>JBBMOI010000009.1:465000-535000 GCA_038088405.1 Porites divaricata
TCCTCAGCGATTTCGGATGTGACCTCACCTTTTAAGACCTCACCTGTCAGACCACCTGTCAAGCTTGTCGCTCGGTTCCAAACCTCCTCTGGTAACTCGGATAGCACGGACTGGCCTAGGTACGAGACTGGTTTATGTCTCCTTCCAGCCATCTTAACCATATACAGGTGGTCAGCACGTAGCGTATATACACCTAATTGCAATGTTGTTGTCTTAGAAAAATTGTAAAGGGGAAATGAAGAAAGAAAAAGCCAAAAAATAATTCGATTTGGATTTTTGGATTTTTCATTTTAGTTCCTTTTAGCATTTATTATGACAACCCTATTACTATTAGCTACAATTAGATGTATATATATCACTTAATTGCTGCGAAGGACTGATCGATGACTCAAGCTTATATTAAAGTTTAAAAAATCTTGAAGTTATTGGAATTTCCTTCAAATTACAGGCGTAGACGTTTGCAGATCATAATATTACACTGTAGCATTGAAATTAGGATTTTGGAAAACTGTTCAGCCCAACAGTTTTTCCTGCTTCTTGCAACTTCAAAAATAATGCTCAGGAGACATATTTGTTTGTCTCGGATCTCTGATTTTGTCATTTACATGTAATTTCTTTGCTTACTTTAAGTTCCATAGCGATGGAGGGCGAGTAATTGGCAAAATTAAACAAAATGAACTGGAATGCCGTGACACAGCACCTTTAATTAAAGGGTGTGCAATATAAATAAAAGAACAAAATAAAACTCATCTCTTTTGTTTGTATTTGAAACACGGATCGTGATAATTACAGAATAATTAACCAATAAAATAACCGCGCCAAAGCACTTTTACTGATGAGATGGTCATGACGTTTTTTCCCTTTACCCTAATTGAGTGCTAGTTGTTATAAACATGTGGATATCTTTCTCCAGCCATCTTAGCCATGCGTGTGATCCGTACGCAGCGCATATACACCTGATTGCAATGAAGATGTCTTAGAAAAATGGTAAAGAGAAAATGAAAATAGAAAAAGCCAAAAAGGAATTAATTAGGCCTGCTAATAAATCTAGAAAGGAGTCAGAAAGGGAGCATTCATTTGAGCATAGGCGTTTTGGGGGCATAGAAACGAAGACTGTACGAGTGTATATTGAAAATAAATTCACAAAACGTGGTGGTTTAACTGCAAGCCTAATTAATTTCGATTTGTTTTTTGCATTTTTAATTTCAGTTCCTTTAAGCTGATTTAACTATGACAACGCTATTGCAATTAGGTGTATCGCTTAATTGCCGGGAAGGAGTGATGGCTCAAGCTTATAGTAAACTTTAAAAATCTTGAGTTATCGGAATTTCCTTCAAACTATATTTACTGCGACGTCAAGTTGCAATGCGCCGCCAACATAAGACGTAAAAAGTTATTAAAATCATCCTTGAGTTTAAGATTCACCTGGCCCTGTGAGCTTTTTTTACGTTTAATTAAAAGTTTTTGAACGTTTATGACTCTATAAATTACTTCTGATCATTATTTATTAATACGCGACAAATTAACGAATATAGTTATGAAACATGGATCATGCATCATGCATCATTCTTCACCGCAGCAGCCTTAATTGAAATAGGTGTATAAATAAAGCCCTCACCGTCTTGCACTGACGGCTCAGCTTTGCAGAGGAATATGGCACTGACAAATTTTACCGAATATGAAAACAACAAAACAATCGGTGAACTGTTCTGCTCGGTGGAATTAATCAGAGGTGTAGATGGCGAACTTATCTTTCTTTCATCTCTAAACATTTTTCTGTCCATTGCAGCATTTTTGGGAAACACTCTCGTCCTAGTTGCCCTACACAAGGAAACTTCACTTCGTCTGCCGTCCAAACTCCTGTATCGTAACTTAGCGATAACTGATCTCTGTGTTGGTATCATGGCTGAGCCTTTGAAAGTGACTTACTTGACTTCCGTTGTGAACGAAAGATGGGATATTTGCTATCACGCAAGTTCGGCAGCACATTTCTCAACTTATACTTTGTGTTCAGTATCTTTATTAACATTGACTGCAATAAGCGTGGACAGACTTCTCGCCTTGTTGCTGGGGCTCAGATACAGACAAGTTGTAACTTTGAGAAGAACGTTTATAACTGTGATTGCTTTATGGATTTTGGCCATCGTTAGTGCGTCCACTATTTTTCGGAATATTATTATAACTTCATGGTATCAATACATAGTTACAGCTTTTTGTCTAGTTACCACAATCTTCGCGTACACAAAAATTTTTCTCACTCTCCGTCACAACCAAATTCATGTTGACCATGTTCAGAGCCATGTTTTTCCAGGACAAACAAGCCAAGCAATTCCACTTAACATAGCTCGATACAGAAAGGCAGTGAACAGTGCACTGTGGGTACAGGTAACATTAGTTGTTTGTTATCTGCCGTCTGGTATATCGGTCGCTTTGACGCCTCAAAGAGGGATGCCTTTATCGATCTACCTTGCTCAGAACTTTGCGACTACCATCGTTTACTTAAACTCATCTTTAAACCCGTTACTGTACTGTTGGAAGATGAGAGAAGTGAGGCAAGCTGTGAAAGAAACACTAAGGCAACTCTTCTGTTGATCGATCAGTTGGTTTTCTATGCATTCTACAATCCTGAACAAAGGTCCTTGGGACAGTACTGCAACGTTCATATTTTTCTGTCATTTCTCTGTTCCCTTTTAAAACAGTGCATCATTTTCGAAATGTTTTTGCAGTTCTCCCTCCCCCCACCCTATACAAAGTTGAAACTCGGAAAAAACTCTGGATACACGCGTCCAACATTGTTTGTGGGGTGAGGGGTTGGGTTGGACCTGTATGAATTGGAAAACGACCCAGAAACGTCTCAAGACTTTTGTCCATGATTGTAACTGTAAATTCATGCTAATCCTTTTTAATTGAAACTAGAGCTGGTCGCTTGTAAAACGAGAGTGGTCGCAAGGAGAGCTTCGACTTTAATTGTATCGGCCGGAATTAACATATCCGTCATATAGCCATTAGAAACGAATATAGTTGTCAGTCGGTGAAGTCTTCATTTTACATCTTATAACAGCATAAATAACAGATACCAATTAGAAAGTTACCGCAGCCCGCACAATTTGACATGTTGTTTGCGCGCCGACTGTTAAGACTTCCTTTTGGCTACAGGACTAAATACTTATTAAAATCGTCAGTGAGTTGTTTTAGCAGGTTCAGTAAGGTTTGGCGTCAGCTTGAAAAACCTCTCTACCTCGTGTCTGATTGCAACTTTTAAAAACAAAATAAAACTCAAGAGCTCTTTTGTTTTTTTGTTAGAAACAGGATCGTGAGAATTACTGTTGAAAGAATTAGCAAATAAAATGATAACCGCGTCAATACATAGCCTTGGCTAATTACCTAAGTTTCTAAAAGATTAAGAAAATGTTATCTCTCCTCATTCATCCATTTTCTAAGAGTGATAGAACGAAGGGTTCACTTGCTCTGAGATGGCCATGACGTTTTTGTACTTTTTCCCTTTCATCATAACGGACCCAAAATTAAACGTTACCCTAACTGAGTCCTAGTTGTTGTAAATATGTTTATGTCCAGCCTCGTTCCCAGTCGTCCTCAGCGATTTCGGATGTGACCTCACCTTTTAAGACCTCACCTGTCAGACCACCTGTCAAGCTTGTCGCTCGGTTCCAAACCTCCTCTGGTAACTCGGATAGCACGGACTGGCCTAGGTACGAGACTGGTTTATGTCTCCTTCCAGCCATCTTAACCATATACAGGTGGTCAGCACGTAGCGTATATACACCTAATTGCAATGTTGTTGTCTTAGAAAAATTGTAAAGGGGAAATAAAGAAAGAAAAAGCCAAAAAATAATTCGATTTGGATTTTTGGATTTTTCATTTTAGTTCCTTTTAGCATTTATTATGACAACCCTATTACTATTAGCTACAATTAGATGTATATATATCACTTAATTGCTGCGAAGGACTGGTCGATGACTCAAGCTATATTAAAGTTTAAAAACTCTTGAGTTATTGGAATTTCCTTTAAATTACAGGCGTAAAAGTTTGCAGATCATAATATTACACTGTAGCATTGAAATTAGGATTTTGGAAAACTGTTCAGCCTAACAGTTTTTCCTGCTTCTTGCAACTTCAAAAATAATGCTCAGGAGACATATTTGTTTGTCTCGGATCTCTGATTTTGTCATTTAAATGTAATTTCTTTGCTTACTTTAAGTTCCGTAGCGATTGAGGGCGAGTAATAGGCCATTTCCGAGTTCCAAAAAATCTCACTTTCAAAACGAGGCTAAGTGCGAAGCCATTGATATGAAAATGATTTTCAATTATTATGCAAATAAAACTCATTTTCACAACAAAGGTTTCGCACTTAGCCTCGTTTTGAAAGTGAGATTTTTTGGAACTCGGAAATGGCCTATTGGCAAAATTAAACAGTAAATGAACTGGAATGCCGTGACACAGCACCTTTAATTAAAGGGGGTACAATATATGTTATAATATGGAATGTCTTAACACGTTTAATTTCTCCATTACAGCTGGACAGGGTTGACCGAGGTCAGGTATGAAATGTTCTGTAAAGGAGAGGAGTTTTCTCTTTTTAATCGAAAAATCATAAAACAGCGCATGGATTTATGTGCTCATTCGTGTTAAGGTATAAACTGGTGTATTTTTATATGTAGGGAAGCGGATGTAAAAAACACCAGTGTTTTTTAAGATTCAAGATAATCATTTGAAACACAAATCTAATTTATTTGCATTTCCTTATGAATTATTAATTAGTTTTCCAGATACTTAATACCTGTTTGCAAGACAGCCTTATCATCTGAACTACTTTCGAAAGGAAATTCTTGAAGTCCTGGGGAAATTTTTTTTGAACGTTCGTTGGTCCTGAACTCTTGGAATGATCTTTTATCGCTCTTTTAGACACATTTAGCGGCAATTTTTTCAAAATTTGTTTGCACGGTTACATGGAGAAGATGCTTGTTTTGAACTCTAAGAAAACGGTTCCGATTTGATCAGTGCCATAAGAACTTTGGGATACTGGGGATTCACATTAGAGAGTGTATATCTTTAAGAGTTACAGTGTAATGAACTTAGCAGGGACCACCGACACATAAAAATTCAAGGTTTTGATTGGCTGTCGAATCAATAAGACCAGAATTCTTTGTTCATTGTGAACTTGACTTGAGATAAATCGTTAATTGCTTTGAAAGACTTTCCTAGACGTTTTTTTTTTTCTTTCTTTTAATTTCAAGAAACTTGACCGCAGCAAAGAGATCAACAGTTCGTTGGTTCAAGATGGCAATTGTAGTATCATTTAACATACTTCAAGCTTGCTCTATTGTCCTGAAATAATCTGCGAACAGAGTATGGTCTCCTTCTATCTTCCTAGATAAGTCAGAAAGAGGAAGCTTTCTTCCTCTTTAAGCGAAAAACTAAACTTGGGGAGGATAACAACATGACATAAATACCTTTCCTGGTATGAAAGGAGGAATGGCCCTTAATTCTACGCACGTTTACGTCAACAACCCTCGAATGTGAACAATTTTTTTTGCATTTTTTTATGCTTTATGCGTGAGTATTAGAGATTTTAAGCAAATCGCTACGGCGACCTCTACTATTGCGGTCGATGATGCGGAGTCCTGGGGAGAGTACGTCACCGGAGCAAAGGGTTTCTCGCTTATTTTCTTTCGTTGTTAGTAAAACCCAAGAACGACGTAAGTACTGGAAAACCAGGAGCGTCAAATACGTTCGTGACAAAAGTAAAAAACAATCTATGATAGGTTTTAAAATCATTGATTGTGAAAAATAGGAGAAAAATCGAATTTTATGCTCACGTAATAACGAACGCTACGGCGAAAGGTCACTTCCAAGCATGCGCTCTGCGGACATCACATCTCTCTAACTGAATTTGCGACAGTTTTTAGAAAAAAAATTATAATCATAACTAAGCAATTATCCATCTGAACGATAATTTTCACTTGCTTGTAAACCAGTTAGAAAACAATAAAAAGGAGATTGAATTCCTCATTTTTACTAAAACGTACTTTATTTGTGTCTTGATAAATAAATACATTTAATATGAACATTAACAGCTTGCCATTTTGTTTCAATAAATAGACTGACGCTAAACATCTCTCGAAATATAAATTCATTCACTTTAAATACAATCATATCGTCCTTCTTTTTTTCAGTACATAAATTTTACGCGGCACATTGACAGTCAATCCGCAATGCTTCACATTTTGAAATGTATTTGGCTTGTGGATAGCCAATTACTACTTTACAGGCGGGATACTTATAACCTTGAGCCAGCGCTCCATAACAGGCCACGTGCTGAGTATGACAGTGGACCTCATAGACATCTTTCTTCCTGCATTCATCCCACTTTTTCACTGTTTTTTCAAAGCACACGTTATTAACGTCCCTGGCTGTTCTATTGCTCACAACGTGTTTGTTTAAAATCTTTTCTAAACTACTTGTAACTTCACTCTCGGAGGTTTCAATGTACTTTAGCTCTGGTTGTACGATAGCATCTTCTGAATAATGGTAATCTTGATCACGTGATTGATGGGTGGCGGTGTGATTGTAAAGAAATGGCATCTCAGGAAAAAGGGGTTTTGTCAGACACAAAGTGAAGCAGCTTAAGACGACGATTAGTAAAAAAATCATCTGTGGAAAAATAAATAAGGTGCTGGCGTCAATACTTTTAAGTAACAAAATAATATCTGATTTTCTGTTGACAAATTAAAACACTCGTGAAAAATTTATATCGCCATAGACTGAGAAGACTTACACAAATATTACAAAAATATACGAAGGGGAAAAATGCACTTTATTTGAGTGTCACTGATTTAGAAAGAAAGTACTAACTGAGGACTCTATTTTTGACGTCTCCTACTAGAGACAGGACCGCCATTTTACGTGGTCATCCGAGCCACTCGAAGGTCTAGTTATTTGCAGGGCAAATGCAGTACCTTCAGCCTAGTCCCCAGGCGTTCTCGGCGCGGTCAATCCTGGACTCTACCGTGAGCTGTGACGTCACCGAGAGGTACTCGCCCGCTCTTTCCCAGACTTCGCGCGGACAACGGGTCAAGAGAGAACGCCTAGGGACTAGGCTGCAGTACCTTCATTTCTCAGTTATTTTAAGACCCTGAGTATTGATTCGGTCCCGGGAATCGAACCCGCGCCCCCCCCCCCCGCCGACTGAGCTTATCCTGCCGAGGGTTAAAAAAAGACAAGAAAAGAAAATAAGAAGAAAAAAAAACAGAGCAAAAGCAAACATGGAGGAGGTATAACAAATGTTGCATGCATGACTCATGTGGTAAAATCAGTGAGTTACAAATTAAATCGTCGTTTTAATAAATAGTTTTATTGAAAAGAAGAATTATTCAACTCCAATCATCAAAATAATTCCATGCACAACTAAAGACGCCACTTCGTGCAATTTTGACTTAAATACTGCTAGTTTACGTAATTGCTCAATCGAGCTCAAGGCGTACAAAATTTGTCTTCGGTTTAATTACACTTTTAAAGCAGATTATCCTTTGATTAAAACCTATTTGAGTACCTCCTGAAAACTCAAAATTGTCTCTTGAAAGTGACTTTATGCTAAGTCATGAAATTTAGATACTAAATATAAATGCATCAAAGAACATGTTTTCTCACCTTATAATCAATTACGAGAATCATGTTGGACCCTTGCTTTAAAGACATTCAACTTGGTAACTTGATGAGGCGAGTAAGCTATGTGTTTTTGAGTTCTTAGGCGTCTCAAAGTAAAGCCTTCGATATGGTGCACAGCTAAATTATGCTTGCTTTTATAAGGCTAACAGTCAAAATATGGGGAATTTTTATTTGCTTAAGAAGAAATTATTTTAAAAAGTATTAAGATCAATTCACTAAATCCTGTTCGGTTTAACCGCCGTTTCAGGCATTATCGGCATACTGATCTCCGGAACCTGATACAAAAAGCGTCAGAAAGCTTAGAATTAAATTTATTTCTAACAGCCTGGGTGTTATACAAACTTTTAAGGATAAAAAAAGTTGTCCGTTATCTAGAAAGGAACTATAGAGTATCGGGCTAACTGACATTGAGTCATCTCTTATATTGCTAGTGGTAGATCTAGTTCCGATTTAAATTTGGAATGTTAGAAGAGCAATAAAGTCAACAATGTTATCTTCCGTTCTTTTTAAGTTAATTAAAGGTTTCCAATATACGGTCTAAAATAGAATGTCTTAACACGTTCCCCCCCCCCCCCCCCCCTTACAACTGGCCAGGGTTTATGTAAGTCAGGTATCAGGAACTGGTCAGTAAAGGACAGGAGGTTTCACTTTTTAACCAAAAAACAATAAAAAAAACGCTGGCAGATAAATTTATGTGCTCATTCTTGTTAAAGTATAATGTTGTGTTTTGCAATGTTTAGGAAAATGGAGCTAAACTAAACACCTCTGTTTTGAAAGATTCTAGATAATCATGAAAAAAAAGGTAATGTATTTGTATTTTCCTTATGAATTATTAATTAGTTTTCCAGATTACTTTACACCTGTTTGCAAGACCGTGAACCTTATCATCTGAACTGGTTTCGAAAGAAAATTCTTGAAGTCCTGGGGAATTTTTTTTCTTGAACGATGGCTTGTTCCGAACTCTTGAAGTTATCTAGTACGGTTACATAGAGAAGATCATCCTTATTTCAAATTCTAAGAAAACAGTTCAGGATTATCAGTGCGAGTTGAACTTTGGGGGAGAGGGGATCGACAGTAGAAAGCATTCATCTTTTCAGAGTTTACAGTGTAAGGAACTCATCCGGGACCACCGACACTTTAAATTTTAAAGTTTTAATTGACTGTCGAACCACTAAGACCAGATTTCTTTGTTATGATCCTGACTTAAGATTGATCGTAATTCTTATATTGTGCCCTTGTTTGACTAGTATTACAGAACAAAGCTGCACGTATCATCTTAGACCCTTCTTATAGATCATCTGCAAGTGCTGCCTTAGAGAGGCTTTCCTGGGTAAATCTCAAGATTAGAAGAAAGATGCATCGTTTAATATTTATTTATAAATGTAGTACTTCTTCTCATGTAGGTTTTGATCTATGATAACAAAGATTTTTATGGGTATAATTCCAGATCTGAGTTCAACATACGTGAGCTGAGACTGCTGCTAAGCGCAAATGACGTAGCCTTTGGGCGTCAATAAATTTTGCTAGTAACGATTGGAATGATTTGAATCACTATAGACGAGAAGCTAGGGATATTGCAACCTTCAACAACAACATTTTTATTGGCACCCTTAATTAATTTAAATTTACAAAACAGACAAGAATAAAAATAAAATAAAGTGCATGCCTGCCCAAAATAACCATCATTGGCTAATAAGGTTGGGCAGCCATCCTTAGTGCTTATTACGATAGTTTTTAAAGGGGTCAGGTGTACTAAAGATTTAGTTGACAAATACACTGCAAGTTTTTGGCCAACGTTCGAAAACGCCGCCATCATGTACGCTGACCGCTGACCGCACTCCTTCGTGGAGTTCATAAAGGGGAGGTGGCTAGCTTATCGTAACTTATATCTAGTAGTTTTAGCATTACTTTGACCTGTTAATAATATTCTCAAATTGCATGTTTAGATATTGTTGGATTGAGGGAGGACACTTAGTTTTTAGTATTTTATAGTTGTTTATCTATTTTTTTTTTTTTTTACATTTATATTTAAATATTTCGTTTATCAGGACCCTATTGTAAAACACTTATATGAAGTAGGCTTCCTGAGTAAAACATAAACAATAATAAATAATAAATCAATTCAATCAAAAAACTTAACAGTTTCAAAACGAGGCTTGGTGGTGCCAAATTGCTCATCTGACGTAAACATACGTAACGGTAATTCAAAAATGGTCAAGCTCTTTCCGTAGATTCTGTAACCTAACAGCTTTCGTCTTACGAAAATTCATGACAACTTTTACAGGAACAGGTGGAGGAGCAAACAAACAGACAAACATTTTGACGCGCTGTCAATTATAATTGACAATTGTAATTAAAATTGACTCAGTTCTCTTTCAAACAAATCCAATGTTTTCAGTTTCTCTTTTCTGGGGGAACAAAACACAAGATGGAAAACGTATAAGACATGTTTATGTTCACTTAACAACAATTCAATCGAGAACAGCTTTAAAAAGAAGGGCAATATAAGTGAACGTTGATGTAAAGATAAAAATATGTCAATGAATATCAAACTCAGGAAAATTCTGCGTTTTAGGCCAATTAGCTATTTTGAGGTTTGCTTGTTAAATTGGGTTGGTGTGCGTCGAACTGTTTTTGAGACTGTTTTAGCCATCCAGCCATTTCACGCAACTTTGTAATGACCCATAAAATCAGCGAAAGTGTCCCCATATAAAAATACAGCCCCATCTTGCAATTCGAGGCAACACCGACCCAATCTGAGGCGCTATTACCTCAAAATTCCACAATCTCGTTCCCAGAGTTCGCTTTACCCTTGTCCGGCAGCTGAACGGGCGACAGGGACTCTGGGAACAAGATTGAAAATGGCTAATAACGCACTGACGTCAGCAATTTACATCTACCATGAGCTTCTAGAATAGCCCACTTCCCATTCGTCTTTATCAGTATAAATTTATTTGTCTCTTAAAAAAAAGGAAAGCGGTGAAAAACAGTGCGGGATGCGGGATTTTCGTGGAAAAGGATTTGGATCAGCTTTTTCCCCGGTCGACCGCCCGGGGGACGGGGAAGATTCAAATTTATGGGTTAATTTTCAAATCCGTGATTGTTGCTTTTTTAATAAATGAAAGCTACCTGTTCTGATGGGTTGGAATCTTTTTAAGCTATCAAGAAGTCCAATGATGGTGCTCGCAAAACCTAGTGAAATGCCTAATCAGCTAATTCCCAATGCAGTACAAGAGTTTTCAGAACCTTGGAATCACTTGGTGTACTATGATGATAAATTTCAACCTTTCTTTAAATTTTGTTAAGATAGGTTTCGAAAACGACCTTAAAGTATACCCCATTCCGATCTAAGAGCGGTTGAACATTCAGGCACGAAACTACGGAGAAGACGTGCAGCTCTTGACAGGAAAAAGGACGTTAAGTGTCTTTAGTTACGAAAGGGCAAACGAATCTTTTGTTGATAACCAACGTATTTTGATAGCAGTCAAATGACGTAGCGAAAAGACAGATTATATGCTCCCATAACCAATACAAATCGTTCAATCACCAGTGATAATCCAATTGCGCCTTTTGCTGCGAATCAATCCCGTGTCACAAAGCCGCCATTCTGGGTGGCGATGCAACGCATTTTCACCAGAAACATAGGGATCACATATTCGGAATGTTAGTTTCCTTTCTTTTCAAGTTGTGATTTTGTTTCTTGCCCTCTAGTTTGGCCAGTAAATCGCGTCTCACGCACAGGTCATCCAGTTTCCTGTTCCCTATTACTTTCCCTTTCTAATTATATGTGAATGGGGAGCTGTAGAGACACGCCGGAAGGTTAATGAAAACTTTTAAGCAGTGAACTGATGCATAACAGCAACATTGTATTCCGACTTGTAGCCCTCCTCTGGCCAGGGATGTTGAAGAGTTGTATTCTCAAGTTTTAAGACCTATAAATAGTTTGTTGAAAGATGTAAGTAAAATAAAATCTGAAAGTGAAGAATGATCATCGCAGTAAATTTTCCAATTTAAGCAATTGGAAAGAAGAAGCCTGAAAAAAAAAAAAAATCAGGGCTTCAACGGGATTCGAACCCGTGACCTCCGCGTTGCCGGTGCGTTGCTCTACCAACTGAGCTGTGAAGCCACACATTGGGAGCGAGGTCAATTTATTGAGTTCATATCTCCCGTGAGGAGAGATATGAAAATAATTCATTCTGCGGTTCAAAAATAATTCATTTTTGAACCGCAGTTCAAAAATGAATTATTTCATTACTTCACATCATTTCACTCCTCACGGGAGATATGAACTCAATAAATTGACCTCGCTCCCAATGTGTGGCTTCACAGCTCAGTTGGTAGAGCAACGCACCGGCAACGCGGAGGTCACGGGTTCGAATCCCGTTGAAGACCTGATTTTTTTTTTTTCAGACTTCTTCTTTCCAATTGCTTAAATTGGAAAATTTACTGCGATGATCATTCTTCACTTTCATCCACAACCGCAGTTCAAAAATGAATTATTTCATTACTTCACATCAAAATAAAATCTAAAATAAAAGAGCAAATAATGTCAAAGTAGGGGCAGAAATGCTCCTAAAGCTTAGAATTAGGGGTTACTTTTCTGCTTTTTAATTCTTCGAAAATACTGAGAAATAACAGCTTTCAGGGGCTCTCATACTAATGAAAACTCACTGACAAAACTGACCAACAATCCTTTTAGGGAGAAAGTTGACACTTTCAATAATCATTTGCAAGAAATTATTTTTGAATGTTGGAATTTTGCATTTTCATGAAAAAAAAAAAAAAAATTCAAGATGAAACTATTTCGTGCCCAAAACAACAAAATAAGGTTTTGTTCATTCGTTAATAAAAGGCGTTATGTTTGCCTGTATTAAGACAGTATTTTTTATGTTTAGGGATATTTACTGAGGCAAACGTAGCCTGATTAATACAATGTACTTCCACCAAGAGGGCTCGGTCTGAATTAAGACCATAGCACTGATGTGACTTTTAAAGTACCCAGTTTAAAGAAAAGCCCAATACATTACCACACAGAAAAGTATAACGTTGTTCGAGCATAGTCACTTTAGGCTCATACAGTAGAACGCTTTTAACAGTTATTCATTCATTGGCATTTGTCTTTGATGGCACATTTTGTCTCAAAATATTGGCAAAACCTAAATTTTGGGGTTACAGGGATAATTTTCCCATCTCTAGTGGCTTAAAAGGATTAATTAATCCTTCCTTAAAAAACTACTGCGGATTTCTCCATGCCTTCCAGGTAAAACAAGTGGATTTTGGCATACTACAGCTTTAGAGCCACCTCAGCCTATATTTTTACATTTTATCAGGAAAATAATTCAGGCTCGTAAAGAGGAAATATTTTTCCATTTTTCGTCAGATTTTCTCACCAGCTACTAGTTTTTTGAAAGAGGGACACACCATTTACATGTGCCGACGTCACATCTCTCTAACTGAATTTGCGACAGTTTTTAGAAAAAAAAATTATAATCATAACTAAGCAATTATCCATCTGAACGATAATTTTCACTTGCTTGTAAACCAGCTAGAAAACAATAAAAAGGAGATTGAATTCCTCATTTTTACTAAAACGTACTTTATTTGTGTCTTGATAAATAAATACATTTAATATGAACATTAACAGCTTGCCATTTTGTTTCAATAAATAGATTGACGCTAAACGTCTCACGAAATATAAATTCATTCACTTTAAATATAATTATGTCATCCTTCTTTTTTTCAGTCATAAATTTACGCGGCACATTGACAGTCAATCTGCAATGCTTCACATTTTGAAATGTATTTGGCTTGTGGATAGCCAATTACTACTTTACAGGCGGGATACTTATAACCTTGAGCCAGCGCTCCATAACAGGCCACGTGCTGAGTATGACAGTGGACCTCATAGACATCTTTCTTCCTGCATTCATCCCACTTTTTCACTGTTTTTTCAAAGCACACGTTATTAACGTCCCTGGCTGTTCTATTGCTCACAACGTGTTTGTTTAAAATCTTTTCTAAACTACTTGTAACTTCACTCTCGGCGGTTTCAATGTACTTTAGCTCTGGTTGTACGATAGCATCTTCTGAATAATGGTAATCTTGATCACGTGATTGATGGGTGGCGGTGTGATTATAAAGAAATGGCATCTCAGGAAAAAGAGGTTTTGTCAGACACAAAGTGAAGCAGCTTAAGACGACGATTAGTAAAAAAATCATCTGTGGAAAAATAAATAAGGTGCTGGCGTCAATACTTTTAAGTAACAAAATAATATCTGATTTTCTGTTGACAAATTAAAACACTGGTGAAAAATTTATATCGCCATAGACTGAGAAGACTTACACAAATACTACAAAAATGTACGAAGGGGAAAAATGCACTTTATTTGAGTGTCACTGATTTAGAAAGAAAGTACTAACTGAGGACTCTATTTTTGACGTCTCCTACTAGAGACAGGACCGCCATTTTACGTGGTCATCCGAGCCACTCGAAGGTCTAGTTATTTGCAGGGCAAATGCAGTACCTTCAGCCTAGTCCCCAGGCGTTCTCGGCGCGGTCAATCCTGGACTCTACCGTGAGCTGTGACGTCACCGAGAGATACTCGCCCGCTCTTTCCCAGACTTCGCGCGGACAACGGGTCAAGAGAGAACGCCTAGGGACTAGGCTGCAGTATCTTCATTTCTCAGTTATTTTAAGACCCTGGGTATTGATTCGGTCCCGGGAATCGAACCCGCGACCTCCCGCTCTACAGTCAAGCGCTCTACAGACTGACCTTATCCTGCCGAGGGTTGAAATAAAAAAAGACAAGAAAAGAAAATACTAAGAAAAATAAAACAGAGCAAAAGCAAACATGGAGGAGGTACAAAAACTGTTGCATGCATGACTCATGTGGTAAATCAGTGAGTTACAAATTAAATCGTCGTGTTAATAAATAGTTTTATTGAAAAGAAGAATTATTCAACTCCAATCATCAAAATAATTCCCATGCACAACTAAAGACGCCACTTCATGCAATTTTGACTTAAATACTGCTAGTTTACGTAATTGCTCAAGGTGTACAAAATTTGTCTTCGGTTTAATTACATTGTTAAAGGCGATTATCCATTGATTAAAACCTATTTGAGTACCTCCTGAAAACTCAAAATTGTCTCTTGAAAGTGACTTTATGCTAAGTCATGAAATTTAGATACTAAATATAAATGCATCAAAGAACATGTTTTCTCACCTTATAATCAATTACGAGAATCATGTTGGACCCTTGCTTTAAAGACATTCAACTTGGTAACTTGACGAGGCGAGTAAGCTATGTGTTTTTGAGTTCTTAGGCGTCTCAATGTAAAGCCTTCGATATGGTGGTGCACAGCTAAATTATGCTTGCTTTTATAAGCCTAACAGCCAAAATATGGGAAATTTTTATTTGCTAAGAAGAAATTACTTTAAAAAGTAATTCAGATCAATTCACTAAATCCTGTTCGGTTTAACGCCGTTTCAGGCATTATCGGCAAACTGATCTCCGGAACCTGATACAAAAAGCGTCAGAAAGCTTAGAATTAAAATTATTTCTAACAGCCTGGGTGTTATACAAACTTTTAAGGATAAAAGAAGTTGTCCGTTATCTAGAAAGGAACTATAGAGTATCGGGCTAACTGACATTGAGTCATCTCTTATTGCTAGTGGTAGATCTAGTTCCGATTTAAATTTGGAATGTTAGAAGAGCAATAAAGTCAACAATGTTATCTTCCGTTCTTTTTAAGTTAATTAAAGGTTTCCAATATACGGTCTAAAATAGAATGTCTTAACACGTTCCCCCCTCCCCCCCCCCCCTCCTTACAACTGGCCAGGGTTTATGTAAGTCAGGTATCAGGAACTGGTCAGTAAAGGACAGGAGGTTTCACTTTTTAACCAAAAAACATAAAAAAACGCTAGCAGATAAATTTATGTGCTCATTCTTGTTAAAGTATAATGTTGTGTTTTGCAATGTTTAGGAAAATGGAGCTAAACTAAACACCCCTGTTTTGAAAGATTCTAGATAATCATGAAAAAAGGTGATGTATTTGTATTTTCCTTATGAATTATTAATTAGTTTTCCAGATTACTTTACACCTGTTTGCAAGACCGTGAACCTTATCATCTGAACTGGTTTCGAAAGGAAATTCTTGAAGTCCTGGGGAATTTTTTTTCTTGAACGATGGCTTGTTCCGAACTCTTGAAGTTATCTAGCACGGTTACATAGAGAAGATCATCCTTATTTCAAACTCTAAGAAAACAGTTCAGGGTTATCAGTGCGAGTTGGACTTTGGGGGAGAGGGGATCGACAGTAGAAAGCATTCATCTTTTCAGAGTTTACAGTGTAAGGAACTCATCCGGGACCACCGACACTTTAAATTTTAAAGTTTTAATTGACTGTCGAACCACTAAGACCAGATTTCTTTGTTATGATCCTGACTTAAGATTGATCGTAATTCTTATATTGTGCCCTTGTTTGACTAGTATTACAGAACAAAGCTGCATGTATCATCTTAGACCCTTCTTATAGATCATCTGCAAGTGCTGCCTTAGAAAGGCTTTCCTGGGTAAATCTCAAGATTAGAAGAAAGATACATCGTTTAATATTCATTTATAAATGTAGTACCTCTTCTCATGTAGGTTTTGATCTATGATAACATAAAGATTTTTATGGGTATAATTCCAGATCTAAGTTCAACATACGTGAGACTGCTGCTAAGCGCAAATGACGCAGGCATTGGGCGTGAATTAATTTTGCTAGTAATGATTGGAATGATTTGAATCACTATAGACGAGAAGCTAGGGATATTGCAACCTTCAACAACAACAACAACAACAACTTAATTGGCACCCTTAATTAATTTAAATTTACAAAACAGACAAGAATAAAAATAAAATAAAGTGCATGCCTTCCCAAAATAACCATCATTGGCTAATAAGGTTGGGCAGCCATCCTTAGTGCTTATTACAATAGTTTTTAAAGGGGTCAGGTGTAGGCTAAAGATTTAGTTGACAAATACACTGCAAGTTTTTGGCCAACGTTCGAAAACGCCGCCATCATGTACGCTGACCGCTGACCGCACTCCTTCGTGGAGTTCATAAAGGGGAGGTGGCTAGCTTATCGTAATTTATATCTAGTAGTTTCAGCATTACTTTGACCAGTTAATAATATTCTCAAATTGCATGTTTAGATATTGTTGGATTGAGGGAGGACACTTAGTTTTTAGTATTTTATAGCTGTTTATCTATTTTTTTTTACATTTATGTTTAAATATTTCGTTTTTCAGGACCCTATTGTAAAACACTTAAGTGAAGTAGGCTTCCTGAGTAAAAAATAAACAATAATAAATAATAAATCAATTCAATCAAAAAACTTAACAGTTTCAAAACGAGGCTTGGTGGTGCCAAATTGCTCATCTGCCGTAAACATATGTAACGGTAATTCAAAAATGGTCAACCTCTTTCTGTAGATTCTGTAACCTAACAGCTTTCGTCTTACGAAAATTCATGACAACTTTACAGAAACAGGTGGAGGAGCAAACAAACAGACAAACAGTTTGGCGCGCCGTCAGTTATAATTGACAGTTGTAATTAAAATTGACTCAGTTCTCTTTCAAAAAAAAATCCAATGTTTTCAGTTTCTCTTTTCTGGGGGAACAAAACACAAGATGGAAAACGTATAAGACATGTTTATGTTCACTTAACAACAATTCAGTCGAGAACAGCTTTAAAAAGAAGGGCAATATAAGTAAACATTGATGTAAAGATAAAAATATGTCAATGAATTTTAAACTCAGGAAAATTCTGCGTTTTAGGCCAATTAGCTATTTTGAGGTTTGCTTGTTAAATTGGGTTGGTGTGCGTCGAACTGTTTTTGAGACTGTTTTAGCCATCCAGTCATTTCACGCAACTTTGTAATGACCCATAAAATCAGCGAAAGTGTCCCCATATAAAAATACAGCCCCATCTTGCAATTCGAGGCAACACCGACCCAATCTTAGGCGCTATTACCTCAAAATTCCACAATCTCATTCCCAGAGTTCGCTTTACCCTTGTCCGGCAGCGGAACGGGCAACAGGGACTCTGGGAACGAGATTGAAAATGGCTAATAACGTACTGACGTAAGCAATTTACATCTACCATGATCTTCTAGAATAGCCCACTTCGGAAAAGAGTGATAGCCTGGGACCCGAACTAGGTACGCGCGCATTTGGGGGGGGGCGGGGAGGACGTAAATGTAAACAAACATGGCGGAAAGCGGAGTGGAATGTTTAAGAGGGGTTAATACAGCTCAAAATAGCAAAAAGGAAGGTGGAATTGAAAGAAAAAAAAAACATGAAAATGTTAAGCTGAAGGAAGATGTGCCTGGGAGATTTTACTTAGAGAAAAACTAGAAGAATGCAAATCCGTGTGCTATCGGAGTTCAACTTCAAATTGGCGTTCCGAGACATGTACAAACGTACATATTCTCGCTGGATACGTCTTGTCTTTCAAGGTACTCTATTGAAATGCCAGGCCAGGTGAGTTCCTGAAGTTATTTGTGCACAAAGGCACATATCAACTTGCATACCTCGTCATAATACAAAGTGGCTGCTCATTTTGTTCCCTAGACAATCCCATACATGCGCGCCTTAGTTTCGGTCCCAGGCTATCATGCGTTTCCGAAGTGGGCTGTCTAAATGTGACGTTTTAAATACCTGAACGCATACGTCAGCGTTTCAACTGTTTGAACACAATTTATTTGCGAATCAGGAGTTTTTATATCATGAATTTTTTATTTAAACTCTAGATTGTCCTCAGTCCCCCTTTTTCTGTAATGTCGTCGAGATCGAGAGGTCACCGCCACTGGCAGCAATTTTGCAATTGGTTTCAAGTGTTCCGAGAGGGCGAGCGTCGGAGTTAGATGAGTAAGTCATCATTAAGCTGTACTAGCCTCGGTCAAGATGGCCGCCTGTAACGCTCGTTCTCGACGATATTACTGGAAAGTAGGGGACTGTGAACAGTCAATTCAAACTCAGACTAAAAATCCGTGCCTCTGATTGTAAAATATTATTTACATTTAAACAAAATGAATGAACTTGCTTGTTCAAGCACTAGCTAAGGCAGAACACATTTGATAAAGGAAATTCCCATTCGTCTTTATCAGTATAAATTTATTTGTCTCTTAAAAGATAAATACATCATACATGGTTTTCGCTGAATATCGAGTCTTTATCTCTCGAAATTTAAATACATTTATCACTTTAAATATAATATCCTATATTCTGTCTTCAATAAATAAATTTACGCTGCACATTGACAGTCTATTTGTAATGCATTACATTTTGAAATGTATTTAGCTTGTGGATAGCCAATCACTACTTTGCAGGCGGTGGTACTATAGCCCTGAGCCAGCGCTCCATAACAGGCAGCGTGCGTACTACGACAAAGGACCTCGTAGACATACTTTTGCCTGCATGAATCCCACTTTCTCTCGGTATAGTCAAAGCACGGGTTATTTGCATCTCTTGCTGTTCTGTTGCTCACAACGTGTTTGTTTAAAAACCCTTCTAAACTACTTGTAACTTCACTCTCGGCGTTTTCAATGTACTCCAGCTCTGGTTGAACGATAGTGTCTTGTGAACGGTAATCTTGATCACGTGATTGATGAGTGGCAGTGTGATTGTGAAGGAATGGCATCTCATGAGGAAAAAGAGGTTTGGTTAAACACAAAGTGAAGCAACTTAAGACGACGATTAGTAATAAAATCATCAGCTGAAAAAGAAAACAAAACGCCGGTATGAATACTTTTAAGTAACTGAAATAATATGTTTTTTTGTTTTGTTTCTTTTTTTTCGTTTTGAGACCCCCCTAAAAAATTTATAGCCAACAGAAAGTTTATG
Organism: Porites divaricata; assembly: GCA_038088405.1. Lineage (NCBI taxonomy): Eukaryota > Metazoa > Cnidaria > Anthozoa > Scleractinia > Poritidae > Porites > Porites divaricata. Next base: position 484,576 of record JBBMOI010000009.1, read on the forward strand.
GAAAATAAACGAAGGAAAAAGGAATAGAAAGCAAAAACAACAGAGCAAAATTAAACACCCGAGAGGTACACTGAAACTTGTTGCATGCATGACCCTTGTTTTAGAAAAACCTTGAAGTTCGTTTGATGAATAGTTTTAATTTAAGAAGAGTCAAGACATCCTGAAACCGTTCTCGTGTCACGGAAGACGGTTTCATGTGTAACATTGGCTTAAATACTACTCAGTACGCACAACTTGCCTTTACTCCATTGTACATTTAAAGTGTAGTACACGTAATCACTTAACGTACAGAACTATGTCATTTGTTTACATTTAAGTAGTAGACTTTTCGCAACCTCGTTGCCGAGGTCCTCTCCTACTCGCCCCCCCCCCCCCCCCCCCCCACTTCTGGGGGACGAGTGGGAGAGGACCCTGCAAAAGAGGTTGGACAAAAAATCTATTTGAGTGCCTTCTGAAGACTAAAAATTGTCTGTTAAAAGTGACTGTAAGCTAAGCCATGAAATTTATATCCTGCCCAAATATATAATATCATTCTCATCAAAGAACATGTTTACTTACCTTATAATCAATCGCGAGGATCATTTTGGACATTTGCTATAAAGATACGGTATTTAACTTGATGACTTGTGACTTTGTGTTCTCGGACGTCTCGAGCTAATACTTGCTTTTATAAGGAATATCTTCCAGTCAAAATATGGGAAAATTTTTCATTTGCCAATTAAAACATTTTTAGATACAATACAATACATCCTCTCGGTTTCACGCCGTTTCATTTGTTATCGGCCCACTGATCGATCTCTTAAACTTGATTTAAAAAGTGTCAGAAAGCTTAGATTTAAAATTATTGCTAACAGCCTGGGTATTTTCCAAAGATTTAAGGATAAGAACAATTAACCTAGAGAGGCAATAGCGCCTTGAACTAGGTATTGGCTTTTAGTAATTTTCGTTTCTTCCGCTCTTTTCCCTCGCCTTGTCAAAAGTAAGATATGAAAGGCTGTTTCGTTTTTGCAATGGCCTTAAAACACGCGTGACTTCAAAATTTTAATCGAAGGGGCCAATCTGCATCTTACATTTATTAGCTTTTGCAGCAGTTAATCTTTTTTAACTTAACTATTTTGGAAACAAAAAACGGGATTTGGGAAAGCGGTGAAAAACAGTGCAGGATGCGGGATTTTCCTGAAAAAGGAGCTGGATCAGCTTTTTGCCCGGTCGGCCGCCCGGGGACGGGGAAGAATCAAATTTATGGGTTAATTTTAAAATCCGTGATTGTTGCTTTTTTAAGAAATGACAGCTACCTGTCAAATAAGAAGTTAAACACAGTAGATTTCTTTGCAAACTTGATCTGACAAGTATTTCATTACATGCAAAGAAAACAAAATGGACTATGATTTTGGTTTAGCAATGAAAGAAAGAGAATGAGGATATTATGAACATTTTGTTTGGTAGGCTCTTTTTTTGCACAGTTGTTGTGTTATATAATTATGGGGATTCTTTATTCATTAAGTTTAATTTAATAATCTGTTTCGTCTTTGATCTTTTAGAGTATTGTGGCACGACATTCACACGCTGTCCATTCGGTTACTTTAAGACAAAACTGACTTCATTTAAATATAGTAACGTAAAACATCGTTAAATTTTGCTAATTAATTTGGCAAACATAATCAAGGTATACCATCCTTTTATAACCTAAAATTATACAAGATTCTAATTGTGACAAACTCGCGAGGAAGGCTTTCTTTAATCATAAATTTCTTTTGTTTTTTCTTTGTGAATTATTAATGTGTTTTTGAAGCAAGCAGATGTCGATGTTTGATGTTGTTCAAGAATAATGAATCCAATACATTTTTGAGTTTAAACGCCACACGTAGCCAAAGTCAGCTGCTTAATATTCCAGTTCATATGTTTATCCGTCCTTGTATCATAAATATTGCAAGGTCGTGCCCGGCAGCGGAAGATTTTACAGTTAGCTCCCATCCACGTATAGTTTCATTGACGTGCTGTTTTGGAAATGTTTTTGTTTCAGCACCCACTCCGAATGTACATGATTAAAAACGATAACAAATGAAAAGTTTTGAAACGAGGCCCCTCTAATAAAAAAAAGCTGACTGCAACACAATGATGTAGTTAAGTACTGCAATTATAGTTTTACATCAGTATGAAAATTGGCTGGACTTCAAGGGCGTGAAAATCTAAAAATTTGTCATAAACCCCGAGAATGGTCTGCTAACACCGTTCGCAGGGTATAGGTGTTACGTCCATAGGCACAAGACTCTTTTTAATAATCTATTAAGTAAGCAGTGTTACCAAAATAAACTACCACCCAAGTGCGTTCACTCAAAAATTATTATCTGCTCCTAATATAACTCAAACTTAGGTTTGCCCAAAGACGTTCTCCTTCAGTGGAATGGGACCAGGCGAGCTGTTGCTATGCAAGGTGTGTCAATTTATAATAGTCACCGGCGGGCGGCAGTGAAATCAGTGTCTACAATTTCTCGACTTTTTACATTAGGAAGGATGCATCTGACCAGGTAAGCCGACGAGTGTCTTTAATTATTTCATGCATTCTTTTTAAACTCAGTTTATTTTTACTACGTCACACTTTATTTCTATGTTTTATTCTGCGCCGATAACAGATAAAAGATCAAATTGAGACTATTGAGGCAGCGCATCATTTGTTTCCGAGGCAAATGTATTTTATCATCAAATCATTCCGAAGACCGCGATAAGCTATTATTTTGGGCAAATGTTTTCTGACAACTGGTCTATGTTAACTTGAAGTTAAAAGTGTAAATTAATCAGCAATAGTCAATATAAGTAGGAAATATGATTTTCAAAGATATTTAATGGAAGAAGACAGTGTATTAAAAAGCTAAAATTACAAAATCAGCTTGTACCACTGCAAAGAAGGTGATGAGCTCTTAGTTTACTTTTTTTTCTCAGGATTTTACCCTATTCAGCTCTAAGCATGGCAGAAATAAGACGCCATATCACTGGACTAGTCGCTGAGTGGGTAAACCACAAGTAGTCAATGGTAGTGCGCGGTAGGATAAAGTCATGATGCACTTTAACATGTTCGTGCGAGAACTTGTTTAACTCCCGGTAAATAGTTACGAAGAAATTGAAGGGCAAAAATTCAGCAAGGTAGGCTTGTACATTTGTATTTTTGCCGATTTCTCATTATTTTTTATGTTTGACATAGCATTTATTTCCCCCATCCTCACTGCAGGTCAGTTGTACTCCGACAAGCCAAGTGGTCTATAGGCTTAAAGGTAAGCTGTCGCTGAGTCTACCTTGTCACGTATTAAAAAGAACTGCCCTCATAGTACAAAAAATATATTGACGACGATCCCTAATTTGTGTTTTAAAACTGATGGGTTGTCCAGAACCAAGCCTAGGCCGTAATATTTGAAGTTTTTTATCGCTCCGTTCTTGTCGCTGCCCAAAAAATTACAGCTGTTATAAAATTTCGCCTTCATTTCCAGATTTTTCTTTTTATCAGTTAAAAAAAGATCTGAAAAGTGGTTAAAATTATTTCTTTAACTACTTACTCCACTTCGAGTAAAATTCGAGTCGTGTATGAGTTAAAATAGGAAACTGACCGGGTTACATACTTTTCTGTATTTCGATCACTTTTGTAAGTATTGCCGTGGTAACTGAGGTATGTGTAACGAACCTTTTAAATTGCGATCTGTGTGCAATTAATTGTGGGGAGAAGAGGGGCGGGATTTTCTGCGATTTGGAGCCGGATTGTATACCAACTAATAAAACTGTGATATTAAACTTGTAGTTTATAAATTACGTAACTATTTTTCTTATTTTGGTATAAAATCTTGAACTCAAAAGAGGTTTTGCAACGTGGTATACCATTGTACCATCGGTCAATCCAGAAATGATTTATCCAATGAGAATTTTTGTCCTTTTTCATGTTTTTTTACGTCACTGGTCCTTAAACTTGTTTCAGACTTTGAACTTACCAAATGAAACGAGCGCTTTGATTGGTCAGCTCGGTTTGATTTCGCCAAATACAATAAGAACATTTTGCCTTTTTTGACATATTTTGAACGTGTTAAAAACATGTTTATATGCTAAAGGTGACTACAAGATGACATAAAAGGCCAGTAATATTAAACCATTCATCATTTTTTGCGAACGCCGGACTGTACAGCCATACAAGCAAGGTTGGTACATGTATTTTAGATGTCCTAAATTTACTGTACTAAGTGTAGCTAAAAATTCAGTTCTGACTATATATGCTCAATGCAATTGTCCAATTTCAGGTGCTCCTTTCAGGTTAGATTATCAATTTTCAACTGTGCTATATACCACTGAACATATTTAACTAGCAATGAGCATTTTTTTCCTATGTAAATCTTTTCAGTTTATTACTTTTAATCCTGACTAGTACTACGTCCTGTTTTCGCGTTTTTATGAACAAGCTAAAATTGGTTAAACAACGGATGAATATAATTAATCGTATGGGTTCTATATTTCTAAGAACAGAAACAAATTTAATGGGCGAAGCCGATGATTGATTCTTGTAACCGTTTTGTTTTGATCTTTTTTTAATTCGAAACAGTAAGAATTCAATAACTAACAAGATAGTAGTCTTCAGTTTTCCTCGAGGATAGTATAGCGAGCAAAATACGAGAATACACGTAATAATCTTCATTCTCCCTGCCAAGAATTAAAAACACAGTTCTCTTTGTGGTGATTGTTGAACAATATATTCATCCCACAGTTTGATTCTGCGCGATCATGTCATTCTGTATGAAGATACCACTGGCCATTATGTTATGGATAGCACCGTTACTGCTGATCCCTTTGTGTTCTGCGAATAGTAAAAACAACAGCAACAAGGTGAGTTTGATTTGTTAAATTTCAGAGGAGCGGGACTTTATTTGATTTCAGAGATTAATCGAGAAAGTGAATGGTCATTGATTGCCGGCATGCATTTACCACAAAAAAAGGAATTAAATAGGATGGAATCAGTGAAAGTATGAGAATAATTTTTTTGATATCAAGACATAATTTGTGCCGCTTCACTTTATACATATTAGTAATGAAATTATAATCGAAATGGATAATCCCCTAGTCAAATAATGCAAATGAACAGGAAATGAATAGTTGAACAATAATAAAATGATCAGTAGCTGATTTGCTGCTCAACTGAACGAATGATGGACTTGATATATATGAATGAGCGAATCTAGCAATGAGCGTCATGTAGTGTCAGCGGCCTAAAGTAGACTCTTTCTCACGTGTTGTTTTACTGTTCTTAGCTTAAATCTGCATTTATTTGTTTATTTATTTACTATTGATTGATATTTATTGTCAATTATTTATTATTCAAAGGCTATTTAAGGAGCAAACATACCAACTGCATAAACTCCAAGTCAAAGAGAATGAATGATGCATTTATCCTTTATTGTTTTTCACTTGTGCCCTTAATTTAATTTCTTCAACAGAATTCGCAACATGGCTCTTGTGGTTACTCTCCGTGTTTCTGCGCACCGGGGATACCGGGCATCCCAGGAAGCCCGGGACCGGCGGGGCCAGCTGGTACAACGGGATCACCCGGGAATAACGGACCCGAAGGACCTATGGGTCCACGAGGAGTCAAAGGCGATGAAGGACCCCGTGGAAAACAGGGACTTCCAGGCCCCAAGGGAGGTATAGGGTCGACGGGTCCAGCAGGCAAACGTGGAAGCAAGGGTGATGCAGGTCCCCCTGGAAGTCAAGGAGCCCCTGGCCCCAAGGGACCACAGGGACCCTCGGGTCAAGCTGGAAAGAAGGGTGATACAGGTCCTCCTGGAAGTCAAGGTCCCTCAGGTCCAAAGGGGACTCCAGGGTCTTTTGCACGTAATTGGAAACAGTGCGTTTTTAAGGGTCTGAACGATGGCAGGGACTCTGGATTGGTCAAGGTAAAAGCTAAAAGTTTGCCTCAGAATAAAAAGTTCGTCAGTACTTGGGCTTTATATATTTAGAAAGATAGAATTTCATTTGAAGGTCTTAAGTTTCGCAAATTTGCTTGGACTGGAACCAGTAAGTAGCCCGTGTGGCTCATTTCTTTAATAATTTATTTCCTCTGCTTCCAACATGTTGTAAAATTAGATTAAAGTCTTTTTTCAAGAAATATCTTGCAAACAAATGATATTACATAAATTAAAGCACTGCAGCTCAACAGTTTTAATGTGAATGGTAACACCATCACAGGATTTCGTGTACAGATTCAAGTGTCCGTTTTCCGTTCCCACATTGAAACTTGTCAAGTTCCAGGCGTACAAAAGTTGAGTGGTACCCTCTAATTGTTTTTTTTTTCCTGCTCAATTTTCTTTGCGCCTTCCCTACTATCTTCGCGCCTGGGATAGGCAGCTACCCACCATGGACTACAGCATGAAAAAGGTACCAAATTAGGGCACGGGAATTCTGAAGTTTAAAAGCCCAACTGATGTTTGCGTTTTTCGCTGCCGTAAATCATTTTGGCGGACCTCGTAGGAAACAGATGTATACGTCAACGGCTTCAAAAGGTCATGGTTTGTGATATGTGATTAGTGGATTTCGATCCGTTTGTGTGTTTCTGTGTCTTAAGGTTCGTTATTTGTGAGCTTAATTATGACGGACGGCAGCGAAAAACGCAATTGGGAAAGCGGCTTTTAAAATTCCGAGTTTGCGTGTTTTTGAAAAGCGCTGTAAAAAATGACCCTGAGAACCTTGAATTTGGTTGCTGTGTTTATGATTTCCAATCCATTCAACAGGAATGTATTTTCAAGAAGGCGTCAGACAACACAGGGCTACGTGTTTACTGGAGTGGGCAACTCCGCATCTATAACTGCAACAGCTGTTGTAACCGATGGTATTTCACCTTTAATGGCGCAGAGTGTTCGGCCCCAGCAGCAATTGATACTGTGGTCTATATGTATCGCGGAGCAGGCAGCAGAATAAACAATTTGTACCGCCCACGTCACGTCGAAGGAGTTTGCGATAAAATTCACAAAGGCACTGTGCGCGTGGGATTCTGGGTCGGCAGCTGTTCAGGTTACGGTTCTGCTGATGCGGCCACGGGCTGGAAGTCAGTGTCCCGGATCTACGTGGAAGAAGTACCTCCCCCACAAGTTTAATAAGAGCAGAATTCAGATTTTATTCTTAATTAAGTTCCAGGGTTCTTAACAAGACGATAGCCAAAGATAACTGTTAAGGTGATAAGCACTTGGTTTATTTTAGAAGAGCAGTCAATAAAATATAAGAACCGAACTGTGGAAGGTGAAGAACCTTTAGGTATCCGACAAACTGTAATCTAAATCAGAGCATGCAAATAAAAGCAACGTAAATTCATCAATAGCGTGGTTACAGACCCATTTTCCTATAGAATTTTAAGCTTATCGCAGTTTTTTGTTATAATCAAATAATATTTTAACGACGTCACAAACCCAGTTGTAAACTTTTAGAGAAAGAAAACCCAACAATTTCATGCAAGTAATACTTAACTTGAATGTTGTACACAGAAAAGACGTTTTACCAACTCGCTTTGTGGCCTATCATGGTAACTCAAATTAAAGACCCATGCTCACCTCAGCCGCTTTGCTCAACGCGCTGATTTATGAGGAGACCGGAAACCTGTAAATGGTATTGAGCACAACAGCAGGAAAGGAAAAACGCTTTTAAGTCTCTTTATTGCAACGACTGTTACTTTACAAGCCTTAAGCCTTTCCTTACTTTCCTTATTTTTTGAAAGACATTTACTTGTATTGGGTCAGTGCAATACATGTATTTTACACCAAGCTTATGTAAGCGAAACTTAACAAATCGTCCATACATATCGTCTGAACCTTAAGCCTCTCAGATCTCGGTCTGCTACTTTTATTTTAAAAACACCTGGGTTGAAAACAACTCTTCAAAGAAATTTATTTAAGGCTGGTTTTCACTTGCGACGGAGTTGGAGTCGGAGTCGTAATCAGAAGCGTAGATCCCATAAAACAAACAGATAAACAAAAACAAAACAGGGCAACGCAACAAAAACTAAAACAACAACAGAATGTCCAGGAAACTTGCTCGTGTACGTGGCAACCACTGGCCGTTCTTGTCGTTCTTGGTCGCGTTGGAGACTGCGACTGTTGTGCCCCAAGTATACGCTCCCACAGCGTCTTGTGTATTTTATATTTTGACCCTCCACTTAAGAGCCGCGATTTTCGTATGACCTCAAAAATGGTTTCGGTAAGCGTTCGTCATTTGTTCGTTATGGATAAAAGGATCAAAACATGGCTTCTTCGTTTTCCCGCCAAAGAAAACCCTAATACGGAGAAAGCATTGTTCGATTGGCCAATCGTGTTGCAGTATGACGTCAAAGCGAAGTATCGATTGATTTCTTTTCGCCTAGCCTGGCCGAGAATTTCGCCTTTGGAGCGAGTTTGGAACGGCTTTGATTCAGACGCCGAACTTTTCGTGTACCGAACCTAATGCATAAATTATTATAACGTAATTTTTTTTCCATGGCCGGAACAGAGAGAATTTCTTAAAAAGATATTAACGGGTGAAAAGTTTCACGTGGAATATTTTGCTTAATTACAAATTAAATGAAAATGTGAGTCGACCATTCCGGCCAGATTCAAGCGAGAAATGATGATAAAATAGCAAAAATACTGTATTTGATATATATTGTGGTGGCGGGGGGATTTAAGTCAACAATAAACGAAACTCGGGTGAATTAAGGGATGATCTCGGTAAATTTGTAGGGTGATATAGTGGTTCAAAAGGGATTTTAAACTTTTATGCCTATCGAGAGAGGTAAAACTCTTGAACCTTTAGGTATATAAAATAAGAAAGATGAAATGTAATACAGTCTTTATTTCTTCTCTTTGTTATCATTTATTTTTCTATTTTTCTATTTCAAATTTCTTTCAATCACTTCTTCAACGGTTTTTGTTTTCAACGTTCATTTGCTATCACAGTATCATATTGCACGCTATTCTCTTATTTTCAAATTGTAACGTCTCATTATATGTAAGACCCTGAAGAAGGAAGGCCGTGCCTTCCGAAATATTGGTTAAAAGATTATATATTCCCGAGTGTAAAATCAGCCTTGCTTTTTTTGTCTTAATTATTGCAACCGGTTTGTGGGAGTGCGTGGGAGGCCATATATATCCACGCACTTGCCGACACTTGCCTGGTTTTGGCTGGCTGCAAGGGGAAAATTGAAATTTAACAAGATACTACGTTACTTGAGCAATTTTTATGCAAATTTCCAAACAAACTTGTTATTGAACAAATTATGTTTTAAATATACAAGTTTAAGCACAGTACGCGTGCCTCATATGTTATCGCCTCTATCCGATGTAACCTGAGAAGAAAAATTCTAATGGGGGCTAAAAATACTGTTTACTGATGTCCACTGGAGGAAAACCCAAGAAGAAGCAGTTAAAAGCAGTTTCTTCACCTGCTAAAAGGTCAGAGATAGGGAAATACATACATTATTCCATGTGCAATAGATAGTTTCACACGTGATACATTGTGCACCATTATATAGTTTTGACAAACAGCAATTTCCGGGTGAGTCTAGAAACATTTTCGGGCGAGAAATTAATAAATTTTTGAAAGCCTTTTGAGCTCAAAAATCAGTTCCCAAACGAATAGAAAAAGTCTCTTATTTCGTTTGAATGTTGATGAAGAAGCGGTTTCGTTAATAACCAGTAAAGGACATTCTAAATATTGACAAGACGCTCTAATACGTGGAACTCGAGTGTATTAACACTCGGCCGAGTGGGGCTGTAAGATATGTAAACATTTCATGAGCGACGGTGACTATTAAATATGATACAAAATATCAGGTAATTTTTTAAGAGAAAAAGCTCAATTTTGCATTTACAAAAAATACTCCGTTTTAATCCTGAAAGACGCTCGTGTGAACCTCCAATAGGGTACCCCTAAATAAATATTTTAGACCTGAAGCAATTTCGCTCGCAAAATTTTAAATAGACTGGAAAAAAGGCTACTAAACAATACGGTTCATATCATTGCAGATTACTCAGATAATCTTTTTATTAATCATGCTTGTTCAGTCTCGCTTGCACCTGGTAGTATTATACAGCCTATCCACGTTTTAGAGCATGTCTCTAACATTGGTTGTTAGAGTCGGAGCCAACTCATCGTTAATTGTATTGAAATTCAATTCACGATTGCCACCGTCCTTGCTATTATAATAGTGACACATAAACAATTCCTTTGATATTCGGCCCGAGTTTAGTCTGTTTGCGAAAATAAAGTCATTTTTGCTCCTTCCTTTTACGAGTTCTGGATACCTTAATTTTACTGGAAAACATAGGATTGACTTTTAACGTGGCTTTCCTATCGTTTAAACAATCAGACTGCGAAATTTATAATACTGAATAGACATTCCCACTTATTTACTTTTCGGGGTTACCTAAAGCCCAAAGCATTGTGTTTATAACACAATAAAACATCAATATTTCAACTTCGCTCAATTCATACAATTCAAATTGCTTCCAGTTTACCTATCGATCACAAAAACGCATCTGTGTACTGTTGCCATGGCAATGCCAAGTTAGGATTGTGTCGCCGGCACCTGTACATTTACATAGCCAAAGGAGGCTACGTATAATTTACCCTAGTCATTTGACAGTCTTTGTGAAAGGCTTAGTTTCGACAAGATGTGATTCACCAGTGTCTCATCTCATTTTAAAGTGGGAAATCTTCAAGAGCTCCGAGACGAATGAAGCTTTCCTCGTGATGGCGAATCCTCCGTGGAACAGGGCACCAAATTCAATTTCGTATGCGCGGAAAAGGTATTTGTTTATATGTGTCTCTTTTTGTCTTGGTTCTAATACGCTATCCGCGAGTACACTTTTCTCTTATAATTTCTTTGTTTACCTCGAAGAAAGACACCAAGGTTAGAGACACAATGCCAGTTTTTTTTCTTTAATTTTTTGTGCTCCCAGTCTTAAACTGTCTATATTCGAAGTGATCGCATCTTAAAAAATAACATTCAATTGAGCTTAGAGGAGGTTTAGCGGATTAATGCCAATAATTGAATTCTACTTTTAAAAAGGGCTATAAAAATAAATTGAGAAATGTTGACCTAGCTAAAATTTATAATATCCTTTCTTAGCTGGATGAATAAATTCGGTAGTTACACTAGTATTTTAATACTATTAATTAAAAATAGTAACTTTTTCTAAGAATTTACTCTTGTAGCAATCGCTTTCTATGCCTGAGCGAATTGTTATGACTTTTCGGACCCGAACGTTATTGGCTATGTCTCCTTAAAACATACTGAAGCGAAAGCAGCTTTGTTTCACAAAAAATCTGTCGAGTGAGAATGAAATAGGTTATTTTGCTAAAGCTTAGTCGTCTCCAAGATGCGCTGTTCAGAACTATAAAAGAAACCTCTAGCTACACAACCTTCAATTCATCAATCGTACTAATTCTGTCTGAGACTAGGTAATTATTTATCGCCATAGACTGATTGAGTGTTTTCAACTACGCATCTCACATTTAATAAAACAAATACAAAATGACAGTGTTTTATTTATATACTTTTAAGGATTTTTAGTCTTTCGGATCAGTTCGGTTTAGCATCGAACTAATCTATGCGTGTTCGTGGTATTATCGCACACAAAAGGTGTTTAGCCAAAAAGCCAGATAGTTTGAACTCATACGTACATGAAGGTGCCGCGAATCGAGGGTATATGGTGTTTCGCCCGAGTATTTTTCGTTACCGTCAAAAACACTGTACTTTCAGAATCGGATTCTGTTTCCGGACGAGCACAATGAGAGAAAGGAACGTTGCTGAAGAACGTTTTTAATGTTTCTTACTTGCATCAATATCAAGCCATATCCAGTCAATGATTTTCTGCAAAATCAGTCACAACTTTTTTGAAGGACTAGCAACGCGTTGATAGCTGAATAAACCAATGCGGTCAACTCTACTTTCCGCACTACCTTAAAACGGAAAACATCAAACTGAACAGGCGAAAAATGATATCCCTTTGTTTTATTAAAGCTGTTTTCCGTTTGAGTTTGTATGAGGAAAGTACTGACCACGTTAAGATCAGTCAGCTAGTTGTGGGGTAGAGTAGCGTATATAATGATGACAACATTGCGATGTAAAAGAAGAAAGGCGAATATCCTGAGTTATATTGGTGTAGTAACTGCAGTTTTGCTGATGTTATTTTGTTCCTATCCAAACTGGCCAGATAGTGTCTAAGAGCTACTTAGAATTTTAACAAATATTGCTTGAACTCTTCTTCTATTTTGCAACTCTCACTTTCTTTACTATTTCAGTACGTCAGTTTTTGATAACATGGGTGCTCGAGGAAACCCCTTGTAGCTGACAAAAAAGTTTTCTCTTTAAATTCATGATAAATTACTATATCAACAAACTTCATTTTCACTTTTTTTCACGATACAACTGAAGAAGGCCAGGCCTATTTTGGACATTTCCTGATTTATCCACAAATTTGAATATTTCAAAGAATTTAAGCTTTGCGCGCGATTGACGAAGTGCGTAGAAGATTTTCCATCCGCTCCCAGAGAGCGTGAGAGGCGCGCGTAATGGCACACGACATCTCACGTTCCAGTAAGTTGGTAATACTGAATGTATAATGTTGGTAATAACGTATCTATTAACGGTCTGCATTGACTCCAACCCCATGAACAATTATAAATTTTGGGCATTCACGATCTCAGCAATACTTTTTTCCGTGTTAGTTACTGGGCTTCAAAGTGAGTTCCGAATGTAATTGCTAATTGGTCAAATATCAGTTTACTTCTCGAAAACATTATAAAACGTTGATTTGCAGAATTCCCCCGTAGTCACCCGTAACTAAAGAGTATAGATCCTTTCTCTAAGAGGCGCACGGAAAAGCCGTTTTTTATCGTCAAGCTAGGTAACTTTCAGATCAGAAACACCTTGATATATTATATCGTGTTTCTATAAATGAAAACTTCAAGGCTTCCCACTGAAATTCACTTTGGTTTGGAAAGATTAAGACTCGCAATGTGCGCTTTGAAGTCGAACAACTCGTGCATGAATTTAAATCACATTTATCTATCTTTCGTGTTACTTGCGTTATGAGGGGGCAGTTTTTCACATTTTTTAGCTTTTCTCGGGGATTGTAATGTATAAGAAGTTCCATTAAGGATAGTGATAGTGTTGAATAAATGATGAGTAACAGGTGCCATTTTTGTTTGATGCTTTTAGACCGGAAGGGAAATATAAATTGAGAGAAACAAGTGATGTATTTATTATAAATATAATCTCCCTATACATGGTAGTCACGTATACACTGAAATGAAGTAAGTGTAGAAGTCAATAAAAGTTACATCTTGAAAAAACATAAAAAAGAGGAAGAGAAAACAGCCGAGGGAGTCATTGAAAATTAAACGATTTTCTCGGGTATCCTTTTCACCGCCAAACAAATCATCGTCTCGAAGGCAACAGGGGTAAAGAACCAATCAAAAAACACCTTTTATTGCAAACAAATATGGCGGCCTATCAGAAACTCCTTCAGTATGATTTAGCTCCGTCTATGCCTTCTTGTGTCGTAAATTTCTATTTTATTCTTTAAATAGAGTAGCAAAAAGTGAGATAACTTTATTTAAGATGGATTTCAGGTATGCTTTATTTCGTAGATGCAAGATCCACTTCTTCGTGCGTTGAATTTCTCATTGACAAGTCGACTTTCACCTTATCCTCCACTCTGAAGTCATACTCTTTTCATTAAGCTTATAATAATTTAGGCCCCACTGCAATTACTGATTTGCATTAATACTATTCCGACTATGAGCCCAGCTTGAGGATAAAAAAGATCTCGATATTTTAATCTGTTTCTCCTCATTTTAAAGCTTTTACATGCTTGTACTCGTCGTTATGATTAGCTTAAGGTTCCATTTCCTTAAAAGTTTTAACTAACGATAGAGGATAACATTAATAGCAGATTGGTATGCTACAAATGTTAGAAGTTACAGCTTTGTTCCAGCAATGGACTTGGCATCTGCGACTGTGTGGATAATGTGGCATTTAAGCCTTCTCTGTGAAGAGATCGTGAATCATTCATTGCCGCATGTAGCATAACTTTTTGTGTACTTAAGTGTACGTTTGTCGGAGGCGTAGCTCATACGAAAGGAGATTGTCAGAAACGTGTGCCCCAGAAGAGATGTTCTGTGGATTTACACCAATGATTTAAATTTTCACCAAACTTGTGTGGTATTTTTCGGTTTCTTTCGAAAAAATATACAGAAAGAAACCAATGTAACAAGCTAAGATCCATCCACTAGCTATTCGGGAGCAATCCCGTATGTGGATACCTTTGCCAACATTTTCTCACTTTATATGTCACCCCTCTCTCCTGCCCAAATCAGATTTTTCTTGTTTTCCTGGCTGATAAGGAAACGAGTCCCTCTTTTTGTCCATTATAACCTTTTGAAAATGTATTTAAGAGTCACCAAAGCCAGAGCATTATAATTTTGTTGGTATTTCCAAGAAATTTAATATTCAAACAATTTTTAATGTTATTTTATCTTTCTTTTGTTATCAATAGGCCAACTGGAGCTCCTCAAGGTTATTCATTACCATCTATAACAGATTCAACAGAGAAGTCTCTCCGGCGAAACAGTCCATCTCACGAAGGTGGGCGTCTCAGACACCTTGAAGGTCGAGTGAATATAGGTGAGCAGTCGAACAAAGCCCTCTTAGAGGAACTAGTGCGCTTGCAAGGAGAACTCAAAGGGAGTATCCGACGCAACGAGGACACTTTGAGAGAAGAACGAGAGGAAAGACTTGTACTGTCAGAAAAGATTCAAGCAGCGAATAACTTATATACCCAAATGATGATGCGGTTATCCCGAGCTGAGGAAAAAATTGAGTCAGAACACAATACTGTTGGTTCACTTGTAAACCACACAAAGCAAGTAGAACAAGCTTTAATGGGAAACCAACAGCAGTTATTGAGTCGACGAGAACAAATAACTGTGCATGTTGAGCGTATGAGAGATGACATGGAGGACTTAAGAGAAAGTTATGAGCAACTGCAGAAAAATATGAGAGCTGTAACTGATGATGTGAGAACAATGAAAAGCAAACATGAAGTTCAAACTGTTCAGTTTGGAACTGTGGTCCAGGAAATTAGACAGAGAATAAAAAAGCTGGAAGGTGATACCAGTAATGCGGTAAGTATGTGGATGTTCAAGTCAAAATGTTTTTTATTTCTCATTAATTACATCTGATACAATTCTTGGCCTCCCAATGGTCCATCATAATTACCCCGGTAAACATTCTTACTTCCTTCCTTGGGTATAAAACATCTCAAATACAGGTAAATAATAATAATAATTATGGTTATTATGGTTTTCCAGTTGTCTTCATTAAATAAACACCGTGACGACCAGGATACAAAGGAAGCAAACTCCTTTCAGTTCAAGAATGCCATTGAAACCAGGTTGGTTAGCATCACTCTAACTAGAGAAGTGGGTACAATTAGCAGAGTAGCATGAGGGTAACAGTAGTGGGTAAGGGTAGGGAAAAGATACGTGTATGAACAGTAATTGAAGATAGGGTAGTGGTTATGAAAGGATGATGGTATTGGTGGGTTGGGCGGGGTACTGTAGGTGAGGGAATGGGTAATGGGATGGATATTAACAATGGCAGTGATTTTGTTACAAATAGTTATGGTAAGTCCTGGGACTCTACTTGTGAAAAATCATGAGTCCCTGTCCTTAACCAATGAGTCCCAGTTCAAAACAACTAAGGAGTCCTACATTGAAAATGCTTAGGCCTTTATAATGTATGTATAAACCAGACAGTTAGTCTGGAGACAGATGCCAAAACTCTTTGTTACAGTTTACTGAAATTAAAATATAGTCCTTCTATATACTGTATTTATTCGGCTATAAGCCAAGACCCCAAACTTTGCACGTGTAGACTTGGCATAACGAGAACCAAAAATAAATCGAAAACACCCGGCTATAAGCCGAGACCCATTCATTATTACAAGATTGAATTGTTAACTACGGGAAAACCTACCATTTTCGGAAAAAAATCACACTGATTGCCATAAGTGAGGCTTAAAACTAACTGTGTTGTTGCGGTAAGCGGTATCACCAGTCTACAAATTGAAATCTATAAGTGTCTACCAAACAATCTCGTGTTCGCAATCGTTTGTTTCAAGTCAAGTTGTCATCATGCCCAAGGCTCGTCACACGTCATACAACCTCGCGTTTAAACTTAAAATAGTTGCCAAAGCAGAAGCTGTTGAAAATAACTCTGAAATCGCCAGAGAATATGGCATCAGTGAGTCTATGGTCCATCGCTGGAGGAAAGATTAAGCGAACCTTTTTAACGGAGAGATTAAATTGTCAGCGAAACGGAATACGATGGGATGCTTCACGCCGAAGTATCTGGAGCTCGATCAAAGAATACTGGAATGGTTTACAGAGCAGAGAAGCCAAGGTAGTCAAGGTACGTTTTTTGTCGAACAACAGAAACATGATCACGAAATAAATCAATCAGCTGATTGCAGAGCAAATGTGAGTTGAATGTGTGACTCTCAAAACTATCTTAGTATCATGTGACAACATATTGTGTATGAAAGATTCTCATTGGCCAGTTTTCACAAGCGTCAAGACAAATTCATCACATCATCAAATTTTTATCCTTTTGATCGTTTAGTAACGTTCTCGCTTCGTTTCGCATAGGAATAGCTGTTAGTGGATTGATGCTACGTCTAAAGGCAAAAGAATTCAGCAATTTAGTGGAGTTTCCATGCGCTGGAAAAAAAATTTTTTCAAAAACTTTCCGCTATAAGCCGAGACCCCCTCTAGAGCCCAAATTTTAATTGACTTCAGTTTTAATTTGTGTAAAAATCGCTCGGCTTATAGTCGAATAAATACGGTATATTTAAAGCACAAAAAAGACTAAAGTAATATTATTATGCATCTTTAAACAACAGCCACAGAAATCACAAGAACAGGATAGTCTACCAAAAAATCTTCAAATTGATCAATTGTTCTTTACATCCTATGGGGTGCATGTTATGAATTATTTTGCATCTTTAAGGATTTTTATGCATCGGGGATGCAGGATGCAGAGGTAACAAAATCACTGCAGTGGTTGACGGTAGTGGGTGAGGATAGGGGTGTGAGGGGAAAAAAGGGGCTAATGATGACAGGTTCAAGGGTGAGGGGGGGCAAGGGGGGCAGCAAGGGGGCTCTGGAGGTTTGGGAAAGGGTAAGGGTATGTAAGGGGGTGTTTACATAAGAAAACTCGCACCGGCGCGAGTTTCATACCGACATGACTTTTTGATTTTGTATCATGTTTGCATGATGACTGGGTCATTTTACATCTCGTTATTTGAAGGTACACTTCATGTTGATAAAATGCACGTGTGATTCAAAATCGCAAACGTTACGCATGCGCTACCCATTCCAGTCTACCGGCAGACAGATTTCACACCGAAATGGGTGGTCATTTCGTGTTTACATGATACCGTTGTGAGATTTCGTACCGGAGTGAAATTCTCGCCCCGGTACAAGAACCGGGGTGAACTCGCACCGGGGTGACTTGCGCCAGCATGAAATTTGTGGTGGTATCATGTAAACAAATATAGAGCCATGAGAGGGAACCGGAGTGAACTTGCTCCGGGGCGAAAGTTGCCCCAGTGTCATGTAAACACCCCCTAAGATGGTTGAAGTTAAGGTAGAGGATAATAGTGCCAGTAGAATAACTGGGTGATGGCTGGGGTGGGGGTGAGGGTGAGAGAGTCTGGCATGGATAAGACAGCTATAGTAGGTGTTCTTCCATTATTATGTTTTTCCTTTTAATAGCATTGTACATACCATGTGACTGAAATTTTTAACAATGTGTAGCAAATTGTGGATGGTTAATAACTGCAATTGATTCGATCTTTTACCAGTGCTATATTCTCATCTTATAAGTGAATACATCCCCAGTTAGTAGAGTTGCAATGCACTGAAAAAATTTTTTTGTAAAAAACTCTTGGCTATAAGCCGAGACCCCCTCTTGGGCTCAAATTTCACTGAACTTTTGGTTTAATTTGTGTAAAAATCACTTGGCTTATAGCTGAATAAATACGGTATACACAACATATTATGTTTTGACTTCTCTGCATATATTTATGACTTTCAACCTCATACAGGTTGGCTGATATGAAGGAAATAACCACAGAACTTAGGAGACGAATTGAAACAGAAGAAAATGAGAGAAGGATTGCTAACCAACAGAACCAACTCAAGTAGGCATATAAAATAATACTCAAATGTTTTTCACAAAAGCTGAGAGTATAAGTAGTGACATAACCACCCGGCCCCAGTCATTCAAAAGGTGGATAATGCGATGGAGCATTAGTATTATCCTTTGGTTAGTGATTATGCAGTAGATAGCCATACCCAGGTTTTGAATAAGGGGCCAGGTGTTTTTCTAGAAAAGATTTTATGGACCATGTTCTCCTTTTCAAAATCAATGTAGCTTGGTGCTTTTTGAACTCACCTAATGACTGATGATAATTGTTGTTTTGTTTTAGTCTTGAGCAGCTAAGAGCTTTTGTACAAGAAAGCAACAATAAACGGGAGGAAGAAATGTATGCGAGTGCTATGAATTCAAAGGAGAGAGAAAACCTACTTGAGAATGAACGAACCATGATTGCCAGTAAACTTGCAGAACTTTCTGAAGAGCAAAGCAAAAAGATGCTGCAAAAAGAGATTAGACTCAGAGAAGATGCTCAATCCAAGTTTGTACTGTTAGAAAAGGTCTGTAAACCAATGTTCTCTACAATTCCCCACTTTGGAAATGACAAGGGATCTGGAGCCAAAGTGTGTTCTGCAATTTATTGTTTCTGGGATCATTACTGTCTTGGAATGCTGCGGTTGTCAGCTTTTAGCCAATTTTTTCCCCTGTCCCTAGGTATAGTAATTAACAGTCCCAGAATTTATGAAAGTGACAAATGTGTCATAAAGTTCCAGTACTCAGGCCACACCCTAGTGTCTCCCATGGAACGGAATTAATTCTCTTTTACATGTAAGCTTTGGTCGTTCTATTAGAAAATTTGAACTTAGACTTCCCTCCACTCAAAACTTCCAAGGATCATTCACAGGAGGATGAAAGAGTGGTAGTTACAACTCAAATCAGATTAAGCAACTCAACCATTTTTAAAATTATAAGTATCAGTCATCCCCAGAGGGGAGGGGAGTGCTACTCAACAAAGACAAGAGGCTCCTCTCCGAGGTCCAACCCCTTACCCTTTTAAGATCAATTTTGGTTTCTAGGAAACTGCCCACCTACCCCTCCCCTAAGCCATCATTTTGCCCTAAGTAAGAAGGAAGTGTTAATGTTAGCTTAGGGGAGGGGTAGGTGGGCAGTTTTTCAGAAATCAAAATTGATCCCCCTTTTACACAACATTTTTGAAAGGTGCCCCTTTTGTCCACTTTGCATTGAAAAACTGTACCCCTCTAACATATCTAAATACTTAAATGATAGATTTCTTACCCCCTTTCATATACTTCAACTTGTGAATTCCCTACTCTTTGATATCATACCCGAGGCCTGAAAAAGGTAGTAACCCCTTTTCGGTTGTGGAGCCTCCCTGTATAAGCCATTATAGGGAGTACCTCCCCCTGGGACAGTCAACCAACTACCGTCAATAATTTAGGGGGTCAGCAGTGATTGCATTTGTTGGCTCTTAATGAGTAATAGTGTTAATAAATTATTTAACAGTTCAATCTATCTCTTTTTGTTGTTGTCAGAAATTACGTGAGGAACAGGCCGCAAGACTGGTGTTTGAAAGATCAATAAGAGAGGAGATGGAGAGACGCTGGCAGTCACTGAAAGGTTACACTGATGATGAGGCACAAACCTTGCGACATTCAGAACAGGTAATCTACTGTGTTTTGTTTTTAAAGGGAATCTGCTCCCCCACCCCCCCCCCCCCCCCCCTTGGACCTGTTAAGCCAGACACATCAAGTCTGTGGATGGAGTTGTTTTCTTTATACTCAGTTATTTTGATTATAGTGACTTGCAATTGTTTTTTAAAATTATGCAATTGTTTGCTATTTTCATATTAGAGGTTGATTTTTCAGAGACATATTTCATGACCAGCGCTGAAAATAGCGTTTCGGAGACCCCAAATTTGAAAATTTTCTGTAGGAGGACACCCCCAGACCCCCTTATAAGGCTCCTGCCTTTGACACTCGCGATAATGCCCCCCCCCCCCCCCCCCGTTATTAAAAAACCTAGCTACGGCCCTGAAGGGGCTAGATATGTTATGCTATTTGCTATCTTTATAAAAAGCTAACACGTGTCGTTGCATGGAATAATAGTCCAATTTTGTTATTTAAGGCTGCATTTAGGCATCAAAACTATTTTATGTCATATGTTGCTTCGGATGGCATGGATGGATTAATATGGTGCCTCCAAAAGTCACCAACATATTGTTATTGTTAGTGCTGGACCCAATGAAATTTGTTTGATGTCTTCTTCTTAAATATACATAGGGGTGCACCCAATGACTGTTTTCTGTGAAATATCTGTTTGGAGAAGCAAAAATTGCCTAGAATTTTCCATAACTTGGAGAAGGCTAAAAATTTCTCGATGACCGTTCCACTCATGTACAATTTTCGAAGCCTATCTGATAAATTTCTTACGATTTTTTCTTAAGTTTAATTTTTCCCCTTTCACTCCCCAGTTTAAGCTATTTTTCGTAGAAAAAGGAAACCTAAAACTTTCGGAACCGAAAATGCGATGCAGAGAGAAATCAGAAAAATTCTCACTTTCATAAAACTTTAAATTGCATCTAAAATTTTCAGGAAAATAATGCTGAAGCCCTTTTAAGACTCAAGACTCAAGTTGCCCTAGGATGACCGAAGGGATAAAAATTTTTTTAGCGCCACCTAGAATACATTTCTAGAGGTCTAAAAGTACTCTGGGTAGCCCAGAAAGTGTTTTCAATGCATTAAGGAGGAAAGCGTCGTTGGGTGCCCCTGATAAACAGGAGTATTTTTTGTATTGATAAATGCGGTAAGACTTAATATTAAGTTATGACTTCCGCACAGAATTGGCCTAAAACAGCAGTATCACGTGGCATAGCCCCTAAATATTGAGCTGAAAATGGAAATAGGATATTAATGACATAATAAAACGGGTGTTACAGTCTGTCTCTGTAACTGAGCAATCTCTTCTTTCAGTTGGCCCAGGCGAGAACTGACCAGAGTCTTGCACGTCTGAATGAGTCCATATCTTTACTGGAAAGACAAATGGAGGAAGGAAGAAAGGGAATTGAAAAGGTCTTACATGCCGAGATTACATCAAGGTAAATCATTATATTACCTAGCCTGATTAAAGAGCCGACATTTCACTGGTTTCCCTGTGAAATGACGTCTGAGAAACGAGCGCAGAAATTCCATACAGGTGACGCGTCACTACCCAGATATGGGTAGTGCTTCTGATTGGTCATGCCACATGCGAAATTTGCTTCAACCAATCAGAAGCACTACCCAGATCTGGGTAATGCTTCTGATTGGTCATGTCACATGCGAAATTTGCTTCAACCAATCAGAAGCACTACCCAGATGTGGGTAGTTACACGTCATCAGTATGGAATTTCTGCGCATGTTTCTCAGACGTCATTTCGCGCGGAAACCAGTGGTAGCGTCGCGGAATGTCGGCTGTTTTCTCAGGCAAGGAAAATCAGAATATCACCATGCTTCCCTGTTTTAAAGAGAGAGTTTTAAATTTTGCATCGTGACACGACCCTCATTTTGTGTAACACCAGGTCACTTGCTGTTACTGCTATGGAAGGCAGATTTACAGTAAGTGGGAGCCCCTCACCTCCCCCCCCCCCCCCCCTCTCACGCGCAAAGCGCGTGCAATGGAGCACCATGACTGAGGAAAAAGGAAACTGAAAGACGCGAGAAATTTTGGTAATCAGGTGACCATCCGTTCGGCCGTGCGGAGCACATACGACATTTCATAAAACGTGTAACAAGAAAGTTTTACAAGTTTCACGTTGTAGTCCGAAGTCGTCAAAAACAACGACAAAAACAAATGTGCAAAAAAGAGTGATGCACGTGCAAAGAAGTTGTTTTGCTCATAGGAACTATTGATTTGTTGCCTTTCTTGTTGCCGTCGCCTTTTGGCTTTATATGATTTTTAATAAATACAGTGTACTTTCTTTTGCATTTCAAACACTTGACTTTTTTTGAGCTAGAATGGCTCAGTTTACGTGCATGTTTGTGATCGAGCGAATATTAAGCACAGATTTGACAGATTTCTTCGCGGTGGTTTCAAGTTTATTTTTTGTTTAAGTAAATTATAAGTATATAAACGAGAGCTTCGCTTTTAGCCTTGGCTATTTGTAAATCTATATATTTTCTCATTATTTTGCGGTTTTCTAACACCTTATATCCAGACAGTCCCAAAGTGATAAACTGTCCAACAGATGCAACCAGCTGCAGGAAAAACTCAACATGGCGATCAGTACATTGCAACAAGCGCTGGCGGGAATTAATTCACAGGTCGCTGAGACTGTTGAAAAGGTAATTGATTGAGGGGTGTGGCGTGCAGAAGTGGTGGATACTGGGTTCTAGTCTCACATTTAGGCCCCCTCTACACGTATCCGGAAATTTTTTGAAAACGGAGATTTCTTCCTCCGCTTGAAAAAAAATTCGCGTCCACGCGTAGCGTATTGAAATATTTTTTTCGCCCGTCCCCAGGAAAACGTTAAAAGGATGGAAATACGATAGCATCTCTCACAGAGCATGACTAATGCTTGCCATATATGATGCACGATATCATCGTATTCGAAAACCTCCGTTTTAGTCCGTCTACACGTAAACGAAAAGCCGGCGTTTTAAAAAATTTCCATTCTGGAGTACATTTTTGAAAGATGCGTTTTCGGTGACCGTTTTCAAAGGATAGGATGGGGGTGGTAGGCCACCCGGAGGAAACAATCTCCGCTTTCAGTCAGCCGGAAACGTGTACGTGTGGTCACGGCCTTAACGTTCATGTAAATGTATTTTTTTAAATTAATGTTTGGCTTAACAGTGAACTTCGCTTTCCTTTTTGAGAAGGTATTCTTCAACACATGTTATCTGGCCATTGCTTTAGATCGAGTGCTATAAAGAGAATCTTGTGTTCTGTTTGGATTTAAGACAAAAGAGGAACTGAAGTCGTTGATGAACAAAAACAACAACTCAGGGGTCAAAGGATTGGCTGATGTTGATACAAGGCTAAAGAAGCTGAACAAGAGAGTAGCAGATTTGGAGGAGACCATGAGAAAACTGGAAAAGGTATGGAGTCTTATAAGCTGTGCAGAAAAACGCAAACAAAATGGTCAAAGCGTGGCTAGTTGGTGGTTAATCAGCTTTGCAAAAAACAAAGTTTTCCTTAAATATGGTATTGCCGTTAGTGCCGCCGTAAAAATAATGCACCGTAAACTTCCGCTTTATATAATAAGTCCCCCCCCCGTTATAAGCCCCAAGCTCCCTACTTATAAGCCCCCCCTCCCCTCCCCAGTTTTAGGCCATCTACTTTTAAACAACAACAACAAAAAATACATCCGGCTATAAGCCCCTGGGATATAAGCTCCCCACTTGTTTATATTGAAACTAATTCGACTTTTTACAACTTTTTGAAGCTTAAAAAATCCAGTAAATTCAAAAAGTATTTCGATTAGTAGTGTTATGTAGCTTGTTTTGAAACGCTTTTTTAGTTCCGTAATAAGCCCCCCTCCCCCCAACACACACACGTACCCCCCTTGTTTAGAAGCCCCTCCTAAAACCCTTATGGAGTTGTATAAGCCCAGGAAAACTGGTTATTAGCAGTGTCTCCCCACCTGGAATACGCATTTTTTTTGTGCTCTTGAAGAAGAGCTCTCACATAGTGGGGAAGGCGCGAAACTGAAAAGTACGCGAAAAGTTGGCGGGGACGGAAAAAGGAAAAAGGCCGTCGCCCTTCTTATCTCCAGTTTCCTCCCTTTTTTTTTAATTTTTTTATTTTTCTTTTTTCGCGTTTTCTCAATTCAGCGGACCAGACTATCTTGGAGCCTGGAACAGGCTAGGAAGAGAAAAGAAACAGATATCTTTCTTCTTGTGATAAAAAGTAAAATCTTAAAAAGGCTTTAAAACATTTAGTTCTTAAAATATATTAATTTCTGTCTTTGTTAGGATTTCAGTAACGAACAATGCAACTGAAAACTGTTAGTGGATCATTTAAATTATGTTTTTTTTCTTCGAATTCTCGCATTAAACTCTGTGATATGAGATAAACAAATAAATAAATGAGCAAATTTTAACTATTAACAGTGGAATTCTCATCGAGAATTCACAAAATTGGCATAGATAAATGCAGAAATCATTAGGGGCAAATTCAACTTAATCAATTACTTTCTAAGTTGTACTAATTTAATTTTGTAACATGACTAACTTTAAGCCTTTTTGTGTCAATTGTGTTGTGCAGATTACGCCTGTTGGCCGAACACAAGAGATAAAATCTCATCTCAATCAATAATTCACTGAGAATTACCACCAAGAACCCCATGTGATTAATTTTACCATTTACACACTGCATCTGAAGAATAAAGACATAAACACGCATGTGTTAAAAAGAGTTAAACGACACAATACCCTAACACTTTGCAGTTATACCCCTATAAAATGGGTCTACACAAGTATGTGGCTAACGCAGTCACTGTGTAAAGGTGTATTTGTGTATCTAGCACAAAACACAAGCAACATTAGTTCAAAAATCACTCATACGTCTTTTTACCCACGAGGAAAGTAGTAAGTTTGAGTTGCGTTTCCTACGAAAAAAATGCGTAAGAAGGGGGTGACTTCTGCTCAGTTAAATACCACCCTTTCAGGGGTGTACTGTATTCTGCAGTTACCTCTTCTTGAAATCGAAGTTTGAATTGAGATAATGTCGTTTGGTCCGCAGAACCGTTTGCTAATTAAAGTAGCTTGCGGTCCCCAGGAATACTCGTCCTCCATTTCAAAAATAGTGCGAATGGACTATATGAAATATATTTGTTATTTTAGTTAGTTTCCATTTGCCACCATCTCCTTCACTGTCGTTGTTGCTTAAGGTCCCGGTGTATTGTAAACAATAACCGTTAAATAATTGTTCACTGTACTTCTCTACAGCTCGGAAATTCTGACCAGGAAGAGAGAAACAGAAAGTTAGGGGAGGTAGCTGGTTGGAGAGAGGACACTGACCAACAGTTTAGAGATGTTGAAGATAAACTGAGGCCTTTACCAGATGAGGTTTGTGATGTGTTTATCAGAGCTGAAAATATTAAAGACGCACAGTAATTTTCAAGGAGTTATAATAACTCCTCTAGTGGGGCTAATTTAACTCCAGACTGGAAGTAAAAAGAACTCTTTTTCAGGAGTAAAAATGACCCCAAATTCGGAGTTAAATTAGGAGTGAAAGTAACCCCCCAAAAGGGGTTATCCAGTACCTAAAATTTTTACTCCATTTTTGAGTTATAATAACTCCCTAAAAATTACGGTGCGTTTAGATTCTAAGACTAAGACGACTACGAAAAAGACATTTTCTCAATACTGAGTAGTGCGCGTACGTGAACCTGCGTTATTTTTGCGGGAAGACGTGGTAACCTTCGTCATTCTACTGCGAGTTTTAGCGAGATTGAGATTGTCGTAGAAGCAGACACAAGTTATCAGATGTTCGTAGTTTTATCATTTTGTGATGGTGATAGGGCTTTATCTCCATCGATAAAAATAACCTTGTTAAGTTTTTTGGTAAAAAGAAAAAGTAACGTGAATCTTTACGCCGGTTACATGTCTGAATTTTGACAATCCACGAAAAAACTTTAGGTCAAATCGCGTCCTCTTAGTCGTCCATGTCAACGAATCAAAAGGTCTCTAGCATTAAACAGTCGTTCATCGGAGAATGCTTCTTTTCCAACGAAATCTTAAGTGTTGTCGGATATGACGTCTAGCCAAATTTAATACAAAAGACTACCTTCTGCACGGATTGTCGTACCAATGAAATAGCGTTGTTGTAGTGTTGTTTTGGTATTCATTGCATGGTATAAATCTGCATGAAATAAAGTATTCTGATGTATTTAGCTTTTAAGTCGTCCAAAAATCACAGTTCAAGAGATTTGTGACACTAAAAGCTTTGGCGTATTCTTATTCCGATATACCATCAAATGTACGCAGCCTATCCGCGCGCCTGTCTTTCACAATGTTCGTTAAAGCCTCGTAATGCAAGTTTGATTGGCCGACTTAATGGTGACTTAGCTCTGTCTTCAGAGTAGTGTGCCTACTGTGTCTGGTCAAAGCAAGTTCATTTTATTGCCTTGAAGCACACGCCCTACCGTACGTTATCAGCGTGCTTTAGGGACAAATCATGAATTGCGACGCCGTGAAAGAAATTTTCCTTCTTACTTCGCATTTCTGCTGAGATTGTTGTGTATTATTTTCTGACATTGTAGATTGCTGAACTCCGGAGCCAACTCGCGGCACTAAAAGCTGAGCTTGAAGCAAAGGAGGAGGCTGAAAGAAGAAAAGCAGAAGAGTAAGTATAATTAATTTTAAGAGGGCTAAGAGGTAGAATTTGGATATTTTGGGGCTGATCTTCCTCAAAACATGATGGATAAATTCTGCCTGGTTTGTCTCCAGACGTCAACCCACTCCGCCTGCACAGGAACCCCAACCTGAACCTGAGCGTGAACCGGAAGAACCCAATCAAGAGGAGGACACAGGAGACCTGCGAAACAAGGTGCAGAAACTCGAGGAGGATGTACAGCAAGTAAGTTATCACAAAGTGTCTTAGTACATTCCACTTAGTTATTTGCTGTTTCACGCTAGTTTAACCAAGGAGTATCCCGGCGGCCTTTTTTTGCGGCTGTTATTTATACTATCATAAGATGAATTGATGAATTTTTCAATTACAGACCTCTTCCCAAGTAGCTAAGCTGGAAAATACTGTGGAGACATTACGGACGGTTTTGACGCAGAAAATACAGTCAGAGGCACAGACGGTAAGCTGCCATATTAAACTAAACTTCCTGAAACTTGTGGCTCGGCCATGCTGATGGTATCCCTCTTAGAGAAATATTGATGTTATTATATTTACATGTGTTTATTTTTTTTAATTTATTTATCTGTGTGTTTCTCTATCAGTATGTGTACTTATTTATAAAAACTTCTTTGGTAGAGTTTTTTTAATCCTTTCATGTGACAGTCATCTATGGGGTAGTTTTCATTTTGAGTTACTGAATGTTTAATGACATTCTCTTTGGAATTTTGAAGTGTTTTGATCAAAAAGAAGACCTATGCGAACTTAGTGATCAAGAAACTTCCATTTAAGACCCTGTGTAGCATAAGCTGGGATTCCATAAAATCGTTCGAATCGCCTCGATTATTGGGACGATTGTGACTATTCAAGAGGATTGGCACGATTATTGTGCAACCAGCCAATAAACAGACTTCAGCTCTATCCAGGCGATTGCGATCAACCCAGTCGTCTGGATAGTGCTGCATCTTATCAGAAATCAGTTAATTCCAGATGATTGTCTCAATCGTCAGAGCATTTTTTGAGAGGACTCCGGTGATCAAGACAATCTTTACGGCTATATGGTAACCAGCCTATATACAGTCTTCAGTTCTATGCAGGCAATTTCAATCGCGCTGATCGTCTGGATCGTCTTACATCGCATCAGTAGATAAATCAGTATGTTATATGGCTGGACTGATTTTTTCCCAACAGCGCGCGCTCTCATTGGTTACTTTGAGGTCAGATGACATCTAACAATGACACTCTTTCCCACCAAAATCTCTGATGAGCGGTCAACGTTGCAAAATCTATGAAGTCAGAGGGTAACATTGCAATATCACCCCCGAATGTTGACCGGCGACCGCCGTTACAGCGAGGTTTAATGAATTTCCAGTTTCAAATTTTTTGCAGCTATATTACAAATCACTTTAAAACTGGTCCCTCGGGAAACAGTTATTTTTGTTTCCCTCGAGATTCTCGGGGAACAAAATGAACTGTTCTCCTCGGGACCAGTTTTAAAGTGATTTGTAATATAGCTGGACATTAGTGTGTTTATAATTCCAGATGATCGTCTCCATTGCTTGAACACATTTTCAGAGTACACTCGGTTGATCAAAACGATCGAGACGATTTTATGGTAACCAGCCAATAAACAGACCTAGTTCTATTAAAGCGATTGCGATAAACCCAGTCGTCTGGGTCGTCTGGCGTCAGGGGTTTTTTTCTTTTAATAATGTGTCGATCGTCTGAACATGTTTTGAGAGGAGCTGGGTGATTATATGGAAAACAGGCTTAAAGACGAAACAGGCTCTGTCTGTAAAGAGGATCTATTTCTACAGGTGGTTGTGTAGTTATTGTATCGATCGTAAATTGCTTAAAACACCTTGCTTCGGAAAGCGCTTTTTTAATTAAGACACAGTTTACTAATTGTGGCATTTTGGCTCACTATTTTAGTTTGAAGAATCCATTTGTTGGTCAATACACCCTGTCGTTTATTGCAGTGTTAGAGTTAAGCTGATCATGGCGCAAAATGTAACTAGATTTCTCTTATAACTTCAGTTTAACTTTGGTTGTACAAGCCACTTTCTCGAACTCCGACGAAAGTTTATCATTACATAGTAGTAATTTGTTTTGAAGTGCGTAGTATACTGATGCATTGTTTCTACCACACTGAACAGCGAGGCGACTCTATTACAGAACTGAGGGAGCAGTTAGACCGGATAAAGTCCAGTATGTTGTTTGTTGCTCAAACCGTGTGTAGTGGTGTCATGTTTGACTATGCAGTTGTGTTGTTGTTACTTTCTTTAATGTCAGAATTCACTTGTTCTCTGATCAACAACGTGATGTCCAAAGTTTGACAAAAGTGTTCTTGAGTCCTTGTAAACTTTCCTGCGTAGTATAGAAAACTAAAACCCTTTTTCTGGAACTTTGCGATTAACAAAATATAAGGATTGACATGAAATATTGTGAATTAAGTTTAAGGGCGATCTTTTTTTAAAACTCATGAAGCGCTTGTTTCCTGTTAACAGCAAGAAAAAAAAAAAAAGAATACAAAAATAAAAGATCATTGAACGTTAAAGGTACCTGTATTTTCTAAACGATAAATCTTTCGATTTTTTGCAAACAAACCAAGAACTTAACTGTCCTATAAAATCTGGGGTAAAAGAACACAAGTTGTTTAACAAGTTCGCTGATATACCAACTGGTCTAACTTTGTGAAAATTAATGCTTTTTTTATTTGTAAATGAGATAATTCAATCGATCAAATAAATTTACTGAATTTCGGCCAAAAAATGGCCAATGGAATGAACTACATGAAAGTGAATGTGTTCCTCGTAGATAAATGAATAGCCTAAGCGGAATAAACTATGATGCTGTAATTAATAAGGGAAAGATAACTACAGGTAGGATTTCAACACTAAGGTTAGGGCGTTGACTAAATTACAAATCTGTGTTTTATAGGACATGTTTAAATAAGTGAAATAAAACTCCGAAAATCCTTCAAATATAAAAAATTGTTACATCATTGTGTTCTTGACTAGTTGATACTAAGCCAATATGGACAATCTCTTTCAGTCCTAACTTTAGCAAGTGAATTTGCTTGTGTTTTCAACGATTAATTCAAGTGTTAACTATAAGTGAATGCAATGTTGCTTCAGTAAACCTCGGTACTTTCACGGGCCTTTGGAACGTTGAACCAGGAGGGCAAAGTTGTAAAGTTCAGTACAGTCATGCTCAGTTGTAGTGTAACATTCCACATTTTATCTAGTTAACGATGGTGGCTAATTTTTGCAGATAAATTTCTCAAGTGGTTGTCATAAAAGTTGTAAATTTGAAAGTTGAATTGTTCATTCAGTTAGCTGCTTTAAGTGTAACAGTTTCCTTGTTGTAAAAGACCACATAGCTCTAACTACTGTGAATTTTTTAAGGTAAAAATTGCATGTAAAGTTGAGGAATAGATATATATATATATATATATATAAAGTGAGAGATAAACAGAGAAAGTGCTTGAGGAAGTAACATTTGTAAACTAGCTATAAAGGTTAGAAACCGCCAAACAAGTGAACAAAACAATCAAAACATAACGAATTAATGTGTCAAGGAATGGCGTGCGTTGTCCTTATTTTGTTTAGTCCAGTTTTTATGTAATTTATAACTTACTTTAATGTTTAATATATTTTGTAATTTTTTTGTCCGTTTACAGTGATGGAACCGTTGCTATCTTAATTTAACATTAAACGTTAACTTGTATTTAATTAGCCTTAAAATTTGGATCTTTTTATTTCCAATTCTCCCATTCTTAAGTTAAAAGGCAGTAAAATAACAAATCTTAACATAAAGTAAAGGGCATAGTCCTTAAAGAATAAATAAACTGTCTGCATTTAAACAGGTTTCAGCAGGTAAACTTCACAAGTAATATTGGTGTTCTCTATGATAAAGTTGATTCGCTAGTTTTACATTGCGCATGTCACTCCGTATAACAAGATGGCGGCCGTGCCACGTGGTGTCATAAGGGAGCTTAAGTAACGACGACTACGACGACGGGAACGAGAACGGCAAAAGAGAAATAGGTTTAGATTGGCAAAACAACAACGTTACACGCTTTTTTGTACATTCTTCGCTGTCCCTGCACGACTACGACGTGAAACGTCCTAATTCCACGTTTTATGGAGGACGGGAACGCATGACGACGTCCTTTAGAATTCAAATGATTATCCTGAAAAATTAAGTTAAAAGAGTTGCAATAAGAGCGATGAAGTTTAAAACAATGCGAATTCACTTCTTGGGTGACGTTTTCACTGCCGTTGATTGCCGTGGTCGTTGCTTAAGCTCCCTATAGACATGAGGACGGTGACCATACTCCCGGGGGGGGGGGGGGGTACTTGGGTAAATTTTTACTGGGTATGTGCCGCGGGCCTCTCAGAGCCCCTACCCCATTGTAGTCTATTCTGTAACCAATTATAGACCCCATCTTAGTCACCGTTGGGAAAATATGTAATTTTCGCGATTCCAACTTAGTTACTTTCTATTTTTACGAACTGAACCATTTTTTAAATCTAATGAAGAACAATTTACTTTTCACCTACAGTACAAACATTCTGGTACGTTTGCTAACGGTAAATATGAAGAACTGTCTTACCCAAAAAATCAGGAAATGAGCGACCCCACTTGAGTAACTCTATTGAAAATGCGACCCCATTATAGTCAATCCAGTCGTGAAAATGCGACTCCATCCAGCGGCACATCCCCATTAGCCTCTTATAAGGAAGTAACCCCCCCGGTTACGCTTTTATATCATTTCCTTGACTTGTAACAACCTTGTACCAAGCGGTTTATTAGAAAATCAATGACATGCTGTTTTACTAGAGAATCAACTTTTCAGAGTATTTTTAAATGTGCGATTGCCAGGAGGAGGGAGATATCAGTGTGAAGGAAGCCTAAGAATTCGTGTAGAGACACACTGTGTTTCTTCGATGTCATCTCTCCTTCCTGTTTTCTCCTCTCCCGCCCCCTTGTAATTGTTCTCCTTAAACCGTTTTGGGTTCTCAATAGTGGGCGGCAGATTGTTTGGTTATGCGGACGCCGGGCTTCAACAACGGTGAGCACAATTAGATCAAACTCTTCACGCAAATTGCGAAATTTGTTGGGCGCCTGCGTTTTCCATTATTTGAGAGCCTGAAACGTAATTGTGATTGCAATTGTTTGCTGTCATCTCGCAAGCGATGTTTTTCACTGTTGAGAGTGACTGAAACCTCATAAAAGAACTGCTTTAGGCCATTAATTAGAACCATAATGTACAAAGTAAAAAAAAAGCAAAAAACAGGAAAGTGTCGGGTTCAGTTGCGGGATGCACGCAAGGAATGCAATAGTCATTTTCAGTCTATTCAGCTGTGCGTTATGTTATGTGACAGTATTTGGAGATCTTTAAATTTAGGCATGGCCTAGGGACAGGCTATAAAACATAATGACACGTTTATCATTCTTTTGTTTGGATTTTTTTTCAGCGGAGTGACGCCGTCGAGTTTATTGAGGAGGATATCAATGGAATTATCAAGTTTTACCTACAAGACTCTCGACACGTTTTCGTCAAGTACGGTCGAGATTCAAACGCTTTTCAAGCAATAGACGTGAACGGCCTGGGAAGAATGCGAGTCGCTCTGCTGAAAATTAACAGATGGGGAATCTATCAGGCTTGGCGTATGCACAACGTCAAACAAGCGTGGTATCGGCTGCTGGAAAATAAGGAACGGAGAGAAAGGGAAGCGCAAGAAGCGCCTTCGCCTAAACCGAAGGCTTCTACTAGCAAACCCTTGCCTGCTAAAAAGGCGGAAGACAGTGAAGACGATGATGATGATGATGATGATGATGATGACGATGACGATGACGATGACGAAGATGATGACGATGATGACGATGACGACGATGACGACGACGACGATGATGATGATGAGGACGAAGATGAGTCGAGGCCTGCAACTAAAAAGAAAGGAAAAAAATGAAGAGATGAAATTAGATGAGCTAGAAGTAACCTACCGGCAGTTTAATACTGTATAAAGAAAATGCTACAAATTCATACGTTATTAGTTTAGTGTTGTATAAAGACAATGCTCTTAACCCATACGTTGTTGATTTAAAAAACCCGCACGTATAAACTCGTTTCAGTGCAAAGATAACGTTTATTTTCATCGAAAGACGAAGCAACTGGTAAAGTTGAATCCAGTACCAGGCACCTGACAGATGTTTGTACTTAAAACGTTTGAAGTAATTTTGTATAATAGAATGTGCTCTTTAGTGAGCGTCATCTTTAACGGATGCAACCTTTCTCCTCCGCGGGGACTCCCGCTAAATAGTAATAATTAAAGGCTGTAAGCGCGGGGTGGACGATGGGAAGAGAGAAAAGGCGGGAGCTTTCTCACTTTCGCCTTTCCCATCGTCCCCTTGGCGCTTTCATTTTTCCCGCCTCTCCCCAGCCCCCCTAGGGCACCAAGAGGCCTTTGCGTAAGAGAGAGGGATTCTTTGTAGAGAAAAGCCTTTCGGTGTGGTTGATCATGTGTTTAGGGCAATTCATAAGGTTGGTTCTCAGAGGACACTTGGTGTGGTAGGGAATGTAGAACAGGCTCCAGTAGCTCAAAAGGTGAAAGGCACTATCCACTGGATAACACAATAGGCCATTTCCGAGTTCCAAAAATTCTCACTTTCAAAGTGAGGCTAGGTGCGCAACCTTTCTTGTAAAAATGAGTTTTATTTGCCTGAGAATGAAAAATGATTTCCATATCAAAGGCTGAATACCTACCCTCGTTTTGAAACAGAGGCCCAGGGGACCTTGAAAATTGGCTATTGGTTTTCGTTCTACTTATCCGCTGGATAGCGCTATCCAACTTTTGAACAACCGGGACTAGGTTTCGTAGCAGAGGTGTCTGTAGCTACCCCCTTATCGTACGTTAATAGCAATTTGGCTGGACCATTGCTAAGATTTTAAACAACGAATTATTTATATGCAACGTTACAGTTTAAAAGGTATAATATTTATGCAAGTTGTTCGTTAATATACGTTGTGGTTTTTGTTTACGGAAAAAAATTGTAATTGCTTAGCGATTGTTACACTGTTCATGCATTCAGAGTGATCTTGCATATGATGTGTGGTAATTGTAAAAAAATATGACTCGAGTGTTGTTGAGAGAATTTAACCGCGTGTTTAGCTCCTTAGGAGTACATGGTTGCACGTTGCACTGTAACTAGTAGGATGTAATCAATCTCTGACTTGTTTTACAGTACGTCAATCAGTTCTATTTTCGATTACATTAAAAGAAGCGATTTTAACATTATAACAGGTTGTTGACTGCCGCAATCCAAAAATCGGAAGTCAAATTTCACCAACCGGCTTGCATGGCAATCGGGGTATCCTAGCAACGTGATACTATAAAATGGGGCCTTATTTAAAAGTGGGGTCTGACGTCACCTTTTTTAAGCGCAGAAGAAGAGCGATCGATTGTCCCATGTAATCCAAGACAGCCTTTGTTTCGGAAACGAGGGAAATACGCGTGTCTCCGCCTCTTTCTTTTCTCGTACTTCCAAAGTGCCTGCCACGTAGGCTAGATTCAATGCTATGGATGCCGGATTCATTGTCAGGGGATCAGGGATTTCGGATTCCATCGTAAGTGGGATTCCGGATTCCTTGAGCTGGATTACGGATTAAAAAGCCCAGGGTACCGAATTACCTAAATACACGTGGCGTGATCAACTAAGCCGGGGTTTCCTAGACTCATTTTAGAGTCCTTTTTTGCCGCGAAAATAGACGCTTGTCTTAGCCTCCCCCCTTCTTTCAAGAAAAATCTGGAGGGGGCAGCTGTGCATAGGCTAAGTGTCGGTCCCAGCACTCTGTCTTTATAGGGAGAGTTTGCTAGACAGAGACATGTAAAAGAAATTGTTTTTTTGACAAAATTAATTGTCGGCGAACGAGGTTGGCGCCTTCAAACAGCAATCAGCGGAGAAACGCAACAAACGAAACCGAGGCTATGCCCAGGCCTTCTCGGTTTCACTCCCTGGATGCATTCGAGTGTCCTCATTTTTTCCTCATGCATGTATATGTTTTCTCGTTTTTTGTCCACATCAGCTGTATTAAGTTACAGAGCCAATACAGCAGGAAAAACAGCTCTATTTGTTAATTTCCAAAAGTACTCGTTGATTCTCTTTCGCACCATGGCATCAGCGACCGATAGTGGGGAAGGCGAGAAACCTAAGCATACCAATCGCCTCCAGCACTCGAAATCACCTTACCTTCTGCAACACAAGCATAATCCTGTTGACTGGTGAGGGAAAATAATTTTTAAAAAAACCCGTCTTGGTTAAGATCTTTATCTGGCGGGCACTTCTGTTACTCCAGGTTTTGTGTGCTTCTTATAGAACTTCACAATCCACTTGTAGTTTTTTTTCTCCTGTGTCAAGGAATTTATTTTCGTTGGTTGTCAATCACTTTACTGTGATCATAAAGATACTTTCTGTTCAATTTACGTTTTTCATAATTAGGCTTAATTATTTCGTAATTAACGTATTTCACGAGGTTGTACCTAACTGTGGCCCTGTTTTACCCAAGGGAGCGATGAGTTTTAAGACAAATTAATTATTCCAAGATAAAATAGATACCAGTCCTTCTCTTTAACGAAGTGCTATTAAAATTCCAGACGTAGTTAATCGATAAACTGATAATTGATAATAATCGATAGTAATCAATCATCAATGAATATTGATTCCTGATAATCGATAAAGAAAAAAGTTGTGACTTCGATTGTTATCAATGATTTTGCGATAGAAATTGATAATGACTTTTTATAGATTACTATTGATTCCTATCGATTGTTATCGATTTTGTTAATCCAGTGATATCGATTGATTTGTGATATCGATTTATATTGGTTAACTAGTCTGGAAAATTCTACCTAGCTTAAATTTACCAATGAAACATTCATCTAGTTGAAATTGTGCCATCAGATAATTCACCCAAAGACTGACCTGTATTTTTAGAAAAGGTGTAATTTGGGGAGGAAATTGTAAAGTGGAGAGGCAGAGGGTGGGGCAGGTTGGGGGTGCTGTGGTGGTGGAGAAGGGTGTGGAGGAGAAATTCTTACTTCTGACAGAGTCCTATTTTCAACTTATAATAGATATTTAGTTATAATTAATTGAATTAATTATTGATTCATTTAGAGTATCAGTGCTAGTGTGAACCACCATCTCTGGTGTATAAAATTTCCAGTTTGGTGAGTAGCCTCAGTTCTACACTTCTGGCTAAACTGGGTCATTAGCTATTTGAACATAAGCTATTATATTGGATTTTTCAGTAAAAATTTAGTACCGTATTCTTTGATCAAACAAGCAGATATGAATGATTTGTTTTCACTTTAAAAAATGTAATATTTTTGTAAAAAAGTACAAGGACTTAACATGGCAAATGACTGCTTCTGGCCTCAAAGGGAATCCTTGGATACACACTAACCTTGTTTAAGCTGTAACGGTATGTTAATAACCTTGCTTGTTGGCTTTTCTGCAGGTTTCCTTGGGGAGATGAAGCTTTTGAAAAAGCGAAACAGGAAAACAAACCTATTTTTCTCTCTGGTTAGTTCACAACTAAGGTTTACACACTTTAGTTGATTGTATAAAGAGCCAAAAATGATTTATTTTGAGTGCTGAACTTTTAGTTTCTGAAAGAAAATTTTTGTTTGCTTCTTCCGTAGTGGGTTACTCAACCTGCCACTGGTGTCATGTAATGGAGCGCGAGTCCTTTGAGAGTGAAGAGATTGCAAAAATTCTCAATGAAAAATTTGTGTCTGTAAAAGTTGACCGAGAGGAAAGGCCTGACGTGGACAAAGTATACATGACTTACATTCAGGTATCAGTAATGAAGTATTCTTTAATTTGCTGTGTCATTTGTCGCCATTTCATCAAGTCTCGTGTCGCCGTTTGAAGGCCATGTTGCTTGTTGGAGTTTTATCCTAACATTGCCTCAAAAACAGTTGTAAAAAACTAAAGCAAAGCTTTTGAAAGGTGGTTATTTACTGATTTATTTATGTACTTTACAGGCCATGACTGGAGGAGGTGGTTGGCCTATGAGTGTGTGGCTGACTCCTGAGTTAAAACCCTTCGTTGGAGCTACTTACTTTCCTCCTGAGGACAGAGCTGGCCAACCAGGATTTAAAACAATTCTTAACCATATTTGTGAGCAGGTTAGACAACTTGATTTGATATAATAGATAAGATCCATTAAACTCTAGCTCTGGCTCTGACTCTGAAGCCAGAGTACTGTGTCTATTAAATTTTATTGTGCTCATTAATGAATAATAAAGAATTATTGGTCAGGAGAATTTATATCTCTGATCTCTAATTATTCAATGCTATTTTTCATGGTTTTTTAGTGGGGAGAAGACAAAGAGAAGCTAAATATGCGGGCAAATGTAATCCTTAACGCTATTCAACAACACACGCAGGAAATGCACAAACCAAATAAGGCTGGTGACATGCCAAGCACAGAATGTATCGACAAGTTGTTTAATGACATGTGTACAAGTTTTGATGATGAGTATGGTGGATATGGAGGAGCACCCAAATTTCCACAAGCATGTGAGTGAATTTTGGTATTAATGTTATCATTAGGGCCATTATTTTATAAGAGGATAAATAAGACGCGTCTTAAATAAGACACGAACTGTACTATTTATACGAGCATGTCTTATCTAAGACGAGAACAGCTCACATAAATGGTTCGAGTCTTATTTCTGTTCTTGACTCGTTTTCATGTGAATGTTACCTGTAGCAACGGCAATCCAGCATGGCACACCAAAAATTAGCGCATGCATACTATGCATTCGCGTCTTATGTAAGACGCGAAGGTCATTTATACGAAGTTTTTCTCGTCTTAGCTAAGCCGCGTCTTAACTAAGAACAGGTGTTGAGGGCTGTTCTAAAATAAGACGTGTCTTAGCTAAGTCGCGTCTTATTTTAGACGAAATGTACCGTTTATACGGAAGGTTTGCGTCTTATTTAAGACGCATCCTATGTAAGACGCGTCTTATTTTTCCTCGTATAAATGGCCCTATTATTAGCAAGTAACTAAAGCAAGTTGCAGCCTATTGGACTGAACTACAAACACTATTTTCAAGGACAAGCATAGTGTGACAAAACATTTTTCTTTCTGTTAGTGTATTGGTTACTTAAAAAACAACTCTGGAATGTGAGATACATCTGCATTTTTTTTTCTTTGCAGCAAATTTTAACTTTTTGTTAAGGTACTCTTGTTACAAAGCTGGCTCTGATGAAGGAAAGAAAGCTCTTAACATGGTAATCAAGACATTAGAATTCATGGAGAAGGGTGGAATACATGATCATGTTGGACAGGTTAGAAAATATTTTTGACAACAAACATCAGTGTGATTCTGGAAAATTTGCTTACGTACCTAGCCCTCCCCTAACTCAACATTTTGCCCTAAATGAGAGGTTAGTGTTAAGTTTGGGTAAGGGGAGGGCCTGGGTAGTTTTGCAGAATCATATACATGCACAGTTGAACCTCCACCAAAAAGGGCCACCTCTCTACAATGGCCATTTTTTATGGCAGACAGTCCATACATTGACTAAAATAAAATATTTCTTCTGTCCCCATGGTGGCCATTGTAGACAGGTTCAACTGTAGATACAATGACGTAAAATATGATGAAATACAATCATTGTAATCATGTTCATAGAGGATATTACACGGTGGCGCGAAGATATGAATTTTATTTTCGAGTGGCAAAACAATATTTTACGAACGAGCGCAGCAAGTGAGTAAAATATTGTTTTTGCCACGAGAAAATAAAATTCATATCTTCAAGCCGCCGTGTAATGTTCTTTTTATTATATAGACAAAAAGACATCGATAAAATAATACAGGGAAATGACCGAAATTACGTCATCGATAAACTCACTAGTGAGATTATGGAAAATAAACCACTCGGGTCCCGGATGTAGTTTTTATGAATTTTACGAGTGGTATATTTTCCAGTAAAACACTCGTGTCTATATAATAAAAGTGTTTATTTCATACTGTGAAGCAAACAACCAATCACAGAGCTTGAAAGCTGTTGCTTATAATAATTATTATTGTGATATCCCATGGGATTTATTCATCAGTCATTTTCAGATGGTTGGACAGAGAGGTGGTTGGTGCTAAAAATGGTAATTAGACTTGGAAAGATGGAAAGTTCACTTGTGATGTAAAGGTTTATTCCTTTATGCTGGGGTCACGGCCCAATGCCTCTAGTAAGGGCACCTCGTAACTTGTATATTCAGTTGCTTGCTTGTGTTCTTCGCAAAGTGTTGTTCAATGCAATAGTTGCTTACTTGCTTGCCATTTTTTTGCTGTGTTTTCCCATCCCTCCCTCCTTCTTTAGTTCAGTGCCAGGTAAGTATTGGTTGGTAATTATTCCGCTGAATTGTTCAGTATAATGGTGCCTGATGGGGGGCTGCTCGCAGGGTTACCATGGATACCTCCTTCCTCATGCTAGAGGCTCTGTAGGTTTCAGCCCCCAGGCTCATCTGTTGGTGATGAGTTTAAATCTTCATGATGCTTGAGTTCTGTATGATACTATAAATCCTCTAATAGGTCCCTTTTTCAGTGAAATAAAGTAGCACCCCACCTCCTCCCTGCCTCTTTTAATTTGGAATTAAACTGTGTCAAGACTTTATAAAATAGATTATTCACAAAAGATCAAAATCTCCCTGCTGGACAGAATTAGAATTAGAGTACCTTCACTCTCATATGTTTCTTCTTGTTTCTTTACTACGTTATACTGTGTTTCAGTGATTAACTAACTCCTCCCCAGTCTCACTAGTATGAGCTTACCTCTTTTCATTACCTCCCCATCATAACAAAATCATGTATGGTTCTATAATTATTGTTACATGTAGGTAGATCAATGCCTTGACTGTTGCTTGTGGATCTTTCAGGGTTTTCACAGATATTCCACAGATCGCTTTTGGCATGTTCCTCATTTTGAGAAGATGTTGTATGATCAAGCACAACTTGCAGTGCTTTATGCTGATGGTTATCAGGTAAAGTAAACATTACGGACTAAGATGCCTAAAAGTAAATACTTTTCATGAAAAATCACTAATTTCATTTTTTAAATAACACTGCTATGGGGTATCTTTTGGTGTTGAAGAAAGCATTGTTGGTTTGGTTTTGTCGTGGTATGAGTATTGTTTAGCATCTTTTTAATCTTTTGTGTTTATTTATTCCATCATTTGGTGATTGCACCTGTCCAAAATACCAATAATCCACTCTGCTGTGCTTAAAGGCTGAGTTCATGTAGCAGTGCTTGTTAAGTTTTTAAAATACTATTCATTAATAATTGTTAAACAAGTGTTTTATATTTACTAGTGGGTAAGATAAGTGTATCAGCGTGCAAAGAAAGTAGTGTCCGACAGCCTTGGGTTAGTGGATTTTGTTACTGGGCTAGTGAATTCTGTTCTTAACTTGCCCAATGGGCCAGTGAAGTTTTTTGAGGAATTCAAATTTTGGGCTAGTTGAAATGAATTTTGAGCTACTACATGCTAGCTACAGCTTGCCCAAATGGCAAGCTGTAAAACTGACTTTCTTCGCACCCTGTGTATAGTATTATAAGGCAGGATGGTAATAACAGACACACACGCATTGTCAAAGTCATTGTCCTTCTGTGTCTTTGGCTAATCACATTACATTTTCCTTCCATTTACAGGTTAGCAAGAAGGAGAATCTTGCAGAAACGACAAGAGATATCTTGCTGTACGTAATGAGGGATTTAAGTCACAAGGTACTGTTTAAAAACAACTCACATGTAAGAACAGGCTATCTCTTGTTCCCTTTTTAGAGTTTAGTGGAAAAAAAGACAACAACAACAACAAAACAAGGGAGAACTAGAGATGTTAATGGTTTTATTTTGTCAGCAGAAAATTAATTTCTTTCCTTACAGTTTTCAGTACAGGGTGGTCCAGATCATGGAAAACCTGGAAAGTCTTGGAATTTAAGAATTTCATTTTAAAGGCATGGAAAGTCATGGAATTCAATTTTCGGTCCTTGAAAATCATGGAAAATTAAATATTTGTTTGGTAGATTACTGCAGATGACAAAACGAGGATAATGTAAGATAAAGAGGACTTATTTTAAAACACGGCGCGAACGGCCCGCATTTTAGTGGATACCAGAGTTTGTTTCTGTTGAACTGTTTAAAAAAAATACATGCTAAAGTTTTGAAAACTTTCGAAAGTGAAAGTTAAACCGAAGGTCATGGAAAGTCATGGAATTTGAAGAACTCAAAAGAGTACGAACCCTGTTTTTAGCTGTTTACTATACTTCTCTCCGGTGTCTTGCTGTCTGGCAAATATAAAAGTGGCAAAATGACAAGAAGGATAAACTACACTCACGCGAACGATTATATTCAACCTATGACATTGCTCCCGAAAACTGATAGGGTTGACATATGACAGTGCCAATTAGAGACTCGGTAGCCTGCAAGCAGCCTTTTGGGGGCAGGAGTGGGAGAGAGCTCCCCACCCCCCGTACTCATATGCTAGAGACATGGAGTTAAAGGCTGAGGGCGCTGGTTGGGATGCTGTCTGGTTGAAAGTGTACGATGTCAGAAAGGAAACTCTGAAACGTCATTAAAAGGTCAAAAATACTATTTTTAGGTCTGTAGGTTTCGCTCACTGGTTTAGTGCAACTTTAAAGATAGAGCGATTTTCGTATGACCTTGAAAAAAGGTTTCGGTAAGTGTTCGTTCTTTGTTTCATCAGCCAATGGATCAAAAGATCAAAACATGGCCTCTTCGTTTTCCCGCCAGACAAACCCTAATATGGAGCAGGCATTGTTCGATTGGCCAA
Source organism: Porites divaricata (assembly GCA_038088405.1). Lineage (NCBI taxonomy): Eukaryota > Metazoa > Cnidaria > Anthozoa > Scleractinia > Poritidae > Porites > Porites divaricata. The sequence goes on from JBBMOI010000009.1 coordinate 525,998, forward strand.
TCGTGTTGTAGTATGACGTCAAAGCGAAGTATCGGTTGATTTCTAGAAAGTTCTCGGGCATGAAGTTTTTTCACCTGAGCGTTCGCTTAACCAATGAAAAGCCAGGCGCGTTTGTCTGTCCGTTAGATAAACCAATCAAATCGCTCTATTTTCGTTCGTTTGTTGTTTCTGTTTTGTTCGTGCGTTTTCATTTCAAGGTCATACGAAAATCGCTCTATTAAAAATTCACGCGAAAATCGTTCTAAAAATAAACTGGTCGGTGGCAACGCCGTGACATGAGTACATGGAACTTGCTCTCTTCGGTTCATGGGCTCTGAGCCCCTCTGCTAGAACCGTATATTACAATCGTTTTCCCTTTTTCGTCTGTAGCTCGGTGGTTTTTTCTCCGCTGAAGATGCAGATTCCTTGCCAAGTAAAACTGACACTCACAAGAAGGAAGGCGCTTTCTGCGTGTGGGAAGAACAAGAGATACGAGAACTGCTGCAAGAGGAACGCACTACAAGCAAATCCGGCGAAAACATACCTGTTTCCTACCTGTTTATGAAACATTATGGAGTAGAGACTGAGGGAAATGTTAAACCTCATCAGGTAAAGAAGTTATAATTATGCAGTTTGACATACCTTAAACCTCCGCTTAGAGGCCCCCCATTTATAAGCCCCACCCCATGGCCCAGTTTAGGCCATAAGCCTCCAAGGTATAAGCCCCACCCCACCCCCCACCCCAGTTATATTCCATCTACTTTTAAACCAAAAATACATCAGGCTATAAGCCCCCAGGATATAAGCCCCACCACCTCCCCCCCTTCAGTTATAGGCCATCTACTTTTAAAAAAATATATCCGGCTATAAGCCCCCCCCCCCCCCCGAAGGTTTTGGGCACATCTACCTGTTAACAAAAACATACATCCGTTTGTAAACCCCCCGGATATAAACCTTCCCTCAAGCTTGTATTGAAATTACTCTGATTTCTTACGACTTTTTGAAGTTTAAAAAAGGCAAGTAAACTCTGTTATGTAGCTTGTTTTGAAAGGCTTTTCTTTTTATTCCGGTTGTAAGTCCTCCGAATATAAGGCCCTCCTACATCGCTGTACGAAGATGTATAAGCACCGGAAGCTTACGGACGTTTTACGGTAGACTGAAACTTCTCTCCATAAATTTATAAAACGAGTGTTATGTTAAAAGGAAGGTTTTAATCTTTGAGGTAATATATAGCTGAGCCGACAACTCGAAGGATGATTAGTAGACAGTAGTCTGTTCTAGGAAAGTTATTGGGGAGCTTGTGAAAAGAAGATGGCGACAGCAGCGAAAACGTTACTATTAAAAGGAATTCGCGTTTTTCCAGTGAGAACTTTCTCACGTTTCTGCCAAATGTAGGTGGTTTTCCCTGGAGTCGAATTCTTGAGGATCGCACCCAAGTTTAGAATGGATGAAAGAGGAAAAAATTCGTTGTCGTATACGCGTTTTGACTTCCAACGTAAAACTTGAAATTAGGAAATTTCAAGTTGTAGTCGTGCAGTGACGGCAATAGGGAGCTTAAGCAACTACGACAACGACCACAACGACGACTTGAAATAAACAATAGGTGTAATGATTAAAACAACAGCTCTGCACGTGCATACATTTCGTTGACGTCCACTGCACGACTACGAAGTGAAACCTCCTAATTTGACGTTTTATGGAGCACGTGGACATACGACGACGAATTTTCCTTCCTCTTTTTGAACCCGAGTAAAATCCTTAAGAATTCAACTCCAGGAATAGTCGCTTGCATTTGACATATTGAGCGGATCCAAATAGACGCGATTAAGCTTGAAAGAACGTAAATTCATTTTTTTTACCGAAGTTTTCACTGCCGTCATCGTCGTCCTTGCCTAAAGTTCCCTAAGGAAATGTACGAAAGAGTGTGATGACTGATGCACGTGTAGAGTTGTTGTTTTTCTTTTCAAACCGCTTGCCTTTATGACTTTCCCGTTGCCGTCGTTGTTTGTTAAAGCTTTGGGGTTTTTTTTCCAGGACCCTCATAAAGAACTTCGAGACAAGAACGTGCTAATTGTAAGGGAAAGCTTGCAGGACACAGCTCGATTAGCGGACGTGGATGAAGCCGTACTTAAAGAGCAACTGGCGCGAGCTCGAGAAATCCTGTTTGAGGAACGAAAAAACAGACCACCACCTCATCTGGACACAAAAATGATCACTGCCTGGAATGGTGAGCGCGCATTTGTTTTTGTTTTTGTTTTGTTTTTACTACAGCACTTAACCTTTTCATTCCTAGACGACTGAAGTGGAGATGATTTGTCATACTAACTTTTGCTTCTGTCAACGAAATTCTGACCAATCACAATTTGCGCAGATAGTCAAATGAACCAATCAGATCTCAAAGAAATTCATGACAGCACAAAGCGCGGGAAAGTGCGTCTGACGGCATAACTTTCTTAGCACTGTATCAGGAGTATCAGCCATAATACTCCTATTTTTGGCATTGCCAAATCATATGAAATCAAATTGTAGTGTAGTTATGAAATCTGTATGCTTTTTTTTTCAGTCAACGCCAGTAGAATCTATAAAAGTAGGTTGTGTTTGATCGTCCGGGTGAACGTAGTCCTGAATAGGACTGTTGTTATTGACAGTGACTGACAAATCGACAACCTGTGCGGTAGTCATCTTCAGAGTCAAAGTGAGTTGTATCACGTCAGTAGATGGTATTATATACTCTGGTTATAATACCATCTACTGACGTGATACAACTCACTTTGACTCTGAAGATGACTACCGCACAGGTTGTCGAAACGTCAGTCACTGTCAACAACAACAGTCCTATTCAGGACTACGTTCACCCGGACGATCAAACTCAACCGACTTTTGAAATGACTCCTGGGTTCAAACCTTTCACAGAATCTATAAAGTTGATAAAAAGGCAGACATTTTAGGAACTGAATACCTTACCGTAGGGACTCGTGCCCAGAGCATTTTGAGATAATTAAAGGCCTGGTTACCTGTGTATACCAGGCTATCAAGGCCCTAGCATTTTTTCCTTCGAAAACAGTATGCAACAAGACTGTGTAGAAATGATGACTGATTTTATAACCACAGGGAACCACAGGAGGGAAAAGTGTCATTTTAATTTTGTATAATTAGGAGCATAATGCCTCCAGCCGGGCATAATTTTGATCTAAATACTGTGGTTTCACGGGTAACGCCGAAAAGCATAATACTCGAATTCGCAAGCATAATCCGTCAGTCTCCAGTGACAAACTCACGGTTGCTGTGGGTTTGCTTCTCATTGGCTAAAAAGGTGGCGCGAGGCTTTCAACCAATAGACTGTTAGATTCGAGGACGAGAACTACTACAAGTGCGAGATTTGATATAAAGTTTTTTCGCATATTGTCAAAAAATAGTCACCAAGGAATGCTTCATTGTACTATTTTTCACCAGAAAAGTTAGCACTGTTATCTTTATTTGAGGAGGCTAATCCCTCTCTCTATCGCAACATATTAAAACTGTTAACACTGATTTGATAATTTGTTTCCTTCTTTACGACATTCTCGCTAAAACTCGTAGTAGAATGACGACGGCTACCACGTTCTCCCGCCGAAATGATGCCGGTTCACGCGCGTGCGCCACTTAGTATTGAGAAAATCTCGTACTCGTTGCCGTACTCCTCGTAGAGTCTAAAGATCTCTAATAGAGAGGTGTGGCAACAAAATAAAAACCTGGATAACTTCAGATACTTGATTGAAAAGCATTTTTTTATATAATTCATCCTAGAACAACTAATTTTCTCCCTAACCCTTTAAGCCCCAGTATCCACATACAAATTCTCCAAACTGATCTCCACACATTTCCTTAAAGAATAAGTTGAGAGAATTTGTTCAAAGATCAAAGTATTTTCTCTTGGGTGATCATTTTATTGATTCTCATAACTTATCTCTTTACAGTGTATGGACAATTGTAAGGAGAAAATTGATCTTGGACACTATTGGGACTTAAAGGGTTAAGATGATCAAACCTGAGAAGCTTTCTTTTTAAAATCATTGTCAATAATTTCTAGATTAGCGGCCATTTTTCTGTTCTTCTATAGCGCCAATTCACCTCATTTTCACGCAAAAGTCGCAGAGAAACAATAGAGTTGAACTGTCCGAAATTTCTAATTTTTGATTTGATTAGACGAATTAGCAGTTATAGTAAAAGTCCCTTCCGTGATCAGCTGCCCAGAAAGATTAGATATAGCAAGTGTGACAAGATAATGTCAAAAAGCATAGCACAAGACCCCGGGGGGACTCAACAAAAGTTTATACCGGGAGGCTCCGCTCCGAGGTCCAACCCCCTACCCTTTTATATACCATTTTCACGAAAAAACCTTTTCGTATACCTTCTATTCACAAATGGTACCCCTTTCACATAATTTATTTAGAACTTTGCATGCCTTTTAACTTCTGTAAATATACTGTCTTTTAAATAGGAATCGATCACAGAAATAGAATGTTTTCTCGACTTAATAAAGCCATAAAATTCATCTGTTAGTCCTTTGGGGCCCTTTCACAAAATTAATGACAGATTTTCGTACCCTTTTATATACTTTAACTAGTGAAATCTCTACCCTGCCATATACCTGAAGCCTGACAAACGATACCCTTGTCGGGCGGAGCCTCCCCGTACAGGCCATCATAGAGAGTACCCCCCCCCCCCCCCCCACCTCTCCGGGCACAAAACCAACCTTGTGACTTGGGCCCCGTCCACACGAATACGGGAAAAAAGCTGGGGTTTCAAAAATCTCCGGCTTCGTGTGACCAGGACCTTAGGCCTCAACCACATGAATCCGAATAAAATTATTGCACAGTGTAAAGGATTTATCATGTTATGCTCCAGGTCTTATGATTTCTGGTCTTGCCCGTGGTGGACAAGTCGTTGGTGAAGACGTGTATACAAAAAGAGCGATTAAAGCGGCAGAGTTTACGAGGAAACACTTGTTTGATGAGAAGTCAGGGAAACTCTTACGCAGTTGTTACCAAGGGGACAGCGGGGAAGTGATACAGATGTAAGTCACGTGGGCTGTTCATAATTTCCGTTGGTGTTCATGAGTTCCAGCACTTGAAGCATAATACGTGTCACTTCCAGGATCTGGGCTGTGCATCTGATTCGTTGAAACAAATTTTCCTAGCCGCACGACCAAATCAAAAGTACTTCCTAGATCTGGGTAGTGACACGTCATCATAGTGGAATTTGTGCGCTCATTCCCCAGAGGTCAGTTCGCTGCGAAATCAGTTGTGGGGTCGCGAAATGTCGATTAACGTACAATTCGCCTCTAAGTTAGAACACAGACTTTGGACTTCAACGAGCATTTTGATTTCAAAGCTCGTGTTTTATTTTTCCTCTTTAGAGCCACGCCCATTTTCGGGTTTGCAGATGACTATGTGTTCATGATCAGGGGATTGCTGGACCTGTATGAGGCATCACTGGACGAACAATGGTTAGAATGGGCCGTGCAGCTGCAAAATAAACTAGATGAACTGCTTTGGGACAAAGAAGGAATAGGCTATTTTATGGTAACACCTGGTGACCCGTCTATTCTTGTTAAGCTGAAAGAAGGTTAGGGATGTTTTGTTATAGTGCGAACAGGCTTTCTCCAAGAGAGGATAAATGACCAATGTTTCATGGTTAAGGATGTCTGTTTTTTTTTCTCTCTGATCAGATGTGGGTGGGTCCTCAATATTTTTTTTAACGTCGAATACAGGTATGGGAGAGCAAGGGTGATGCAGTTAGAGCACTCGCCTCTCTTCATTGTGGCGTGGGTTCAAAACCCGGCGTTGACGCGATATGTAGGTCGAGTTTTTAATTGGTTCTCTCCCTTGCTCCAAGAGGTTTTTTCTCCTGGTACTTCAGTGCCTGCATTGGCATGGCCTAAATCTGGGGGAAATCGTCTCTGTAAGAGTAAAGACGCTTAGCAACACAAATTTGGTAGCGTCAAGTCGTATTAAAAAGTTAAAGGCCTCACTCTCGCTTGACGTTCATTGCTCAAAAATGAGTTTGCTTATTATTGAGGACTTGAGCTACAGCAATATTACGAACACGAACAAGGTTTCGCCCACCCAAAATACGCCTGCACTGCAGGCTAAGGTTTGATTTGACTGCTTTCAACGTATGTAAATATTCTTCACGGCAAGACCTTACACTTGAACAGACAGATGTGCATTAGAGGTTTCTTCTTTGACTGTCCTTGGTAATGACAGGCTTAAAAATTTAGAGTCTGTTTCGAATGTCGTGCTACTGCCGTGCTAAGCTGGCTCGACTGTAGCTTGACTACAGCACGACACTAGCACGACTTGGTTTCAGGCGTCGAATTTAATTCAGTCGAATAGAACGGCTGTTGCCGCGCCGAAACAAAAAAAAACGACAAAGAAACGGTTTAGAAAACTTTTAAATGTATTTATAATTTATGAATTGAGTTCGGCACGGCAGTTGCGCGACGTTTGAAACTAAGTCGAGAGCACCACTTGGTTTCAATCGTTGCGCTACTGCCGTGCTAAAGTCGAATTTAATTCGATCAATTTAGTTCGGCACGGGAATAGCACGACGTTTGAAACGGGCCTTACTCTCTTTTTGCCTTGTAGCCCAAGATGGTGCTGAACCAAGTGCAAACTCGACGTCGGTAGGAAACTTGGTTCGCCTGTGCAGCTTTACTGATGACAAGAAATATCTTGAGAGAGCGGGGGAGATCATCAAAGCATCTGTTAATATGCTTTCAAAAATTCCTCTCGCTCTTCCTGAGCTGGTGTCAAACTACATAATGTACCTTCAACCTACGAAGCAGGTGAAATTTCTCCACCTTTGTTTTTGTTTGTTCAATTCCAGTACAAATTTCCACTCGCGTTTAGAGTCTTCACGGCCAGTAATTGCGTGCAATTTCTCTGGGGAGCTCTGGAAACCGTGGAAGAACAAAAGGAGATATTTCTCCCATCCCCTGCCTCGAAGGCCTCCAAAGAGCCTTCCACCTTTGTCTTTGTTTGTCCGATTCCATTCACATTTAGAGCCGTGACAGCCTGTAACATAACCTGCGAACAGTTCTCTGGGGAACTCTGGGAACCGGGTGAGATTAATAGGGGGTTCTCCTGTCCCGGCCCCCAAAGGCCCCGAGGGAACTTGTTCGCAGGCTAGTAACATCACGAAAATTTGGTTGGGTCATCTGAGTTGGTATAGTAAATTGGTCGCCGAAAAGCGATTGAAAAGATGACCTTTATAGGGCTTGCCCTTTATCAGGAGCGACTAAAAGGAGTTGCTGTTTTTTTCCTGTTGCCGTCGCTGTTATATTTTCTTAAGCTTCTTTTATAAGGTCCGTTCTTTCGACCTCTCGAGACTGCGTCGTCGAGTGGCTTTAATTTTGGCGGGAAATTAGATTCGCCCCGCTCGCTCTCACGCGCGATAATAGGGAGCTTAATACACATTTACGACTTAAGCATGAAAGCGATTCCCAAGAGCCACCAGATTTCCCGCAAACTTCAAAAAAGTAAATAAGGCGATGAAAAAATAACGATGTGTGATTAAGAGATAAAAAATTAACTCCGAAAGATATCCCTGAGCAATTACAGTAAATGAACGCGCGTTGGAAACCTAAGTAGACAGTGAAGAAACTAACCTTTGGCAAGGATCCCTCGGAAATACATGAAACGTCAAGTCTTTCTGGTTATCGAGATGATTATTACAAAGCGCAGCAGCGCAGCATTTGTGCAAACTGTGTTTTGTCGTAGTTGTAGGGTGCGCTCCTGCCACTTTATACAGTTTGTTTGCGATGTTGCACCAAGGCCTCGCTTTCATGTTTACGCCGCAAGTGTAGCAACGAGAACGGCAAAAAAGCAATAGGATAAGATAAGCAAAACATGACGCTTCTTCGTACCATTCTTCGCCGTCGTTGCATGACTACGACGTAAAACTTCCTGATTTCACTTTTTGCGGGAGACGTAAACACAAGAAAACGACTTCCTTTTTCTTTTCATGAACTTCAATTCAGTCTTTTAGAATGCAACTCCAGAAAAAATATATACGAACTGAACGAGATGGAATAAGGGCGATTAAGTTTGAAGCAGCGCGAATTCACTTTCTATGTGGCGTTTTTGTCGCCGTCGCCGTCGCCCTCGTTATTATAATAATAATAATAATAATAATGGTCTTTATTGATTAGGGACCTTACGATCCAACAACGGCGACGTCCATGAACACATCGCTGAAAAACGGACTTCTCATCATTCTTAACTTTTTCACGATTATCCCAATTTGTCCTGTTATTTAAAAGAAGGGGATTTTGGCTGGAGCTGAAGAGAGGGGAACGCGCTCAAGTTCGGACAGAGATTGTAGAATTTATCGCCTTGCCTTTCTCGTTCCCAAGTAAACTTAAAATTTGGTCATTTCGCGTCGTAGTTATGCGGTGAAGGCAAAGAAATGTACAAAAAAGCGTGATGCACGTGCAGAGTTGTTGTTTTGCTCATTAAACGTTTTGTCGTCGTCGTCGTGGTCAAGGGACAGCTAGCAGTCTATAATGTCGTTCATTTATCCGTAGCTCATTTTGACACGTACAGTTTCCTTTTTAGAGTAAAATGTTTAGCTGGTTTTTCTTCTTTCTGGTAAAAGCTCCCTTCATTTCACAGAACGTAACAACTACGACAATGTTTTTCTCAAATGTTGTTACAGTTAAGGCATAGTTATAAGTTAAGATTATTTGGCATCATCGTGTCGTCAAATTTTGTCAGTTATTTAGTCATACTCGATGTTCACCAGATCAAATTGGACTCCACACAGCCCTATTGCCATAACATAAAGGAATGTGATGAAATGAAATCATGAATCCCAAACGTATCAATCGTTTTCAGCCTTGACATAATAGCTGGTTATTGTTTATTTTCAGATAATAATCGCTGGCGATCGAGATTCCGAGGATACGAAAGCACTTCTGAAGTGCGTTCACTCTCATTACATACCCAACAAAGTTCTCATGCTATGTGATGGTAACCAAGA
>JBBMOI010000009.1:540000-562500 GCA_038088405.1 Porites divaricata
AATGTTGTAGCAAATGGAGAGGTTCAAAGTTGTTGAGAGGGAGACAAAAACAAAAGCTTACTCAAAAGAAGGTAAAATAAAGTTAATTTATTAATCTGGGTACTTGAAACATTCTTTATTTCACCTACATTTTTATGCCTGTGAGATTCTACATTCTCAATTTTGTGAGACACAGGGCATTTATTTTGTTATTTGTTAGTTTGCTATTTGCTGTGAAATTCTTGAAAGGGAATACTCACAACAGTAAGTAAGGATGAGAATCACGTAGCTATCAATATTATTACCGATTACCTAAATTACCAATGCTGTGCACTGTGAAAAAAGTGTTAGAAGCTTGAAAGTGTTAAAACTAGGAAATCCATGGTGTTCAGCTTTTAAGGTATTTACAGAAATGAAGATTTCCTCATTAAAAGTATATAAAGTAAGTCGGTAGGTAGTGACTGGGTGCTGTGCAATCAAGGCTGTACTTTAAGAAAAGTTAAAGTGAGGCCAGTGCTCTGAACTTATGAATTCCAAGGTGTCCAGCATAATATTATGATTTTTGTGGAAAACATAAGATTTCCCAGTTGGCTAATAGCAAAATAAGGTGTCGGGCAGACTAGACACTGCCAGAACACAGCCCTTGCTGACTACTATTACGGAGAAGATGCCAGGCAGTTGCTTAGACATCTGTCATTCTTGTAAGAAATGTACATCACAGACCCTTGCCAACATTAATTTGGGTGAAAAAAGGAAAGTTTGGATCATCTTTAAATGATACTTAAAATTTTCTTTCCATGGCTAAGAGTGGTCATGCTCAGCATTGAAATGCATTCTCATGGTTCTTGCAGAGTCTTGAATACTTGAAATACATGTAGTCTTGAAATTCGCCCAGCATTTTCGCAGACCTGGACAAAGTCTGGAAGATAGAGGTTAAGTCTGGAAAAAATGGAAAGAGTCTTCAACGAGTGCTTTATAAGAAAACTTGTTTTTGTTTTGGTCAGATCTTATTCAATCACACTCATATGTTTGCAGAGCACCACGAGAAAAGCTGTGTTCTGGCATTTTTTAAGGTCATTACTGATCACCTATTTGTTAAAGCATGAGTCTGGAAAAAGAAATTACTGTTTGGAAAAAAGTCTGGAAAAAGTGTTGAACTTTGGATCTAAAAAGCTGTGCGAACCCTGCAGTTACAGCCAAGTGGTCAAGGGAGTTTCATGTATCATTTTTGGGTACAGTCATTGTTGGGCAGTTATGGTCTCTTCGCATGAGCCCAGCTGAACAGGCTGGCCTGGTTTCTGACATCTTGCCATACCACTGATTCCTTTGTATAATTATTTTTTGATGTGTTCATATGAGAGGGCGGGCTGGCTCTGCTGGCTCGGTTCCTGAGATCTCGTTTTTCCAACCGGGATCTCAGTAAGTGGGCTGGAAAATTTTGCCACATGAACACTTCAGCCTGGTTACTGGGATGAAAGTAGGTTGAATTCTTCACAACAGCAGATTCCTGGATGGCATCATGTTCCTTTGCTTGCTGTATTTTTCACATCATAAGCATCCCATTTAACTACAGTGATATAGCTGTAAGAGTTGCCAAAGCTATGATAGGCACAAATTTGGTTTCTCAAATCTCATGCCACAACTTATCCCCAGGATCTTCAGCCTTTCTCATCTCTTAAACCGAACTGAAATTTCTCATATGAACCCAAGGTGAAATTGGTCACTGTAAGCAGGCCAGCTTAGTCAAGCGGGCTCAAGTAAAGAGGCCCTTAGAGCTCTGCAAGTTGTTACAAGGCGATAACCTTGTTGGCCATTTACCTTACAAGACATGATTTTGTGAAGTCCAAGATAACAAAGGGTATTTACCTTTATATTTATGAGCATCTTTGCTTGAAAAAGACATCACAAACAATGTTTAAGTGAATCTAAATAAAAATGTGATTACAATGATGTTATTCATCATAAAATCATGTGTATTCATGAGGAGCTCGTTATTGTTTGGTTCATGGTAGTCTCATCTTTTTCTGATTGAGATTGATAAGAATGTAACTATTGTGAGACAAACGATAAACAAGCCTATCAAAATCGGTTTTATATATAGATCTGTACATCTTACATGTATGTTGACATGTTCAAAAATGTCTTAATTTTGTTACATTTTTATGACTATAAAATTTTCCAAATTGTCAGATCTCAGTACCAGAAACTAGGTTTAATGATGAATTTCCAAGGCTAGTCACAATAACCCGGTGATATTGTATGTCGTGTTTTCTAGTACTACTAAGAAATTTTCTACCATCTTTTCACTTGTGATGTTGCTATTGACAGGCCTTGGACTTGCCACTAAGATAGATCCAGCTACAAAAGAGAGGGAAGAGGCCAGAATCTGGATAACTGTAAGAATACTTTTTTGGAGTAAATAAGTTTTCTGGTAGTTTTTTTTTATGTGAAATGGAGTTATAATGTTTATTACAAAGTGCACACTTATACATGTACCCTTAAGGATATTTATAAGTCGTGTGTGTTTCATTATAGCTGTTATCAATGTTATGGAGTTAAAGAAGAAATAATGGTGCTTCAACGCTTACTTCTTAATTTCTCCAAAATGTTTTATAATGTTATAAATATTTTCACTCTAATTTCTGTGAATTACATGCTAATTTGGTTAATAATGAAATCTATGTCATAGTACTTTGGTGTATTTTTAATGAGGCAAATGGGTTTATTATGCACATGAGGTTAGGCACAAGAATGTCATGAGACCTCTTTACTTTGTGGAATCATCTGTGTCAAGTCACAGGCCTTGGTACAGTACTGCTGGTAATGAGCTCTTGTACATTTTGTTGACTCTTAAAGGTTGCTCAAGGACTAAGATAAAAATTTGGCTAATAAAACTGTAAATACTAGCTAGACTTGGATAAGCCCATGTGCTTCAACGCTGACAGATTGTGTTTGTAAATAACATGTGGCATAGGAATCAACTCAAGACTCGAGAAGCTACCATCGTGAAGTATTAAATCGTTAGTTTTCATTAATTTTCGGAGACTTCTTGGATTAAAATGCCAAAGAAGAACACATCATTTTAAAAGATTATTGATTCAGTTTATACTTGTCAAGCATTGGAAAAATGCTGCTACATTATAAGTACCAAATTGACATGCACATCATCTAAGTAAATGTAAGAAAGCTCTATTAAAATCCTTGGCAACAATAAACTACAGTATTCAAGAAGTAAAGTGAAGTGTAGGATTATCATCCTTTTCCTCAGTGTCAGATAATCTTTGTCTGGTGTTGGCCTTATGATAAATTATTAAGGAGCGTAAGCAATGACAACGGCAACAAGAACAGCAAAAACCCAATAGGTTTAGATTGGCAAAATAAGAACTTTGTAAGTGTATCACGCTTTTTTTCTACATTTCTTCGCGGTCATTGCATGACTACAACGTGAAAGTGCCTAATTTCATGTTTTGTTGAGGACGGGAACACAAAACAACAATTTTCTTTTTCCTGAATTTTGATACAATCCTTTAGAATTCAACTCCAGAGAAAATTGCCAACATTTGATAAATTGAACAAGATGGAATAAGTGCGATTAAGTTTGAAACAACAAGACTAGTGACGTGTTCATAGCCATTGTCATGGTTGTTGCTTAAGCTCCCTTTCTACTCCTTTTGGTATTTAGCTCTGGGCCAATAGCTCCTTGAAACTAGTTTTGGTGACACTAAACTTCTCTTACAACTGTTAGATCCAACAAAGATGTAGTAGCCCTTTATATATGAAACATGAAACATTCACAACTAGCAAGCTGTGTGGAGGGGAGAAGAGTATTGCCTCCTATTAGTAAAACTGCCTTTAGTTGAGTTTGAGTAATGAAAATTTCTTACATCATTATTTTTTTCCTTTTCTTTTCTTTTCTCATTGCAGGAAGTTCTGGATAGGCTTCAAATAGAGGTATGCTCTAGTTTTGCATTCCCAACCTTTTAATTCTTGCTACTCCAATTCCATCACTCTTTATGACTCATCTTACATCTCTGATTTTTTTATTTTCATTGGGTCATAATGCTCATGACTCTGGCACCTACAAACTTCATCACCAGTAGAAATCAGCCTTAATAACTGGGCACCAACAGGGCTCGACGTTGCGACCTGTGGGGTCGCCAATGCGACAAGATTTTACTCACTGGCGACTAACTTTTCACTCCTGGTCGCCAGGCTGGCCCCAAGATTTTTTGATTTAGTTTTAAAATTTCTTATTGAATTCAATACTCTGATACTTCTGTGTTCGTGTATGAAGCCGATGAAATCGTGTTCGTTCGATTTTGGCTACTTTATTTACTTGCTAGCCAACGCAAAGTGAAATCTACATGCACGAGTCAGAATAGTAAACTGTTTTAATGCAAATTTCTGTTGACATTTGAGTCCATCGCGACAAAGCGTTGCGTGACCACCCAAATGAGAGCTTTGCTGATAAATTGTTATAATTAATTGTATGTTATTGACTTCTAGTAAAGTACCGTTGAGGTCACGCTGTTTGTCGAACAGACTTCTCACCAAATCAACTTTTCACCGAAAATATTGACGATCTGTTTCCTCTTTGTGGAGGAGACTTTCGATCACGTGCTAGGCAACGAACTAGATCATGTTTCACCGATGTTCATTCCCGAACATCAATGCAAATATGGGACGCAAAACAAATGTTTGCAGATTTTGTTCTTTAATAGCCTAAATAAGTCTTTTTGTAATTCCAAAAATTTGTTTAACTGCAAGTGTACATTGTATTTCATTTCCTGAAGCTTGAATAACTCTTTGAGGGAATTTACACTTCACTATTTACAGCCGCCCACGGGTAAGCGATGTTAATCAATGCGAACGGACAACGGGCGAGAAAGAAGCCTTAAAATATCAGTAAGAAGTTCTTGCAAAATAATTTTTCTAAAGCAACGGTGTTACAGACCCACAAAAAGACGGTCTCTCCTTCAACAGAGTATTCCAGGCAGAGGATCTACGGATTGACCATCGCTATTAAAAAAACGGATACGACTATAAACGTTCTAACGGGTCAACATCAGATGCTAACGAATTGACTAACGCCTCTAATGGATCAGCTAATGATCTAACGGATACGGATGAGTTGCTAACGAATTTTCATTGATCTGTCTAACGGATGACTAACGGATAGCTAACGGTCTAAACGTTCAACGGAATATCGTTAGTGTACATTTTCCCAAAGAAGGTCACAAATACTGACTATTGACGTTTAAATATCAACAGAATGTACAGAATTTAAAAACGTCTGCACAGCAAATCTATCGAATTTTATCACAACCTGATAAAAGTCCAGAGTTTTTTATATTTAAAATTCTCACGGCATGATATGTGAAAGGGAAATTCAGTATTTCACCCGCATCGAAAAAGCGACGCATCATTGACACATACCCGACATGTATTAAAAGTTATAAAATTCTCTCCAAAAGTATTCTTCAGTGGTCGTTAATGAAAAAATAAATTAGCTTTTTCAACACAAACACGTTTGTATTATGGATATCAAACTTTTCGTAGCCATTCCACTGTTCCGCTGTGTAAAATTAAAGTAGTCAAGCGCGGGCCTTTAAATAACTTGATATATGATAGCATTACAAGCGAAATAAGCGGGAATTTTGCCTTGTGTTCGCGCCGCCTTCCTCCTTGTATCAGTGTTCAGACCTTTAGTGAATTATATTCTATTTTTTCTTGAAGATAATTTTTGGCGACTAGAATACTTGTCCTGGCGACCAAAAATGAAAACTTGGAGGCCAGGTGGCCCCAAGATTTTTTTCTGAAAGTCGAGCCCTGACCAAGATTTTAGTCAGAAGGGTGTCCTGTGTATTCCACTCTAGGGAAAAATTCAAGGAAAAACTTAGTACATGTATCCTAGTATAATTTTTATGGTTAAAACAAATTGCCTCCTAGATAAATATTATGTTGTGACTTAAAGAATACTGGACCCTCTTGTTCAATGTAGTAGTGGCAAAATAATACAGGAGAAAATTTTACTTGCCAATGTAATGTTCTCTGTTGTTTTGCTCAAAGGTGGACCAGATTGAGTCAGAAATAGAACTAGTTTTTGCAGGATCACGGAAGAAGAAGCTTGACAGAGATGTAAGATTTGTACTAATGAGGAAAAAAAAGTACAAAATGGTCAATAATATTTTTAATTAATTATTATTTGAAGATAATTTATTACTATTATAGCCAAATTTGTTGTATCGCGCTGCGAGTTTGCAAACTTCAAATGGGTTTTTCTGTTCCATCAATCATTTGAGTGGGGGCGGAGTTAATACAAATCACGATGCAAAGCACTCGCCTAACTTGGCCTGCAAAAACAAAACTGAGAATGACTCTAGACTGCTCAAGAATAGTGGAGGAAATCACGATGTTGAGTGGACTTTTTGTCGAGGGCAAGAGACAAGAATAAGAATGATCAGAAAAATCTTCACACAAAACAGGGCGATCACAAGCAACGGACACAGAAACAAACAAAGTGGATCAAAATGCACCAATTACAAGTGAAGATGTGTTTCCTAAGAGATCCGCTAAGATGATTGACGGAACAGAAAAACCCGAAATTCCTTTGAAATTTGCAAAATGCTCAGCGCAATCCAAGGAATTTGGCTATAATTGTTGGTCCATGAGGACATTTGTTATTACACATTAAAAAAACCGTGGTTAAAATAAGTTATTTTAACAAAGGTTTCAGTACTTTATTGAGTGCTTTATTCTTTGATAAAACTTGAAAGAAAGTTTTTTTTTTTTCATGTTCCTGACATTTTGCATTATAGTACCACTCAAGTTGACTCTTTGTAACTAAAAGTGGTTGTAGGAAGTGAACTAAATTTTATCTTCCTTGTTTGTACAGAGGCAGGATAAAGTGGATGAACTGCAAGAATGGGCAGGCAAACATCGACACCACAATCAGCAATGGGAGGTGAGATTGCTTTTCCTCTGTCATAATTTAATATATTGGGCATATTTTTTCTTAGGTTTTCTTGTATAATCTCTTAGAACCTCTGAGTTGACTGTATGATGTTCTTACATGTATGTTTTACGGTATGTTTGACTATGGGGAAGTTTCCAAAAAAAATATTGGTTACAAAATTTTGGATTCTACTGTATGATGTAACAAAAGTAAGAACATAAATTATTACTTGTAGAACTTCTTACCCCATTATTGTTTAGAACTTTCTTGTTCTTAAAAGTTGTTTGAAGTTTTACGGCACTGCTTGATCAAGTTATTTTTTTGTTGTCGTTTTCTTCAGACTATCCTAAGGATGCTGGACAATGGCACAATAGAACCTGATGATGTATGTTTTGAATTAACTCATTAAGATAATCTGTAAGCATTAAATTTAAATGTACAGTGACAGTACAGCATAATAAAAAAAATGACTATATTTCTATTGACTCAATAAGCTGGGTTGGTAGATCACTGGTCTGTCAAGAGGGATGTCCAGGGGGTTCATTAAGGTTTTGAACAGGAGAGCAACAGAGTTTGACACCCGGGCAAAGAATTGGCAAGGCCCTCCGGGCCTTGCCCCCTAGGGGGGTCCGGGGGCATGCTCCCCCGGAAAATTTTGAAATTCTATAGTCACAGGGATGTGTTTTCCTGCATTTTGAAGCTGCAGACAATGACTTTCAACAACCAAAAAAGATAGCTTTTCTAAACAATTTAATCATGATTTGATACCAATACCCACCACTGTTTTAACGTGAATGCACCGAAAATTAATTCATTGGCGTAAACCATAAGACGAATAAAAAATCACTCTTCGCTTCGTTGAACATGTTGATTAAGCCATTCACTATAAACAGGCAAGTAAAAGGTTAAATCACAAAGAAGTCTACTACCTCTTGGCCTTTTCCCTACTGGAGGCCCTTTGGTTGAAGCCGAAAAATAATCCGCTATTGAATGCGTTCTTTTCTGGGCGGCCATGCTCACGTGCTCGCAACACTGATACATTTCAGGTGGTCGTTTATGAAGCACAGTTCTTTTCGCAATGTGTTATGGGGCGATTCTTGCTTAACGAACGAGGGGATTTCGTGCCGCGTGTAGTACAGTGGAAATTGCACGGCAAAGTATGTTTTACTCTCGAGACTCATCAAGAAAAGGGCACGATTGTAACTTAAAACTGTTTTTGATCGCTCCTTGTATTAAAAAGAAGGTCTTTGAGATGTAAAGCAGCCGGGCAAAGTCGTGTTCACAGCCGGTCAATTTGCCCGGTGCCCGGCCCTTAATGAACCCCCTGGATGTCATACAACTAACCTGAGTCTTGAAAGAACTGGTTTAGTGGGTGATGACATTAAGCCACTGGTCTTGTCTCTTTCATCCTTCACATAAAGTGAGTGCAAAAGAACTCTTACTGCTGTTGAAAAAGAGCAGGGGGTAGAGAGCACTATAGAGTATTGCTAGGGGTTCTTATGGGCCCACATTATTTGACACAAGTGATGTGGTGTCTCTTAGAGTACTCATTAAGCCTGATTTCTTTCCTTGCAGATTAAGAAATTACAAGATGACATGGATTATTACCTAGATAGCTACAAGGTATTTTTTTAGAAGAAAAAAAAACAAAATACACACAGTTAACGAAGACGCAAAAAATCAAAAATATTAATTTGAAACTATTAAAATGTACAAAATGTTAACTCAAGTTCATTTAGATTATTTGTACTTAAAATAATATTTATATTCATGGATTGTCTGACTGCCTAGCTAAGAGAGTTAAAATTCTTGACAACATGAAAAAAAACATTGAATGGCTTGGAAAACAAGAGTGGGGAAAAATTAATAAACTCTTATATAGTTATGAAATTTCCAGGGTCATTGATTTATTTTTTTACAGTTAATGAAACAATAAGCTGTTATCTCTTAATGTGTGTTTCTTTGGATGATTCCAAGCTTAGATTCTTAGTTTAGAATTGGGATTTGCTACAACCAGAAAATAAACAAAAAATCTTTACAGTGAATTAAAACATGGTGGGCCTCAGGAAACTATTAGGTGACCCTTTGTCAGGTCCATTTCCAAAGAAATGCTCAGGTCTAGATTTAGTTTTGATGTAGTGAATTCACTTAGCATGGATTATTTCAATTCAAAATCCACATAGGGATTTTAGTGAAGAAATGTGACATCTGTTTTTGGAGTCAAGAGCCTGAATTTTTTATTTTCCCCAAGCAACATACCAAATGTTAGTGAAGTGATGAGATTGATTTTTGCAGGAACCCGACTTTCAAGAGAATGAGTACATGTATGATGACCTGGACCTTGAAGTTGATTTAGGGTCCGGTAAGTTATTATTATTATTATTTTTTCTTTACTGAGGTGTTAGTCTTCCATGCAGCAATTATTTACATTGTCACACAATGCCTTACCCCCCCCCCCCCCCCCACTCCCTGGCCCCACCATGTTGTGTTGGGAGTATTAGAGTATTATTTTCATGGTGAGACAAAAAGAAAGTTGTGTTGAATGTGATAGTGTCATGGTTTTCAAGCCCAAAGTTCTGCATTTCAAGGTTAAAGATACTCTGTTAAAACACAAATAAAAAAGGAAAGTTCTAAAGAACCGTCAGTTTTCTTTTTGTGGACAAATGGCGGAGCAGATACAAATTTTTTGAAGAATTTTCAGGTACACTTTGTACACTATGGTCATTAACTTGTCTTCTCTTTGCAGTGAACGCCCTGGCGA
Organism: Porites divaricata; assembly: GCA_038088405.1. Taxonomy (NCBI): domain Eukaryota; kingdom Metazoa; phylum Cnidaria; class Anthozoa; order Scleractinia; family Poritidae; genus Porites; species Porites divaricata. The sequence goes on from JBBMOI010000009.1 coordinate 549,696, forward strand.
CATCACCAGAGGATGATATGGATGTTATTCTTAATCATGTGCCTTTGTCACCAAGTTCTTCGATACCTCCAAACTCACCTGGCACACCTGGAACACCAACAACACCAGTGACACCAGGAGTTGGCCCCAAAATTAGTCTGGTAATAGTAGTTCAGACATGTAACTGAATCTTGGTCAATAGATAGTATTATGATTACCGAATACCTATAATTACTAGCTGATAGCTTAATTGTGGCTAAATTGTAATCCAGGCAAGGTTAACCTTGAGACAACGTTTGCGGGGTGGACATATGTTTGCACAATTATTTCAGCTTTGCTTTGCTTTGCTTTGTGATCGTTGCGGATTATTACTAGTCACAGATTGTGATATATCCTGGTTTTGCACCCACTCCTCCCACCCCCGGATAGGTAAGTATGGGTTGTGGTAAGTATTCCACTGAATTTTTCTTCAGTGTGGCGGTGCTGGGTGGTTGGCGCTCACTTGGTTGCCATGTTTACCTCCAAGGCAAGGCCCTACCACCTTTTAGGGACCTGCTCTCAAGCTCATCTTGTCAATGAGTTTAAATTTTATCTTAATAATGGATGTGAGTCATCACAGGGTTTTGCTCATGAAACGTTTGCCTCCTAAACTGGTTTTGTTATCCATTTTCTTTATCAGAACTCACCCAGGAAGAATTCTAAGAATGGATCCTCTCAAGGTAGTAGTAGTGGTTCACCTCCTCGGACGCCGTTATTGAAAACCAACAGCATAGGCCAGCAGTCATTCACGCAAGCATCATCAGGAACAATTTCAAGTCCAGTCATTATTAAAGCGAGTGAGTGAAGTGTCTATTGAGGTCTTTTTGTTTGAGTTGTTCTGTTTTTCTCTGGAGCTTGTCTTAAGTTTTTCTTTAGTTTTGAACTTGTTTTTTTGGTTGTTTTTTCTTTAGGTAATACACCAGCTAAAGTAGTTAAGTGAGTATCTGTTGAGTTAACTTTCAATCTACAGTCACTGCTCTACTTTATGAGCAATGCTATGAAATAGAACTTTTTTGCAGACATCATTTCTATCTAAAGCCAACTTGTTTTGACTTTTTGAAATTACTTATTTCATATTATTTTATCAGACAGTTTTGAGTCAGACTGGTTCTGATTGCCCAGACTTCTGCTGCACAACATTTACAACTGCTGCTGTAATGCCATTATCTATGTGGGCAGCAAAAAGATTTTTACAACTCAACTGCCTCTTGGGGTGTAATGTGCAGATTCTTAGTACTTACTTGATAGTTTAGACAACAGGAGGAAAGTTTTCTATTTTTTGCCTCGTTTTTTTCTTTTGTTATAGTTCAATGGTTCATTCCAATGCCTTTGAAAATCATGAGTCCAGTAATGGAGAAGAGCAGTCGCTAAAGACTCCGCCACCGAACACTCCTCCACCACCTGTGTCTGGGTATGCCGTGGCTGCCAGTGCACAGCAGAACCATGTGGACAGCGAACCAGTATCACCACCAGCATCTGCTGTAACGTCAAGATTAGTGAATCATGTCTCCTCAGCCGCACCAACAATACCCAGTAGCATATCGAGACTTGCGTCATTGGCTGGAAATAGTACAGACCAGTCCGTACAGGGCAACCACCTTCCTGGTAAGTTGATTATGGTAATGTATGCCAACAACAACAACAACAAGAACAATAATAATAGTAAAAATAGTAATAATAACTAAAGGTAAGGGGGTATGGGTGAGATTGATGCAAATGCTCTTGTGCCCATGCTGTGCTTTACGTAAATTTTTGAGCTATAGAAGGTCATAATGTGCATGATTAGATCACGAGTGATAGAAGGTCCAAATGTGCACAATCAGATTGCATTCAATGCATCCCATTATATCTTAGTTGAAGTCCAAAAAAATGCTAGCTACATACATGCAGCACATGTGTAAAAGGAACCTGTAGATTAGGATTGTGTGCTTGGTCTCTGCCTTCTTGTCAGACAGTGACTGACCATTTCACAGGTTATTAACTTCCATTCTGTTAATTTTTGCAGAAACAGAAAGCATCCCATCAAGCATGTCCGATTTTGTGTCATCCATTGCATCTCTTTCCATCACATCTCCTCCAACGATATCAACAGCAACACAACCGTCACAGCCAAACTCGATGCAACCATCTCCAGTTCTTAGTTCTGTTATAGGAATCAAGCCTGCAACATCATCAGTGGTGCCAACACCTGTACAGTCTGTTTCAACAAGCCTGACATCTTCTGTACCTCCAAGTTCTGTGCCTTCATCTGTTCAGTCGTCAGATCTTAGTGGCTTTAACTTGTCGATGGATCCTCCCATGGTGTCCAATTCCAGTTCTGTGTTGTCAAACTCTGCAGTTTCAATGGGAGATCCTTTGGTGCATGTACCTTTGTCCAATCCACCCACATCAATTTTGAATGGTTCCCATCTCATGTCTAACACAGGAGTGAGTCAGGTATTTGTGGCAGTACAGTCAACTCTGTCCTAACAGACACCTTTATAAGAGGGACTTTCTGCCTTTCAGTACTCCCTTTGACTCTCTAGAAGACTGACATCACTCTTAACGGACCTTTAGTGCCGGTCCCAGCTGTCTGTCTAGAAAGAGTTAACTGTATGGGTTTTGTCAATAGACACTGTTTTTGGCATAGTGAATTGCAAAATTGTACACTTATACACTGTGGACCAAACCTTTTTCACCTCCTTTTTATTTGATTACTGATGCATTACCTTTCTAAGTAAAACACTGAATTAGACATCATAGACCCCATACAGAGAGGATTTTTCTTGCATGATTATGTTTCCTTAAAAAATCTAGTTAAATTGACTTCTTCTCTTCATATTTTTTTCAACAGGCTTCAACGTCAAATTCATTTTCATCATTGAAGTCGATAGCAGCACAAGCAGTAGCTACAGCAGGGTTGAATAATCCCATCTCTGCACCAACAGACTACAGTGCAGAAAGCAGAGGTCAAGATAATATTAACCTCTTTCACTGTCAGTAGGGGCCAAAGTCAGATTTAGATTATAACTCCAAATCATATCAAAAGAAAAGTCCATATTTTATTTCACCAAGTTGATCATATTCAACCTGACTGTCATCCTTACAGTGCAACTACTGTAACTGGGGCCACCTGGACAAAGTTGACCAATCAGATTACAGGAAAATAACAACACATTTCAAGAAAGTTACTCAAAGCACAAAATTTAAATAATGACAGCAAGCGTTTTTCAAGAAAGCAAAATGTGTCACCAGCCAATGTTTTTCTATTCAAAACTAACACCCAGGAGAAATATCTCTTTGACACAAGCTGTTATTTTGTGATCTACCAGCAATTTCTTCACTACCATTGCTGCACTCTGCAATAAACATGCGACTCCAAGTCCAAGATATGACTAACTTTTTCATTTTTCGTCTCAGTCAACACTAACAGACCTCTCAGGAAACCCTAGGCTTTCTTATCAGCGGGTTCAAAAGGTCACGTCTTTAGGTTGCAATTGTTTGATTTCAATATCCATGTTGTTGATTTCGTTCCGTAGTAATAGTGATTGACAACTAACTTTCTTGGAAGGTATTGTTATTATCCTGTCTTCCAACTGGTCAACTTTGTTATAGTAGTCACACTGTAAGTGTTACCAACCCTTGACTTTGTCTTTGTCCTGTGACCTTTTATTGAATCTTTCGGTATTTTCAGTTTTAAGGGGGTGATGTAACGAGGATATTGCTGTTTTAGGACAATAATTCTGTGCTTACGTCATAACTTATTGCCCTCACCCTTGCACAAAATGCTCCTGTAGGGTTATGAAGAAGATGATGTAATAAATAAATTAATAAATAATAATTTATGAATTTGGATGATTTTCACAGGCATAGCATTTAAACTTGAGAAAGTTGTTTCGGTCCATGTTCATCCTTGTCCTCCTTGCAACAGAAAACAGGAAACAGTTTCAATGCTTAAATATACATGTAGTCTTCAATAACAAAACTGTTCCTTTATTTTTGGAATTTAATTGATGCAAGGACAAGATTTAGCCTTTTAAAAAAAGATAAATAGTGTGACTTAGCCCCTTAAAAACTTCTTATTTCTTTCTCCCTTTATAGGACTATTTGATTCAAGTGGTAGTCAAACAGCAGATGAGAGCAAAGTGGTTCAAGAGACAAACACAGCACACCTTCAGCCTCTCCTTGGCGTGGCGCCACTGGGTCCTGTACCCTTGAACAAAGAGAGGTGTTATCAGTTGGCCATGCTGGAAGCTGCTTACCATCATCTACCGCTTCCAGCAGACTCAGAGAAAGTCAGGTACAAACACGTTTTGTGATAATAGAAATGTGGTAAAACAAAAATCAAGGACATAAGGGGCTTGACATTTTGATGGCTTTGTGTCATCAATTCTTATCAGAAATGTGTTGGTGAATTTTAAGCCTAGTGATTACATGAGAAAGACGTTTATTCAGTCTGTGACACAGGCAGCTCAAAAAAAAATCAGAATACTCCCGAAAGTAGTTGGAATGGATCAATTAGGTTTCTGGGAAACTACCCACCTCACCCTCCCCTAAGCCAACATTAGGGAGCTTAACATGCCTTGATGATACAAAATCTGTATTGCTTAGTTTGTTTGCTCTTATAGAGACGATTTGACTGAAAATTTGGGCGAAACCACTGCTCAAGAATGTAAAAAATCCACTTCCGGTTGACGTGTGTCACTCAAAAACGCCTTTGCTTAAGTTCCCTATTATCACTTACTTCTCACGTAGGGCAAAATGTTGGGTTAGGGGAGGGGTAGGTGGGCAATTTCCCATAAACGTAAATTGATCCGTTAAACCTCTGACCTCTGGTATAAACTAGTCAAGATGCTCTGCCACTGAGCTGCAGGAGACATGGGAGTTCGGTCATTTCGATACAAGCGTTTCGATACAAACTCAAACACTGGTATTGCACTAAAATTTGGATCACTTCGAGAATATAGTTTGCAGGTAAATATGAAGAACATTTTGGGTCAATATGCTTTGTTCTTTAGAAGAAATACATGGAACTGTTTACACCTAAAGTGAATAAACTCCTATCGAAAAGGCTTTGTATCGAAACGACCGTAAACCGAGACATGTGGAAGTTTAGTTTTTTAGCTCTGGTGGCTTTCTGCATGATTTTAAACTTTTGATGAAATATCGCAGAGAACCTATAGTACATGTACTCCAAAAGAGAATGTTGTCTTGTTTGCTCACCTTCACCTAGCTTTTAATGCAAGCATAATATTTCAGGCAGGCAAGTGCTTATTGATCGCTATCCTTGATGTGAGAGACTGGTAGTATCGTCTTCAATGCATTTGAAAAACTGGCTAAATAGAATGAAATCATTGTCATCAGGGAAACTTAGAAAACTTGTTTTGATCCCTACAAACTGTAAAACACTTGCAAATAAATTACTTTGAATAATATCTCTAGCTTGTGAGTACAGTGACATAGGTGACTCAGAAGAAAAAAATTGATGTTCTGTTGTTCTGTTGTTGTTTGTTGACAGGCATTGTTTACCACGTAATCCCTACCCTACACCCCCTCACCATCATCAACATCCTCCTCAACATGTAGACTCTATAGAATTTTTCCAGAGATTGTCAACAGAGACGCTGTTCTTCATTTTCTATTACCAAGAGGTAAGTATCTGGTGTTCTTTGAAGTAGGAGGTTGAAAAGGGCTGCTCGATCAGGCCTTAGTTAGGAGGGAGAATTAAGTCCCCAAAAATATGCTCACAGAGCTTTGCAGGCCTACAATAACTTTTTTTTAGAATCAAAGGGCGTGATATTTCCGACCAGGTCACTGGTTTAGTCGGACAAAGTTGAAAAATGCGGGACATAAATTATGTTTAATTTAAATTTCTTTAATTGCTATGCAAATCTTCAGCTTTAATATAACAGTCTTCAGTATTTGCTCTGTCTGGTTGTCATGTCTGACGACAGGTTAGATTTACTCTCACACTAGGCAAAAATGTTAGTCAGACATTATCCCATGAAGAACTGTTATTTCAACTCAGATTTCCCAGCTTCATTTATGCTCTTTGGAATTAGGAGTTTTGTGTGTATGATTTTGCCTAGTCCCTAGGCCTCATTATTCCTTCTCGGCCAATTCGTTTCGGGTCACGTGGTCCCAGCAAAGAAGTGAGGCCGTTTCTTGCTCGTTCACCTCGGATACATCACCAAAGTGAATCGACCAAGAAGTTTGGGAAAACGCCTTGTAGGACTAGGCAATGTATGATTCTGTTTGCTGACTTAACTGACTACTCCTAATTGCAATAATTTTTTTTTTAAATAGAAAAATAAAAAAAAGGGGGAATAGAAAGAAGGTAAATAGCGATAAATTAGGCACCCCCACTACATTCAAGGATCTGGTCTGTTGAGAGAATAAAGTTCAAAAAGTCTTTACGATAGCCAATAACAAAGATAAAATTATTTACTTTCTCTTATCTCAGTTGATGTCAAATTTTTAAAGTATTATTAATATACTATACTGCATAAGCGTTTTTAGGATTATCAAAGTGTGCCTAATTTATTCCTATTTGGCATTTTTGATTTTTCTTTGTTTTTGTTTTTTGCTTGTTTAAAGGACAACGCTTTTACAATTATTAGGTGTATGTATAATGAAACTTCAAGTTTGTCCTTTTAAGGGGACGCTGGCTTTAATCAGCAGAATGACAGAAAACAGCAGTCACTTCTTGTTAATATTTATTTCAGGGAACAAGAGCACAATACCTAGCAGCGAAAGCTTTGAAAAAACAGTCTTGGAGATTTCACACAAAGTACATGATGTGGTTTCAAAGACACGAAGAACCTAAAGCTATTACGGACGAATATGAACAAGTAGGATTACCTTAATCACTAGAGTGGGTTTATTAGTATCCTTGTAATGTTGGGGGACGGGAGTGTTGTTAGACGGAATTTGGACAATTCCAAATTGATTGGTTGGTTGGTTGGTTGGTTGGTTGGTTGGTTGACTGATTGATTGATTGATTCAATCCTTCATTCGTTCATTAATTGGCTGATTGACTTGTATCTTTATTGCGTTCTTCCTTTCTTTCTACGCCGTTAAAGGGACAGTGTCCCCATAATACGCACATAAGGGAAAAATCTGATCTGTCATTCTGAGAGGTTTTAGTGTAGTATCGAACTCGGCCAAGTGCGATGCAAACGGATCTTTCAAGGTTCTCTTACACCCGGCGCATCTTTTGAATTCCCCACATCCTGTCAGAAAGTCAAAGGTTGGTACATGCTTTGTCATTAGCCCCCCTCATTGTAGGCCCATCTATCTGTAAACCCAAAAAATACAAAGACAATGCATACGATCAGACCCCCCGCATATTATTGTGATGAGCACTGCTGTTGCTGGTTTCAAAGCTTTCTTTTCCAGTTACACGCCTGCTCGGATATAAGACCCTTCTTAGAACCTCTTTACGAAGATGCATATGCACAGGGCTTATAAGCGGTGGCAGTTTACGGTATCTATTTCGTACTGCTTCAAGGACATTCGAGTGCTAACGTTTTGACCCTGACCAGCAATTTACATGTGGCTAAATGTAGTTTGGGCGAGGTCAAACACGAGGCAATGCTGGCCAGCGGTCTCCACCACTAATCTTATGTGTAGCGGTCTTGGGCTTTAGTAATTTTACAGTACTTTCGCAGAAGTCGATCATTTTGCTCACGCTGCCTTCGCCTACAGTAGCTTTAGCTGTTTTTGCCCCCAGTCCTTCCTCCCGTTTGGATGGTTTTCTTGGTAAGTATCTGCGCATTTTCTCCATTGAGGTTCTCAGTGTGATGTTGCCTGATGGGTGCCGCTCACAGGGTTGTCGTGGTTACCTTCTAGACTCGCGTGCGGCTGCCATCGGTTTCACCTGGTACATTCCCCTCACCCATCTATTAGGGAGCTTAAACAAAGAGGTTTTTGAGTGACGCACTCAACCGGAAGTAAGGCCTTCTCCCTTTTTACACGCCTTGACGCTAACAAATTTGTATTGAGAACTTTCTTTTCTCTTATAACGACGATTTACCCGAGAGTTTCAACCAAACCACTGTTCAATGATGAAAAAGTCCACTTCCGGTTGACATCAGTCGCTCAAAAATGCTGTTGCTTAAGCTCCTTATTGTCGATGGGTTTAACTGGAAATGCATCCTATCATTCATTCATTTTCTGACTTTGCGTTCTGTCCTTTCAGGGAACTTACATCTATTTTGACTATGAAAAATGGGGCCAAAGAAAAAAAGAGGGATTCACATTTGAGTATAGATACCTGGAAGACAAGGAACTGCCTTAAAGGATCGTAAAGAAGGGTCAATAACCAGGCGTGGTCTAAATCGCGAGACACAAACCTCAAGGATAGAAACCAAACAACAAATGGCACGTGACCTATGTGTGCGAGGCACGTGCTAGCAACGAAGAGGACGTGAGAGGAAAAGGTTGCGACACTCGTGCAGATTTTTTTTACCGGCAGTGTCCATGTTGGGTTAGTTTGAAGGGATTAACGGATCTGATCTTGACAGCTCCGTTCGACCTCGTCTGTTTTATGAACACTGGCTTGTTTATAATTGTAAATATGAATGCTAGCTCTAACAATTCCGTTCATTAAAAAATTGAAGCATATGCGGTCCGTTTCTTCTTGCAGTAACTAGTTGACACCACTTCTCCGGTTAAAGATACAAACCTTCGCGTTAAATGGAATTTTTTGGACGCGCAGCTAAATCTTCAGCGAAACGTGTTGAAAGCTTAGCACCTGGTTGAAAGAACTTGTTGTTACTCGGGCTTACCCTTCAAACTTTTTTGTCTTGCACACTATTTTTCTAAGTGTCTGACCGATAAATAAAAGGTTTCGTTCGTGACCCATGTCCTGGTCCGAAAACCGGCTAGTAACGTCTGCCAACGGACTCGACGAATTACCGGAATCGATGCCGGAAGGCCGTTTCGAAATTCCCTTCAACCTCATTGGCCAATCGAACAATGGCTTTTTTAACAGGCCAATCGTAGCGCATGCTTGCAGACGGACTCTAGTTAAGGTTTTTTTTCGTCTGCTGCGCAGGGTATCGATGTGTCTTCTCTAGAAGACGTTCATTACGGTCCCTGGTGCTCGTTGAAGCTGCCTACCTCAGAAATCTTAAACCCGACTTAGTTGTTAGTACCCAATGTACACATACTCTTGTCTTGTAATGCTGGAGTCAGTCAGCGTGCAAAGAAAGTCGTGTCCGATAGCCCGGGGCTAGTGGATCTTGTTCTTAACGTGCCCGACGGGTAAGTGCTGTTATTTGGGGAAATTCAAATTACAGAAGGATTGTAATCAATCCTGCTAATCAAAAAGGGTTTTGGCGCTAGTTAAAATGACTTGTGGGCTAGTACATGCTAGCTACAGCTTGCCCGAATGGCAGGCTGTAAAACTGACTTTCATTGCACCCCGAGTCAAAGGAAGATTCTGAAAAACTGCCTCTCCTACCCGTCCCCTAACCCATTATTTTGCCGTGTGCCCGTTAATGTTAACTTAACGGGGAGGGAAGGGGAAGGGGAAGGTGGGCGTGTATTTCCTTTATGTTCATGCGTTACCTCACCTCTACCCCACATAGGAGCCGGTTACTCCTACCCTACCCCGCCTTGCCAAATTTGCATCCCGTAAGTATTGCCACCTTTTAGACCCTCTATGGCGCCCACTTCTTCGAAGAAATACTAAGCACAACCCTTTTCCTTTTAGTATTTCTTTGGGTTGGAGGTTTGTTTGTATTCTCAAAGTAATGCGATAGCAAAGAAATAACAAAGCTATTCGTACTCTTCCTAAAAAAAAATGTTGAAGTTTAATCTTAAAAATTAGTAAAGCAAGCAAAGGAATTAAATATAAGGAGAGTAAGCTATGCCTGAAAAAAAGAGCAATTGCTTACTTATCTCTGCTTTAACTTTTTTCGAATGGTTTTTCAATTCCAAATGCAGTGCTTTTTGCCATACGAGATCTCGCGAAGTTTGTTACTGTTGCTTGTAGAATACGGTCCCTAGTCCAAAAATGTTAACCTCATAAGAATGATAGAAAACGCAAACTAAACTTAATCAGGTCATACGCTTGGGTGGGATTTGGGGAACGGGATGCGTACCTCCGGAAAATTCCTTACTACATCCCTGCACTTTGTAGTCTCCTACGAGGCAGCTGTTTTCTGTGTGGTCAAACAACGAGGGGAGGAGCGTTGCATAACGATAAAAAACGGCTGCGTACGAGACAACTTTACTTTGTGGAAATACCCATTGCTTCGGAAATGGCCAGGCTTATGACGGTCAGATTTGTGACGTCCCCGCGCGACTGATCCGGAGTCCCTTACACAGGGCGAAACTGTGGTGCGACCCTGGTGATCGATTACTAATAACGTAAATCCTCTATTTCCTTCCCCCGGCTCTTATAAGCTTTCCTTTTCAGGGAAAGAAAATTAATAAGCCCCTAAACTACCCTAGTTATTCTTCGCTAATAAATAATTGACCGTATTAATCAATCTCGACTGTAATACTAGACACTGATCCGGGATGGTTAATTCAATAAGCCCCCGTAATAGAGGATTTATGGTGGTCTCCTGGTCACTCTTAACTTTGTGTGGGCTGTTAATTGAAGAATTTGCAGGTCAGAAAAGCAGTCTGCGAATAACAGGGCAATTTAAGTATGCTTTCTCATTTGAATTGCAAAAGTGAAAGTTTTTTGAATGAGCAGTAGGAACTGACGAATCAGTGCTGTCTAAACTTTTCTAAATAAATCAAATTTTGGTGCGTGCACTAACCGCTGATGAAAATATAACTTTTGACCAAGAAATTTTCTAAACTCGTTCTTAGGGGCTTCTCAAACATACAGAGTATTTTTCGTCGAAATTATGTGATACATCTTACCTTATCATAAAATTTCTTATCTTGAATAACAGAGAGTATGACAAAATAAAATCGTCTTTTTTAACTGCACAGTAGAAAGGTGCGTTAAAGAAGAGACGTTTTGGTTAAAAAATTAGGGTGAGGACATGATATGAGTGAACGGAGTACATATACAGCGTTCAATCTATCTTATTTCCGGTCCTTACGAGAGGAAACGTAGAAGGTGGATTGCATTTGAGAGAGTATTGACTCGGACCGTGGCCGTGAGTGTCAGAGACTTCTCACGCGTTGTTTCCGGTTTCAGCCTGCGGTCAACACCAAAGTATCTCGCCATCTGGTAAAATCAGGAATCCAGCAAATTTTTGCTATAGAATCCGGAATCCTGGGCTTGGAAACTGGAATACAGCTACAGCTGAAGGAATCCGGGATTCCATTAACGATTGGAATCCTAAAGGGTGCGTTTCTTTGGGATGATCCGGATCTGGATCAGTGACCTGAGATCACTCGGATCATGGTAGATCAAATGAACCGATGAATCCACTCTGGACAAGGATTCATCGGTTCTTTTGATCTACCATGATCCGAGTGATATCGGATCACTGATCCTGATCCGGACCATCCTAAAGGAACGCACCCTAAGACTGTCTCTCGCGATCTCTTCGGTCACGCTTCTCGCGTTCCGTCCTGGCGTCCTATCCAAATAGAGATGACTGATCATGAGGACAAGTCAGCTTTTTGAGGACGGTGGTGGTGGTATGCCTGTTGGATGCACAAAGTTACCAGCTTCTAGACAGTAAGGGGCCGCGTCGCAATGCGATGGGGGGTGGTTGTATATCACGAACCTGGGAGAAGAAGCAGGCACTGAGCGCAGAACAGACCTGTACCTGTTTGGATTCCTTTTCTTTTCTTGTCATGGTGTACTGCGACGACAACGACAACCACGGTGATTACAGCAACTGTAGCAATAACAATTCCAACTATAGTCGCGGTCGAAAGACCACTCACAGCCCGGCTCGAAGGACCATCTACTCGTCTTGTTTCTACCGCTTCAGGATCCAGACATGTCTCGTCATCTCCGAGTTCAGGAAAGTTCTCGCAGTTCATTTGATGGGGCCAATCAGTGCCATACTGATTCATGAATGAAGCACAGTCTGCCCTTACTCTTTTGCACAATCGTCGACACGGAAGCAAGACGTTGTTTATGTGCGGCTCGCACTTAGGCACATAAATGTGGCATAAAAACCTCTTCAGCTCCAAAGAGCAATTCACTTTCACTAGCAACCAGAATTTATGAAGTTCAAGAGCCGCTTCTGCCTGTGTGTGATGGTTGGACATATTTGGCATATACGTTAAATTATATCCAGTGTTTTGACACATCGAAATCTTGATCTTTTCGCATTTAATTTCTCAAGCCAAAGCAGTTAGAGATTTCACCAACTGGTGACATAGCCACACTTGTTGACAATGTTGTTGATGCTTGGGTTGTCTCGGTTACCTTAGAATCCAAACAGGTCTTGTTTTGTCCAAGCTTGGGAAATTGCTTGCATCTGAATTGCCCGGGCCACCTGAAGCCATACTGACGCATTAAAGGAACACAGCCCTTTCTCGCTCTTTCACAGAGTGATCGGCAAGGAGGAAATTCGTTTTCCTTGGCATGCAGTTCGCACTTCGGAGCATACATAGAGCACAAAAAGATCTTTAAGTCTGGCGAACAATTGATTTCTACGAGAGGCCAAAACTGGTGAACTTCAAGTGCTGCTTCCTCCTGTGTATCGTAGTTGAACATGTTTGGCATGTAAGTTAAATTGTAACCAATATTTTCGCACATAGCAATTTTTATCTTTTCGCATCTTTTCACTTTGCCAAGGGTGAAGCATAACGTAGTTAAAGACAGCCAAAGTATAAACACAGAGCGATATGAGACAGCCATTTCTACAGCTGATAC
>JBBMOI010000009.1:565000-797500 GCA_038088405.1 Porites divaricata
TATACATATTGTAGTCCTTGATTTCAAATTTGCAAGCTTTTAATATTTCCAAAAGCCGGAATTTTATTAATTACCACATAGAATGAATCAAATGCGGCCTGTTGCGAAAAACGCGACAATTCATTCACGCTCTTGCTATTTGCTTTGAAATTATGTCTTTTTAGATTACAGTACATATTGAAATTAAAAAAAAACATATCTTTAAAAACGTCGACAAGTTTTTCTAGCCCTTGCTGGACAAGCCAATCCGCCACAAACTGCTGATCTTTATCTCGGAAATTCTCCATGTCGACCACGTTTTAAAGTTAACAACGTGCGTGTCAAAAGCCCGGGGGTGCCCCCGGGGTTGGCCAATGCCCGGCCCCCGGGTCGCGCTAAATTAGCTAAAGCCCCTCCCCCGGGACTGACAAGGCTGGCAAATGCCCCGCGGTTGCCCGGGGGGGGCTGGGCGCAGGTGGAATTGACTGATGCATTACGAGAGACTGCTAGTTTTTCCATTGACTACTTAAGATGTTGACCTGAAATAATCTATCTCCGTGATGCTCAAAAATTATAGTTATTCATCAGTATTTCATTTACGTATGTATTTTTTAACAAAGTAGTCTACGAGTCCTCAGCTTCTAGGTTCTTAATAAGAATGATCAGTGATAGGCTTAAGAGATCTGATAAAATATTGACCAGAGATTTTTCAGTTCCTGTAGGAGACAATCGGTGGCTTTTTTTTAGCTTAGGTTGCTCTTGAATGATGTCCCAGCGTTTCATGAGAATAATAATAATAATAATAATAATTTTTAAACTTATTGTGCGCAACTTAACATGAAAATGATCAGCTGCGCATTACAACTACATTACTTTAAAAGAAACAAAAGATAATGCATTGAAAAATAAAAAATAAAAAGAATATATATGCATGCAAGTAAGAACTGAATATAAAATTGCTCATCAATATAAAGTTTTAAAAAGATAAGTCTTAATATGCGCCTTAAAACTGTTCACATTAGTAATCGCACGAAGTTCTTTTGGAAGAGAGTTCCAGAGCCTTGGCGCTGCCTCCATGCCATACTGAAGCTCTATCACCTAACGTCTTTGAGATTCGGGGTGGCCGGATTGTAGGTAGTAAAAAGCGGTAAAATCTCTTTTGTTTGTTTTGTTTTGATGCGAAGAGCCTTGTTTCTGTAGGTTAACTTAATTTCTGTCAGTATTTCTTGAACGAGTGTTAAAGGGTAGCCTCGTTCAAAGTCTTGTTTGCGTTGTTCAAAGTATTCTCCTAACTGAGTTAGTTCAATAATAATAATAATAATCAATCTTTATTCCTCCTAAGGTAAAAAGACATATCTTAAGTCACATCAGCAGTTGGGAGTCTAAAAATACATAAGACATACTGTATACAAATTGGCCTGAATGGGGCGCGCGAGGGAGAAAGGAGAGGAACCTCGCGCGTGGTCTCTCGCCCTAATTCCCTTCCCCTTCCCTTTCGAACGCCTGTCACGCAGGCTATATACTGGCAAAAAGATCAGAGAAGGGAAAGGAAAAGAGAAAAGCCAAGATCGAGGAGAAGGAAAGGAGGAGAAGAGAAAAACTGTAATGGTTGCCCTCTTACTTTTTATGATAGCTACTTTGGCCGAAAAAACTGTTGGATGCAAAAGGTCCATTTGGCGCGGCGATAACGTTTTGAAAAATCCGGCTAGACGTAGAGTGGACAAAATAAATTCAATCTTGGGCAAGAGTTTAGAACCCTCTATCCCCCTGGTATTCGGGAAGAGGCCTCTGCTGGCAGGGAAATTTCACCCTTGCTCCCTAACCCCCCCGTCCTTTCTTTGCGCCCTCCTCACCAGGTCTTATGAGCCCGAGAGACTGAGCGCCCCACCCAACCCCTTGTTTTCACTAAAAGCGCTGGATGCCACAACTTGGTTGAGGTCGTTCTTATCTAAGGTCTTCCTCCTCACTATCTGGCCCCAGTTTGTTCAAAAGGAATAGCGCAACTGCTTTTCCCAAAATACTTATCCGCTGGATAGCGCTATCCAACAAAACATCCCGGGCGTGAACGCCTGGATCCGCCCACTACAACCCTTGGAACAAGAAGTGTTTTTCCTTTTTAGCTTGCGTGTTTCGGTGGAGACACATCTAAGGCTTTTTAAGGAGGAAAGAAGACTTAATCGGAAAAATCAACCACTAACTTTTCCCCAGGGTAGAGTACTTTCAATCCTGGTTCTACTTTTGGTACGAAAGAAAAAGGACAGATATCAAGGAAAATCACCACAAAATTTCGTATTAAAAACCTGTCTTTGTTTATTTACAAAACTCCTCTTCAACGCGTATACCATTTTAGTTTTACTTTACATAAATAAATCGCTAAAAATTCTAGACCGGAAACAGAAATTCACATCTACAAAAAGAATTTTAAATTCTTACGTGCATGCTCTGTAGTATTTATCATCAGCACCTTCTACTACAGCAAAAGTTTGAAGAGAACGGAAACTCATGTATTTATAAACATAATAACAATTCAAATGTCCAGATTTCACTGTCTTTTCAATCACTTCTTGCCCTTCGCCGCCTTTTTGGGCGTTTTTTTCGCTCCCTTCTTGGCTGCAGGCTTCTTGGACGCGGGTTTCTTCGCAGGCTTTTTCGATTGTGGCTTTGAAGCTGCCTTTTTCTTGGTCGGCTTCTTTGGCGACTTCTTCGTAGCTTTCTTTGCGGGGCTTTTCTTGGGAGACTTTTTGGGAGCAGTCTTTTTTGTCGTCTTTTTAGCTGCTTGTTTCTTTGCCGGTTTCTTAGCTGCAGGTTTCTTGGCAACCTTCTTTGCTGGAGGCTTTTTCGGCTCGGCGGCCTTGTTCACTTTAAACGAACCCGACGCTCCAACTCCCTTGGTTTGCGTTAGCTTTCCACCCGCGACTAGTCTCTTTAAATTCAGCTTCACTTGAACCCCAACATTGTCACCAACTTTGTAATGTTCGCTAATGTACTTTGTAATCTTTTGTCGCGAGGAGCCCGATCGTTCTTTCAGCTCTTTAATCGCGGCGATGATCATTTCCTCATATTTGGGGTGCTCGGCAGGCTTCTTTGCCTTCTTTTTGGATGCTGGCTTGGTTGCTGGTGCGTCCGACATGATGACTGATTATATTAATTTGTTAACGATGTTTTCACGAGGGATTCGATAGCGCGACAATCAAACTCACGAACTCTCCACTCGGCGTCGCTTGGGGAGAAGTGACGCAGCAACGAACGCGCATCGTATTCATACACAGCATGCGGACCACCGAGGAAACACACACGAAGTGCAGTCATTTCTGACCGCCATTGGAGTAGTTGTGCTTCTTGTCCTAACTTCTTCTCCATTATACGATAATCCCGCGGAACGATCTTCAAGAAAACCACTCTATCCGAAAGTTGCTTAGTTTGGGCTCCTGTCCACGGTGAGTTTTGAACGAATTCTGTTTTGTATATGTTACAGTTACACGATAACTGAGAAACTGCCGTTTGGTTTACTTTGACATTTTGCAAAGAACGTCCTACAGCGTTGAGAATATTTGACATATTGTTGCATTTTGAATGATTTGTGAGAGTTTAACCTTCTAACTTTGCATTTAGACCTGATCGAGGGTTGATGGTAAGACGAAAGTATGTCTAAAACTTTGCTAAACACAGGCAACAAACACATCTTGAGAAGTGGCGGTTAGCTGTCGTAATTGCTTTCCTCGTAAACATTTCCCCTAAAATCTCAATAATTCTTCCATTTTATACATCTGTGCCATGAAAATGATTCTAGGAGCCAGTGATACTCATTTTCGAAAGATTTTGTAGATATTTGTGTTATTTTATATCAGAAAAGTGAAGAGAAAGTCGTGTTTGGTGCAAAGCATCTTAGCGTGGCGCGGCTTCGATCCGAAAAACTCATTCAACTTTGCAACTTTCAAAGATTTTTCTCTTAGTTTGGCCTGAAAACCACGTCAAAACAAATCGCACTTGTTTAAAATGATACTTTTAAAGCATTTTGCATGTAGTAGGTCATTTTAGTGTAATTTAGAGGGGTAATATACGTCTAACTTTTGCGTAAATCGACAGGATATAATATGTATCAAGTCTAAACCTGGCGGCGCCTTCGAGTTTTCCTTCCTTTTTACTTTGATTTACAACCGTATATATTTGCGCATTTTGCAGGGTAAGGATATTCTTTTTTGCATAAGGTAATTCAGTTTACTGTCTTCTTTATTTTTTACTACTTTCTTTTAAAGTTTATTGGTTTAGTAACGAAGAAACGTGGTAGTTTTCATCCACCAATCTCCCGAAATTAACAACCGCCATCTTGTTATTTACGGTAATCCATTCGTCGTTGGATCTTCTTAATTTCTGGGCGAATTTTTTTAGGTTTTACCCCTATTCTTACTTTTAAGTTCACGAAAATTATTTTTTATTTTTTTTCTGTATAGGATCATGCATTTCTTGCCATAAATTGAACTATAAGAAACGAAACTTATATTCGTTATAGACAACGCAACTTCGACAGTTAAACCACGCAATATCCATTTTCAAAGGGTCAATTCTGATGACGACTGAATCCATTCGACGCTTGTCTGGCATAGTTTCGGTCTATGTTGAAGCTTACAAGTTAAATTTAAAGTAAAGAAACTTTTGTTTTTCGTATGATAGATGTATTTTGAGGCTAAAATGTGCACGATTTTGTAGAACGTTTTTCGTGTCGAGCCCTCAGCTTCAGGCCATTCTAATGCGCTAAAACGCAACGTAGCAAACACTGCATTGGTCGACAACAATTCCTGTTGTAAATCTGCTACATTTCCCACTTAATCGCCTCGATCTTGTCGCGAGTTGCTCGAACATATAATTTTACGAATTTCTAAGTAAAACTAATTGACTAAAATATGTTATTTTGGGTTATTTTTATGCAAACTTTCAGCTGCGAACGTCGACACACCCTGTGTGACTGAATTAAAATCTTCCTTGAACAATTGTTTACTTCTTCGAAAGCACTTTAGCAGTCTGAATTTTGTCCTGATCCCAATTTGATTCAGTTTAAATGAACCACAATGACTCTTTCAAGCTTATTCTAAGTTTAAGATTTTAGTATGTTTCCATTTAAGGAGTATTTTGGTTTAAAGTTCAGAGTTTTCCTCGTCTCGAGCTGACTGAACGGAAGACGAAACGGACTTTGCATAAGTAATGACTTGTCGGCTTAGAAATCGACCGAAATGATATTCACAAGATCTTTCCTTCCAAAGTTATCGGATGCGTTTAGAATCAAGAGTTTTTAAATTTGAATGTAGAAATAAGTTAATTGTCTGCAAAATATGCCTTTTTGGATATATTCCCATCATAATTTTGTTTCAATTGAACATATTATTATTAGACTTTCTAGCTTATTAAAGGTTTTTCCATGACCAGACTGATAATATTAATTTTAGTTTTATTAACAACAATAGCATTTATATTTATTTTAGGTAATATTTCTTTTTGTAGATGGATAATTATTGATAAGATTTTGATTTTAATAATTGTTAATCTCAGGATCTGACTTTTATTGGGTTTGTAGAACCTTGAAGTTTATTTTTGATTTTATTTCCTGGTACACCTACAGACTGTAGTTGAACATGTTCTCAAAAAGTATCTACTTGTTAAACTGAGTATGTGACTATACCAGACACAGATCCACAACAGCTTCCACTTTTTACCACAATTGGTCATATTTTCATGATAAACATATTTTAAATTAAAAAAAAGAACTTTCCAAGTTGAAATCTGTAAAATAAAATATATATATATATTTGTCACCTTACCAATCACCACATGCGAGTGGGGGAAACTTGTGTCAGCTTTGAGGCAACTGAACACATACTTGCAGAGGACCATGTCACAGAAGGGATTGACAGGACCTGCCCAGCTTTATTAAAATTTCCTATGGAGCATTCCCCCTCCCCCCCCCCCCCCCAACCCTAGATGCTACATCCTCACCTCTATACTGAAGATTTCTCAGAATTGTCAGAAAGTTTTGAAGTAGACAGCTGAGTTGTCAAAGTAAGCAGCCAGTCCAGGGATATTTTATTTAAAAAACGCCTTCCATAAAGAAATGCCAAGCAGAGTAGCCGGCCGATACTGACCAAGTAGGTGGCGATTTTTGCTGGCAGCTGGCTACTTTTGACAACCCTGGGTTTCTAGATATGCAAACAGTATTTTCCAGTTATTACTTAGTGCTATTCATAGAACGCTTTGCAGTAGATTTAGTTTGCCAAGTTGTTGTGAGAGGACTTTTTGCTGAACTGTAATGACTGATATAATATTTCAAAAGTAGGTTGAGTTTGATCGTCTGGGTGAACGTAGTCCTGAATAGGACTGTTGTTGTTGACAGTGACTGACGTTTCGACAACCTGTGCGGTAGTCATCTTCAGAGTCTAAGTGAGTTGTATCACATCAGTAGATGGTATTATATACTCTGGTTATTGATCTGATTGGTCAATAAAGTCAAGATGTTATTGGTCGTCTGTCAGTTAAGCCATGGTGTTATTGGCTACGAAGGCTCGTAATCAGTAATTGGTGCGTTTCGATCCGTCCATTATCACAGTTAAGCGGTCGTCTATTGTTAGTCAAATTGTCAGTTCTCCAGTCGATCTCTCGTAGTTAGTTTCGCTTCATCTCGTCAATTGTGGAATCCATACCATAGGGTTTGACTATCATATTTTGTCCCATGGTAGTCACTTTGTTATTGATCATGACATTTTGATGGATCATGTACAATTTCTAAGAGATGACGAAAGCTGGTGCTTCATTTCATTCTCATCTAGTTGATTTAATAAATAAAACATCGTGGTATCATTCTGCCATACATCAAGTGAATCTTGAGAAAAAAAGCTTCACCAAGTACAAACAAAATACATAGGCTAATGTCTTAACTGGACTTTCAAGTTTGATGTTTTATGCAACAAATATCAAATAACAAGACATTAAGTGTCATCTAAAAAATTAGAAAGTATTGATATCAAAGCAGTTTTGAAAAAATGTTTGTTATTGTCATTGATAGTTAATTGCTGGTTTGCACGTGACGTCACGGTGGCCATATTGGTGTTCCAAAACAATGAAACGGCGGCCATGTTGGTGTACCAAGAAAATCCCCTGGGAGTTTAACTGTTTTCTCATGTAAATGCTCTCTTTTGTTCCAATAAATTAGCATAGATGCTGGCCACGTGAGTGAAAACGATCTATAGATAGTAACATGTAAAATTGCATGACTAACTAGGGTAAAAACCTGCAACAGAACAATATTAAATGAATTATGTTGTGGCAATTAAAATATTTTAATAGGGGAATTAAATATTAATTTTGGATTTCAAGGTACAGCATGGATAATATTTTACGTTAGCAACTCTTGCCAATGGCAAGAATATATATAATAACATTCAGTAGAAGGCAGAAAGCTTTTGCTCTGGTGATAAACAGACATCAGCTCTTCATATAATATATAATATAGTGGCAGGACAATTACATCTATTCAGGGCAGAGTTAAAATTTTTTCAAACCAATGTCTATTGTTTAATTGATATCAGTACTTAGGTGGGGAAAGTAACTGGTTCGTCACTCAAAAAAGTATAGTTAAGTGGAAATAGCTAGAGATAGCCAGGGTCAGTACATGATACATTATATGCACTGCCATTGCAATTAAGCATTTACATCTTTTTAAATTAAAATTTTCTGCACTATATTTTGGTGTATCAACTAGCAAAACATCATGGCTCAGTAATTTACAGTGATTTAATGTAATGGCCATGGTCGGGTACAATGAAATAATTTGCATGTGCATAAATTTGGTATTGATTGCTTATTACTGTGAGCTGCATAATTATTTCTTTTAAAAATGTAAATAATTTATTAAAGTGACTGTCTGTGAAGTCTTAGCCTGCATCGCAAATGTAATTTAATCTCAGTTAGAAATCTGCTAAGCAGCGTTGAGATTATTGTTTTGTGTCCCCAACAGACTCAATGCAACAAATTACCAAAAGGGCATTTGAGTTTCAAATTTCCATTCACATGCTGATCGGCAAATAAGCAATGGCTTTTTTAACAAACCAAACATTTACTCAAATCCTGGTACAGAGTTGGAAGCCCAATACAAGGATTTCTTTTGCAGATGGACTTAACCAGAGTTAGGTTTGGTTTGTGGCACAAGCAGTGTGTTACCTAAAGTTATTTCTATTTGCAGGTGACAATGAGTGGATTGTTTTTTTCAAAGGCTGCAAGTGCATGGTAAAGAAATTGTGAGAATGAACAATATCGTATTTATAGTAATCTAAATATAGAAGGTTACAATATAATATTTTTAATTTCATTTTACACTGGATTCAGGGGATCACTCTGCTATAGAATGATAAAAAAAATACAAATGTATATAAAAATCATTTTAAAAGATCTATGTAATTAAGTCACCTTCACATACTATCTCTTTAATGCTATAAATCTATAAATCTTTTTACGAAGGTAAATAATATTTAAACATATAGAAAATTTAAAGTTTTTTTCTCATGGCAAGTTTGTTGAATTGAAAACTTCATTGTTCACATTAGGAAATGGTTATTTTAAAATACATGTGAGCTTTAATAAAGCTGTTTTTTTCAGTTAGCCTCATTATATGTTTATTAGTACAGGAAAGTTTTAGAATTAAGCAAACATGGGTTTTTTAAGAGTAAAGGTCATTTTTCTGACTATCTGTGCAGGAAGTCTTGCTATATATGACCTAAACCATCCCATAGGTTGCTGTTTTGAAATTATTGTTTCTATATCAGGGGCGTAGCCAGCTTTTCCACTAGTTGTAGACCTGGCTTACTTCATTTCCACACATCCTGAAAATTGCACACATGACTAGTAT
This sequence comes from Porites divaricata, assembly GCA_038088405.1. Lineage (NCBI taxonomy): Eukaryota > Metazoa > Cnidaria > Anthozoa > Scleractinia > Poritidae > Porites > Porites divaricata. Next base: position 573,870 of record JBBMOI010000009.1, read on the forward strand.
GCACTGACCTCACCAACACTATGAGCTCTTAAGCTTTTTTGCTCACCCCAACAATGCATAAATTAATTACTGAGCGGTCAAGTTATCAAACCAAAAATTTGTAGGCCCAGTCCTACAGGTTTATGGGCTGGCTACGCTCAGACTGTATATACAAGATAACATGGGTGAAAGAATACCAAGTACCAACCTGGCCTATTGATGCCAAAACAGGGTTTACCTCAGTGTAAAAACCTGTGAAGATTTTCTTTGTTTTCTAGTTATTATTTTCCTTGGCTCTATTGTCTTGACTTCTCATTGGCTTCTTTGTATTTATTATTCTATATCACTCGTGAGTTTCACAGGTTTTTACACCGAGGATGAGCCCCAAAACAAGTGATTACAAAGAAATTTTAGTAGTGCCACAGGTATACCACCCCCTATTTGTGTTGTGTCCTGTGCAAAAATTCTTGTGCGTGACCTATCCAATCACGTGACCAACCGTACCAAAGCTACGTTTTGCATAAGACATTACACCGCACTGTGTTAGTTTTCTCTGTCCTGTCAACCAATATATGTGCAAAATGGCCAATGATCACTGGCAAACGAAATGTCTGACGATCAATGAAAGAACAAGGTTCGTCTTTAACAACGAGTTGTTAAGCGATGTGAAGTTTATCGTTCCTGCGTCGAATTGCGAAAGCGAAAACCGGAAGATGATTCCAGCTCACAAGTTTGTTCTTGCTATCAGCAGTCCTGTATTCTATGCCATGTTCTTTGGTGAAATGGCGGAGACTAAAAGCTCTGTTGAACTGCCCGACTGTGAGTACGAGAGTCTGTTGGAGTTGTTTCGTTATTTGTACACCGATGTTGTGAACTTAACCGGAAGTAATGTGATGCATGTTCTATACTTGGCAAAGAAATACATGCTTCCTTCGCTCGCTGATAAGTGCAGTGCGTATCTACAAGAAAACCTGGAGGCATCTAATGTGTTCTCAATTCTGCTGCATACGAAGAAATTTGATGATCAAGATCTGGAAAACCGATGCTGGGAAGTGATCGAAAAGCACACAGAGGAAGCTGTGACGTCGGATGAATTTTTCACGCTTGAGCGGTCACTAGTTGAATCTGTTGTGAAGAAGGAAGTATTGAACGTAAAGGAAACAGAACTGTTTAAGGCTGTTGATCGGTGGGCAACACAAGAAACTGAAAGACAAGGTTTAAATCCTGATGGTGAAACAAAAAGAAGAATCATTGGAGAGGAATTATTGAACGCCATACGGTTCCCACTGATGTCACAGAAGGAGTTTCTTTCCGTTGTTCCAAACAACATTTTGACAACAAAGGAAATTTTTGACTTGATGAAACACTATAACAATATGTTAACTTCTCCTTTGCAGTTCTTGGCATCTCCAAGGACGAGGCGCGTCGGTACTTGCCATCGATTTCTTTCTTTTGGAGAACTCGGGGAGAACAGACGTTGGGAGTACACGCGTAACGTAAGAGACCGCATCTGTTTCACCGTAAACAAGGACATTTATTTAATTGGAGTGGAGTATTTTGGCCGCGAGGGAGGCACCTACACCGTCAGAACTGAATTGATCGATACTGTCAGTGGTTCCTGTGTCGCAAGCAAATCAGGGGTGTACAGTTCGGAAGAAAAACGTCAAGAGGTTTACAAGTACTATGGCTGTACGTTTTTGTTTGATGATGCGGCACCAATCAAGCAAAATAACTGTTATGAGGTGGTCTCTCTTATTAAGGGTGACGGTTCGTGGTATGGATATCAAGGAAAAAAAACTGTTGAATGTTGTGGAGTGATTTTTACCTTTAGTAACTCTGAAGAGAAAAGAGATAACAACTACACAGACGTTAACACTGGCCAGCTCCCTGCATTGTTGTTTAAAGTAGATAATTGACTCGTGGTAGGGAATCCGAAAACGAATCGCACCAGTCAATCGAACTCAGTCCATGGATCGATTAGGATTGAATCCGGTAATCGAACATAATCCATGTCAAAAAATGTTCACGAGGTCGATTTTTGCACTGTCGATTGGTAAATTTAATCCCTGTTCAAAAGACGGTTTTTCTTTAGGCTCAATATACTTAGCCCGAATGCTTGTGTGTACAACATTGAAAGATAAATCGGGTGAAGTATTTTTATTTTTTTATTTCATTATTTTGCCACACACAATGGATTACAAGCAAAATAAAAACGATAATAAATAGGTTAATTAACATTAAATTTGAAATTTGTTCATTACTTGGGAGGAGTATAGCCTGCTTGCAACCGGCCCACGTATTCGTAAATGTAGTCCGTAGCTCTATACAGAAGGTTTAGAGCGACTGCGACGCAGGCAAGTGAAGTAGGGATCAGAAGGCTATATACAGGCAATAAATTAGAGTCGAATACTGCAGTCAACGCAAGCCCCAGGCCTGTTCAAGTTGATTTTGTCGTGAAATGTTGTAGGACTTGTAGTAAAAAGGCCTACAAGTGAGTTTTCTTAGCTTCTGAGTGTATATGAAGCGAAAATTGTTTTTATTCAGTGATTAACTTTTCCATGTGAAATTCTCGATTCGATGCGAAGTTTGAAATTGTTTGAGTGGAAACAAGAGCCATAATTTAGTGTAATTTGCCCTGAAAATGGTTTTCGAATCGCGCGGCCAAAATCCCAAATAACTTAAAACTGATGACGTAAATTACGGAATTTTGGTTGCATTAAGAATCACTCGCTCAAAAACAAGTACCGTAAACTGCCGCTTCTCATGATAATACACTCATCTTCGCAAGGGGTTTTAGGAGGGATAATATAACCGGAGGGGCTTATATCCGAGGGGGCTTACAACCGCAATAGAGTTATAGCAGTTCTGATCAAAAAAAGTTTTGTATTTACAGGGGTCTTAGCTTCAAAACATCATAATAAATCAAATTCATTCCACTCCCGAAGGGCTAAGAATCTTGTGGTTTTTTTTGTTTACAGGTAGATAAGCCTGAAAGTGGGTGGGAACGGGGGGGCGTGGTATAAGTGGGAAGGCTTGTAAACGGTAGTTTATGGTATTACGGAAAGGAAAAAAGAGAAGTGTCGAGGAGGGATGATATTGCGCTGCTGTAGCCCCAAACCAGCAAAGTTGCAAGAATACGTCGTTCACGCCTGGTATAGGAATTCACTATTCCTTACTGATCCGGCAGTGAAAAATGTTCGTTTCTACTCAAAAAAATCTTGAATTGGCTAAGTCGTACACGCCAGGACTGACTTTATATTTGTGAACATTGACTTTCGTGAGGAGGTATCCTCTACCCGGACCTACAAACCCGATTTTGTGTCGATTCAAGGAGGATTGAAATGCCTTCCTATGATGTTTTGTTCCCAACTATATTATCACTGAACTTTAATCACGTGATACTTTGTTTTAACAAAACGCCATTGGCTGCTCGAACGATTAAGAGAACGTACAGAGCGTCCATTCGATGTCCCTAAACTTGTATATTTTCACTATATCGCTCGATTGTCTCATCGCTAAAAGACGACCTGTATATATCTTGTAAAATATACAGTAAGGCAAATAAATTTTCAAGTGAGACTTTGTTAAGTGTTGTGCTTATATATTGGAATCGTGGCTTTTTGTATTTCTCTTTTGAGACTGAAGCTTGAGACTTTCAGTTTATTTTTCCCCTGTAAGCTGTATATTTTACCATTTATTTTGACTTGTAGTTTTTTTCTTTTAATTTTATAGAACAATGTCGAAAACTTCATTAACAAATGTAAGCTTATTGTCTATATTTTCAGATATCCTTTTTACTGTTTTTTAAAATATTAGTTATTAGAGCAAAGTTTGAGAAAAAACGTGGAATCTTGTACTTCAGTCAAGGGCACCCAACGGCAATTTTCGGAAAACATCTGTTCGGAAGACGATTTGAGATCTAGAATTTTCGGAACAGTTGTTGTAAAAGTTTTTGCTTGCCTGCCTCTCCTAGGATTTTCGAACATCTAAAAACTAGTATAATTACCCGTTTTTAACGTATTTTTACCCTAAAAAAGGCCACCTAGAACTTTCGGAAGCCTTTTTCTGGTTGAAATTTTCGAAAAGGTAAGTTTTGATCCCTATAATTTTCGGATCACTAGACTTTCAGCTAGGAAATCCGAACAGATGAAAAGTTTTTAGGGGATAAAAATATGCCTATATCTACCATTTAAATACTAAAATACCTTCAACAATGCTATGTTAAGTGGTTTTGAACTATATCATGGTCATTTATGAGGGTCCCCAATAGGGTACTTCAATCCCGTCATACCGCGTCAAATTTTCCCTTAATCCCGTAATCCTAATGGCTCTTTTAGGGCATCCCGCATCCCGTGCAGACTTCAATCCCGAATCTCGCCCAATTTTGCTTTAAAATCCCGAATCCCGGCCTTGAAATAAGGCAAATCCCGCATCCCGAAAAACCTATTGGGGACCCTCATTTATCTGAATATTTGTGCTTGATCTGTGAAGGGATGACCAGTCTTGCTTTGACCTAAAACTATAGGTTTCCGTTTAGAAATTGTTTCAGTATACAAAATAACGTGGGACAAAGAAAACCAAGTATCTTCTTATTCCTTATGATTCCAAAACAATTGATTCAAAATAAATTTAGTAGTACCACAGGTATGGAGCGTTTTCACTCACCTGGTCAGCAACTATGCAAATTTATTGGAACAAAAGAAAGTGTTCGCATAAGAAAAGAGTTCAACTCCCATAGGACTGGTTTGGGACACCAACATGGCCGCCGTTTCATTGTTTTGGAACTCCAATATGGCCACCGTGACGTCATGTGAAAAGACTCTATACCATCAACTGTTTGTGTTGGCCTATCCAAACACGTGACCAACCATACCAAAGCTACGTTTTTCTTCAGATATTACACTGTTCTACACTGTGTTACTTTTCTCTGTTCCGTCGAGCAATATATGTGCGAAATGGCCGATGATCACTGGCAAGCGAAATGTTTGACGATCAGCGAAAGAACAAGGTTCATCTTTAACAACGAGTTGTTAAGCGATGTGAGGTTTATCGTTCCTGCGTCGAATTGCGAAAGCGAAAGCCAGAAGATGATTCCAGCTCACAAGTTTGTTCTTGCAATCGCCAGCCCTGTATTCTATGTCATGTTCTATGGTGAAATGGCGGAGAGTAGAAATTCTATTGAACTGTCCGACTGTGAGTACGAGAGTCTGTTGGAGTTGTTTCGTTATTTGTACACCGATGAAGTGAAGTTAACCGGAAGTAATGTGATGCATGTTCTATACTTGGCAAAGAAATACATATTGCCGTCGCTCGCTGATAAGTGCAGTGCGTATCTGCACGAAAACCTGGGAGCATCCAATGTGTTCTCAATTCTGCCTCACGCGAAGAAATTTGATGATCAAGATTTGGAAAACCGATGCTGGGAAGTGATCGAGAAGCATACAGAGGAAGCTGTGACGTCAGATGAATTTGTGACGCTTGAGCGGTCACTAGTTGAATCTGTTGTGAAGAAGGAAGTATTGAAAGTGAAGGAAGCAGAACTGTTCAAGGCTGTTGATCGGTGGGCAACACAAGAAATTGAAAGACAAGGTTTAAATCCTGATGGTGAAACAAAAAGAAAAGTTATTGGAGAGGGATTATTGAACGCCATACGGTTCCCACTAATGTCACAGAAGGAGTTTCTTGCTGTCGTTTCAGACAGTAATATTTTGACAACGAAGGAAATTATTGACTTGATGAAACACTACAACAGCATGTTAACTTCTCCTTTGCAGTTCTCGGCATCTCCAAGGACGAGGGGCGTTTGTACTTTTCATCGATTTCTTTCTTTTGGAGAACCGGAGAGCAGTCGTTGGGTGTACAGGCATAGAAATAGTGATCGCATCTGTTTCACCGTAAACAAGGATATTCATTTAATTGGAGTGGAGCATTTTGGACGCGAGGGAGGCACCCACACCGTCAGAACTGAATTGATCGATACTGTCAGTGGTTCCTGTGTCGCAAGCAAATCAGGGGTGTACGGATCGGAAGAAAAGCATCAAGAGGTTACTAATTACTACGGCTTTACTGTTTTGTTTGATGATGCGGTACCTATCAAGCAAAGTAACTGTTATAAGGTGGTCTCTCTTATTAACGGTGCCCCTTCATGGTTTGGAGATAACGGAAAAAAAACTGTAGAATGCTTTGGGGTAACTTTTACTTTTAATGACCCTGAAGACAAAACAGCTCATAACGGCACGTGCGTTAACAAGGGCCAGTTCCCTGCATTGTTGTTTAAAGTAGATAATTGACCCGTGGTAGGGAATCCGGAACCGAATCGCACCAGTCAATCGAACTCAGTCCATGGATCGATTAAGATTGAATCCGGTAATCGAACATAATCCATCTCAAAAAATGTTCACAAGGTCGATTTTTGTACTGTCGATTAGTAAATTTAATCGCTGTTCAAAAGACGGTTTTCCTTTAGGCTCAATTTACTTAGCCAGAGTGCTTGTGTGTGCAACATTGAACGTTAAATCCGGTGAAGCAGAGATCAGAAGGCTTTATAGAGGCAATAAATTAGAGTCGAATACTGCAATCAACGCAAGCTTTAGGCCTGTTCAATTTGATTTTGTGGTGAAATCTTTTAGGACTTGTTGTAAAAAGGCTTACAAGTGAGTTTTCTTAGCCTTTAAGTGTATATGAAGCGAAAATTGTTTTAATTTATTTAGTGATTAACTTTTCCATTTGAAATTCTCGATTCGATACGAAGTTTGAGATGGTTTGAGTGGAAACAAGAGCCATAATTTAGTCTACTTTGCCCTGAAAATGGTTTTCGAATCGCGCGGCAAAAATCCCAAGTGACTTTTAACTGATGACGTAAATTACGTAATTTTGGTTGCATTTAAGAATCACTCGCTCAAAAACAAATAACGTTAACTGCCGCTTATAATATACTCATCTTCGTAAGGGGTTTTAGGAGGGACAATGTAACCGGAGAGGCTTATATCCCAGGGGGCTTATAACCGCAATAGAGCTATAGCAGTGCTGATCAAAATAAGTTTTGCATTTACAGGGTTCTTAGCGTTAAAACGTCATAATAAATCAATTTAATTCCACTCCCGAGGGGCTAAGAATCGAGTGTATTTTTTGTTACAGGTAGATGGGCCTGAAAGTGGGTAGTGGGCGGGGGGGGGGGGCGGGGTATAAGTGGGAAGGCTTATAAACGACATTTTACGGAAAGGAAAAGAAAAAGAAGCGTCGACGAGGGTGATATTGCGCTGCTGGAGCGCCAAAACAGCAAAGTTGCAAGAATACGTCGTTCACACCTGGTATAGGAATGCATCATTCCCTGCCTCGTACCCAGACGTCTCTCTCTCGATAAAAATGTGCGCGCAAAGGGAGGCGGGAAGGAGCCCTCTGTACCCTTCCCGTGGTCCCTTGCGGTTCATCACCAGTCGCTCGCCGCTAACTTGCGAAAAACGAAGGGCCTGAGGAGGAGGCTGTTCCCATGATGCTTTGTTCCCAACTATATTATCACTGAACTGTGATCCTTTATTTTAGCAAACGCCGTTGGCTGCTCGTACGATTGAGAGAACGTACAGAGCGTCCATTCGATGTCCCTAAACTTGTATATTTTCACTATATCGCTCGATTGTTTCTTGAGGTCTCATCGCTAAAAGACGACCTGTAAATATCTTGTAAAATATAAAGTAAGGCAAATAAAATTACAAGTGAAACTTAACCTGTTGTGCTTTTTTATCGGAATCGTGTTTTTTTTTGTATTTCTCTTTTGAGACTGAAGCTTGAGACTTTCAGTTTATTTTCCTCTCGTAAGCTGTATATATTTTACCATTTGTTTTGACTTTTAGTTTCTTTTTCTTTAAATTTTATACAACACAATCGGAAAGCTTCATTAACAAATGTAAGCTTATCGTCTATATTTTCAGATATCCTTTTTCCTGTTAATATTAGATGTAACAGCTTTTTACTGTTATTATTAGTTATTACAGGAAAGTCTGAGCAAGGAAACATGAAATAAGTCTATCCTCATTCCTTTTAATAGTACCACAGGTATACCATCCACTATTTGTGTTGTGTCCTGTGTATAAATTCTTGCTTCAGACATTACACTGTTCTACACTGTGTTACTTTTCTCTCTCCCGTCCAGCGATATATGTGCGAAATGGGCGTTGATCACTGGCAAACAAAATGTTTGACGATCAGCGAAAGAACAAGGTTCATCTTTAACAGCGAGTTGTTAAGCGATGTGAAGTTTATCGTTTCAGCGTCGAATAGCGAAAGCGAAAGCCAGTGTCTTCTTTGTATTCATTATTCTACATCACTCGTGAGTTTCACAGGTTTTTACACCGAGGATGAGCCCCAAAACAAGTGACTACAAAATAATTTTATTAGTACCACAGGTATACCACCCTTCATTTGTGTTGTGTCCTGTGCAAGAATTATTGTGGGTGATCTATCCAATCACGTTACCAACCGTTCCAAAGCTACGTTTTGCATAAGACATTACACTGCATTGTGTTATTTTTCTCTGTCGTGTCAACCAGTTTATGTGCAAAATGGCCAATGACCACTAGCAAACGAAATGTCTGACGATCAACGAAAGAACAAGGTTCATCTTTAACAACGAGTTGTTAAGCGATGTGAGGTTTATCGTTCCTGCGTCGAATTGCGAAAGCGAAAGCCAGAAGATGATTCCAGCTCACAAGTTTGTTCTCGCTATCAGTAGTCCTGTATTCTATGCCATGTTCTATGGTGAAATGGCGGAGACTAAAAGCTCTGTTGAACTGCCCGACTGTGAGTACGAGAGTCTGTTAGAGTTGTTTCGTTATTTGTACACCGATGTTGTGAACTTAACCGGAAGTAATGTGATGCAGGTTCTATACTTGGCAAAGAAATACATGCTTCCTTCGCTCGCTGATAAGTGCAGCGCGTATCTGCACGAAAACCTGGGAGCATCCAATGTGTTCTCAATTCTGCCGCATGCGAAGAAATTTGATGATCAAGATTTGGAAAACCGATGCTGGGAAGTGATCGAGAAGCATACAGAGGAAGCTGTGACGTCAGATGAATTTGCGACGCTTGAGCGGTCATTAGTTGAATCTGTTGTGAAGAAGGAAGTATTGAACGTGAAGGAAGCAGAACTGTTCAAGGCCGTTGATCGGTGGGCAACACAAGAAATCAAAATACAAGGTTTAAATCCTGATGGAGAAACAAAAAGAAGAATTCTTGGAGTGGAATTATTGAATGCCATACGGTTCCCACTGATGTCACAGAAGGAGTTTCTTGCTGTCGTTTCAGACAGTAATATTTTGACAACGAAGGAAATTATTGACTTGATGAAACATTATAACAGTATGTTAACTTCTCCTTTGCAGTTCTCGGTATCTCCAAGGACGAGGGGCGTCGGTGCTTGTCATCGATTTCTTTCTTTTAAAGAACCGTTCGGTCCTCTGGCATTTTGGGGTTACCTGGATACAATTAAACGCATCTGTGTCACCGTAAACAAGGACATTCATTTAATTGGAGTGGAGCATTTTGGCCGCGAGGGAAGCACCTACGCCGTCACAACTAAATTGATCGATACTGTCAGTGGTTCCTGTGTCGCAAACAAATCAGGGGTGTACAATTCGGAAGAAAAGCATCAAGAGGTTACTAATTACTATGGCTTTACTGTTTTGTTTGATGACGCGGTACCTGTCAAGCAAAATAACTGTTATGAGTTGGTCTCTCTTATTAGAGGTGACCCTTCGTGGTTTGGATTTGAAGGAAAAAGAACTGTTGAATGCTTTGGGGTGATTTTTACGTTTAGAAACTCTGAAGAGAGAGCAGATAATAACCTCACAAACGTTGACTCTGGCCAGTTCCCTACATTGTTGTTTGAACCAAATAATTGACTCCTGCCGCATAGAAAATGCGGAACCGAATCGAACTAGTCAACAGAACTCAGTCCATGGATTGATTAGGATTAAATCCAGTGATCGAACATAATCGAACTCAAAAAGTGTTCACAAGGTCGATTTTCAAACTGTGGATTGGTAAATTTAATCGCTGTTCACTGAAGACTTTTTTCTTTAGGCTCTACTCAGTAGCCGAAGTGCTTGTGTGTTAAACGTTAAAAGATAAATCCGGTGATGCAGGGATCAGAAGGCTATATACAGGCAATAAATTAGAGTCGAATACTGCAATCAACGCAAGCCCCAGGCCTGTTCAAACACACGCAGTCAGTATTTTTTATTGTGTTTGATGCTAAGACTTTTTACTGGGAGGAGTTTTGAATGTCTTACAACACCACACTGTAGCAACTAGATCACGTCGACCTAAACCAGGAGTCCGTGATCAGCGGTTGCAGTGAAAACAAGGTTTTGGCCGCAGGGGTGCTCATTCTCGCGGGCTCACAAATCTGGTTTTCAGTCAATCGGTAAGCAAGTGTTTCACGTCACACGTGGTTCCTTTGTAATCGTTCAAGTCCGGTCGCGTTGATTTTTCAGGGCGGTCCGAGCGATTATCTGAAAACCAGCACGGCTATGTAAACGTCACTTCTATCCAGGCGAAAGCGGTTGCGTCAAATCGATCGTCCGCATGATCGCCCCATCACGATCGCTTAAGGAGAGTTCGAGGCGGCTCAGGTGATCGAGAGGGAGCTGGAAACCAGGCGTAAATCAACGGCAATTGTTCGTTAATGTTCGGCATAATTTGGACAGTTTGCACCGTTGTGTTTCAGTTCTATATATTTCTTAGTCGTTTAGCCTCTAAAATCGAAACTTTTGGCAACATTACCACATGCTTCTTTTTTAAATTTATTTTCTTATTTGAATCTTAACTGTAGGTCGATGAATTGTTGTAGCATCTTCTCCTTTCCTTGTAGCGTCTTTTTAAAAGACACCCTTGAATAACAGCGAAACAATGCATAGCCCTTGAATTATAGGCCTTGTTTGGGGGAACATTAAATAAATAGTACATATAGGTTTCATTATGAAACAGCTTTTTCTAAGTTGGGTGACAAAGGCTAACTGTGACTCTTTTACTGATGAACGTATTTTTTCTTGGGATTAACAAAGAATCAATCTCTTTATTATGACTTTTATTTGAACTAGCAATCATCATGAATATTAAAATATTAATTCTTTACTTTTAAGAAGAGCTCGTGTCTTTTTGTTGTATCATAGAAAGAGGGACTACAGATCTTTTAACAGTTAAATGTCTCGCATTAGACGCGCACATATAATCATCGCTGTAATGGCGAACTAGTGTTCGCGTTACCTAGACAAAATTCATTTTCTTATTAGCAAACAAGCACAAATGAAATGATGAAAAACAACAGGCGCTCTGTTAACCCGAATGAAAGGGGTAATTAATGTGGCGTATTTCAAAGCTGAACATCAATAAAAGATTTGCTTTGTTTTATATGTTAATGCAATCCGAAAACAACTCTGTTCTAATCGATCAGCTTTAAGCATACAGTGGATCATTAATGTCTAGGTAGATGTTTACTGAAGCCAAGAAAATCTTTTTATAATGAGCTCGTATGAATACTTCGTGGCCATATCACTTACGTTACTGTCTCTAAAGCTTCATCTATAGTGTGCGATCGACTTCACGATGTTGAAAGCCTGTCAGTCGAGTGTTGTAGGAAGTATAATTGAGTCTTTCACGAGTTCTGGAAGCGACCTTAAGAGTTTGACATCGACGAGTGAGAATTCAAAGGGACTTTAAGTTGTCTGTTTATTGTAAACCATTACTTTGTTTTACTCAACGGATATGTTGCCGCACTGACAAAAGCAGGGAAAGGCATTTCCTCAGTCGCGACGGCAAATTTAAGAACAATTCTCGATTCTCGGCAATAACCAATCAGAGATTACTCATTGCATTTGTTTGCTTAAATTCTCAGTATAAATTCACGAGGTATATAAGGCTTATCAATTTACATTTAAAAAACCAGAAACTTTTTCAGACTACTTCCTTCTTAAAAGAAGAATAGGCTAAGTTCTAGAAAGCCCCGCGAAAAAATTGTTGTAAGAAGAAATGTAAAATCTGATTATTCTAATAGCCAATAAGCTTCGAGAAGCAAGCCTGCCTTTCAAAAAGGTGTTGGCTTGAAGTTTAACGAGCTGCATAAAGATCGAGTTGATGAATAATTTAAATAAACCATCAGACATTGTAGATTATATCGGACAGAAAAGTTAACTTTGTTTGAAACAACTCATTAACCTCTTTTCACGTTTCGTACAGGAAAAATAGGAAATAAGACAATTATTGTGATCATGATTATCAAACCTTTTGGATCTTAAATCACTGTGGGGCTGAGCATTGTGTTTCTACACCGTATTTGGCATAAAAATCAGTCCAGTTATTGGAAAACACAATCAGTCCTTGAGAACTTATCGGCTTAAAATTTAATAAACTTTTTTATTAATACTATTATATGTGACTTAGGTTATCCAAAGATTTAAAAGTTTATTTCAAATGAACTCAATGAAAAGCACTCTTTTAAAGTTGCCTTCCGCTATACTTAACTCGAGAAAAAACCCTTTAACATTGGCAAAGGAAAGTCTTTAAGGGATGGCTCCAGTGAACGAACGCTGCGAATTCACCTCGATATCCAGTCTTTTGTACACTTACTATTTTTGTTTATTAACAAATTATACATTAACAGATTATCTACTTTTCCAATGACTGAAGCCTATCCTTGAAGAAATCCCGACAAAATGCTGTGGGTTTCTGGTCTCTATGGTAACAGAATGTCACGCTCCGCTCTTCACTCAAGATCCTTTTTTTGTGAATTACAACAAAGGCGCGCAGTGAAGCTTTTGACACCCCTGGTCGGTATTGGCTGACGGGTACCTTTCACACCTAGCTCAATTAAGGGTTGCGGGTATTCAGCACACAATTGAACAGCTTTGTAAACTCGCCCTCTATATTTGTATCGAATGGTTAGCCAGTTAATTTAACTTCACGACGCGAGCTTGATCACAACACAACATGGATCTCTTGAAGCATCACTACCTGTATTCCCCCCAGCATCACCCGTATCGCCTTGCAGGCATGAGATATGGGGCCGTATCACCTTACCAAGTGGTCAGCATTCCGCGATGCACCTGTGAGTGTTACTGTGAAAGGAGTCGAGTTCAAATTGTCGACACGGAGGCTCGCAACCTATCGGAATCGGATAGAGAAGGACGAAGCAGGGATCTTGACGATCTAAAAAACGGTATGTATCAATGACTATCCAGCAAAAAGATTTTCCTAAACGTAATGCACCTTTGGGATAATATAACCTTGACCAACACCACACTAACTTATTGATGTCTTTATCGCGCTTCTAGAGTTCTTAACATCCGGTTTTCATCATCACCTAATATTTAGCGCAATTTAAAGGCTTGTCGCAGTGTTTATAAGGCTTATTTTCTCAGAGTTTCCAATATCGAGCCTCTTATGCTCTGTTTTCAGGGTAAAGTTTAGATGTAAGCGCATAACCAAGTGAGATCTGATATCCAGTTGATGGATTTCTATTTTAAAAAGTAATTAAAACAACAGCATTTGGGGTTACTTTCTACCTGTTTTGTTTGATTTTTACGGTTATAGTGAGCAGTGCAGATTTTATTTGCGAAAATGAAGCAAAGTTTGCTTTGATTTGGTCGAAAAATTGTACAACTGGGGTTGATCGTAGTATTGGCCACTAAGTTTTTACCAAGAAAAAATATAATTACATATCGCACGGCCAAAGCAATTTGTCAGTTCGAGAGTGTTTAAATGTCAATTTTCCTTGTACTAAACAAGGCAGATGGTTTATAACGCAGGGGATAATCTTTTCCTCTCCAAATGGGTTTTGTTTTGTAGGTTTTTCGCTTTTAAAAATCACAATACCAAGATCGAATTAATAATGAGCTGAGATTTTCTATTCCACTCAAGCTCTTTTGTGTTCATTTAATCCGGTTCATAACCGACTAATTTCAGGTGAATTTAATAGCCAAGTGTTCTTCCCTTCAACCGCTAATGCGAACCCTGATTAAAGCTTACTTTTATCCGCACTTCTCAGGTAACTGGCGTCTTTTACACCGATTTATTTAATGTCGCTTGAATCATTCTTGAGGGAGTTCTGAAGCGCACGCACCGCGTTTTTTTTTTCTTTTCGATTATTTTTAACAATAAATAAAACATATTTTCTGCTCATACTGATTTCCATGTAAGTAAGTCCTCATAAACTATTAAACGGTATTTTATGCGTATTATTAACTTGCCCTGTTTTCTGCTAATAAGATATTGTTTGTACTAATGAGTCTTATTAGCGTATGAAAAATTAGTAAAATGCATTACTGAGGCAAATCTCAACTTCTCAATTTTTATGGATTTTTTTGTTTAATCTATCTTTCTTCTGTTTGATCTCTGCGAAATAAAAATGTTGTCTTTAAGTGGTTTTTGGTGCGTTTTTGAGCGCAAATGTTCCGTTAAACTTATGGGGATAATTCGGTCTTAAACAATAGCCTGGCGAATGCGTCTCATATAATAATTGATAGTGTTCATTTCACATTCATTTTAGAGGCATGAAAATCAGGATGGCCAACGATCAGAAATATCAACGAAGCCCTTCATTCAATGACAATATTTTCCAATATGCCACTCTTTTACAAATTGACTTTGACATAAAATTCAAGGTAATTAACTTGGAAATGATCTCTTGGTAGCTCGAGCTTTGTGCAGCTGACAGGTTGAGAAAACATTAAGGCCCGCACCTCGAGCCCATTCTTGTTTCGAAAAATACACAAAAGCCAGATCGTAATATCAACCTTGATACAAAAAATTCACACCAACCAAAGTATTTCTTAATTACCTCATTATCGCTCCTTCCTAGCTTCAGTATAAACGTGTTTAATTTGTCTGGGTATAAATCATCGACTTGAGATCGTTCATATATAGCTAGCAGTTGTGCCCCACAACTCAGTGACGATTAATAAAGTGTTTAGTGGCATTGCCGACTGCGAAGAAATAATAATGGTTAAACTGATTAGTCTTGCTACATCGTATGATCGAAATCCCGCTCTAAAGTATTCACTATTTTTCCCGTTGAAAATATTCAAGGCATCCACGTTTCACGCTTAATTTTCTCAGCACGGCACTGCAAGCGATCGCCTAGAACACCGAACTAATTTTCAAACTGGAGGGATAGAATCATAAAAACAATATGCAAAGTGCCGCTGTTAACGTTCCGTCTTAATCAGTCGTACTAAACGTATAACTCGTTGGCATACATCGAATTCAACTAGAATCGTAAATGACCGGGAAACCCCCGTGAAACTGCATAAAAAAAACTATCCGGAAAAGCGTGAGGTTTTCATAAAGAAAATAAAAGATAATTTAAGTCTAACAATTTAGGCTTTGGAATCTATTTCTTTGTGCAAGGTTTCTCTTCATTTTTTCCTCACGTTTTTCCTCACATTTGGAGTACACTTAAGGTCAATAGCGATTATATTTTTCCATAGAATTCCTCTGACACAGATTTGAGATTGATTTCATAGTGTCCTAATGGAGGCTAAAGCGTGTACAAAAAATTTGTTTGAAATCTCATAGATATCATGGACATTGTTTCAACTGATTACGACCATATTTCAACAAAGGGCGTTATTAATTAATATATTTCCTGAAACTGATACTATGAATAATAATAACAATAGTAATAATACATCAAAAGTCATGCGATTCTCGCAATAGTCCAACAAAGTTCCTGGTTATGGGTTTTTTGTCCAGTATAGAATAATAATAGGAATCAGTCTTGTCTTTAATTACCGTAATAGTTTACGTAAAGGTCGCTGTTTTAAAGGGTACTGTTATTCAGTTTTGTCGATATGTCCGCAGTGTGGGCTTCGCGACAAAAAAAAATAAAGTGAAATAAAAATAAATGAATGAGTAAAGAATGAAATGAGAAACTAGGAATTTCAAGTATTTGGAAGTGGGCGCAAGTGTTTAAAATTGGAAGATGTATACCCCGGTGGAAATAACAGCTAAACTTGAATTTCTATAGGGAATAAAATACAAGAAATGCATGGGGCAATAGATATCACGCAATTCAACTAAATTTAACTGGGTTGCTCTTTCATTGAGCTGTTGTTTCTCATAAGAACATAAGAAATAATTAACAATTATTCCATGAGCGCGTTGGATATGAGTTGGTTATAACAATCTCATATCCAACAAGCGCGAATGGAACAATTATTGAGGCCAAAGAAAAATTTTACGAAAAATAATCAAATTTCTTTTGAAAATATCTTGATAGATAAATATTACTATTCTGAAGTTCTGGAAAAAGAGGTTTCATTTGAATGGTAACACCAGAGGATTTCGTCCATTGATTCAAAATAGTTAATTAAAAATGACAAATTCTCTAGCCAGTCGGCATTACTGGTCTTAAAGTGAAAAGTTGAAACTAAAAGCTATAATAGAATGAGATATTTAAGGGCTAAATAAGATTAACTCTATCCTTATGTTCGTGTGGTTATTTTATGCTTTGTCAGTCCTTTTGTTCAAATGTCATCATTAAAAGAGCTGAATTCAACCTATCTATTCTTTAATATTCTCACTAATCGTTCCAGGTCGGCTAATTAAACACAAGACGATCTAGTTTTTCCCTTTAATAATTGGCGATTTTGCTCTGTGTGCAGTTTAATAAATGAACAAAGGCAAGAATGGCTACTATAAATGATTTTACTATGTTAGGTTAAAAGCCATCATTTTTCTATGACACTTTTGGATAGTGTGTTTTATCACCTTTGCTGAAGTATTCACACGTGTCCAGCTGAGGTTAAACAAAGGCATTCTGTTGTGCTGTATAAACGAAGGATGTGTCTATACGAGTAAATAATACCTTTTGCGAGAAGACATTTGTTGGCTGATCTTTTAGTCTTAACTTTTTTTAAGCAAAATCCGGGAACTGGGTCGAGTTAACGTCCGCAAAGGCTTCTGGGACTGTTGCGGAGGACTGGGAAAAAATTGGCCAATAGCCGACCGGCGCGTCCCCAGTAACAATCCCAGAAACAACTGCGGGACGCATTTCGGCTCTGGGTTCTTTCTCGTTTCCAAATTGGCGATTCGAGACAAACTGGTTCGTGCGCGAGAAAATATAACGGCAGGTCCAAGAGCATGCATCCTGAAGCTAGCGCTGGTAAATATTCAGTCGCAATGGCGGGAAAAGATTTAACTGCACGCAAGGGCAGGAAAACATTAAGTAGTACTACCAGAATAGTTAAGGAAGACGCACATATAGAGGTCGATGTAGTCTTGTTCCTGATTGGATGAGAAGAGTAACGTTTCTTTTTATTTTGCCTTGGTTTGTCAGAGTTGTTGCACGCATTTCAGCCTGTTTACAAAATGAAACGGAAAAAGGAAACAAGCATACATAAACTTAACAAAAAAGTATCTCTGGTAACGAAAAATTGTTGTGCAATACTGACACATGCTCCTGTCCACTATATTTATTTTTCGTTAAGGCCATAAATTTAATGCATTTATTTCTTAGCTGGAATGTTTAAAACCTATATGTCAAAAGTTTTTGTTGCAAATATTCGACTGATTAATTCATATTTATGGTGTCTTCTTCAGTTAAACTGACCTAAAGAATCAAGACATTTCCCTCATTTGGCAGTGGCGAAACTGGTCAAACTGAGGCCCGAAGGGACGAAAAAATTTGTTTGGAGACCCCCCCTCCCCCTTATCTAAGGGTCTGGATGACCAGGCCCCCCCTTATCTCAATTATTGCTCTTCCCAGTTTATTGACAGGCCTTGTAACAGTGCAACTGAGTGTTGTATGTGAGTGGGTGGGGGGAGGGGAGAGCGCATTTTGTGTCCTCTCCTTTTAGATCCGGGGAGGGGCCCGGGTGGCCCGCCCCCCCCCCCCTTCTTATTTTTAGACCAAAATGAGGCCCGAAGGGCCGTAAAAAGATTTTTTGAGGCCGGGTCCCCCCCTTATCTCAAGGTTTGGATGACCGCCCCCCCCCCCCATCTGAAGGTCTGGATTCTGGATCCGCCACTGAAGATTTTAGTTCTCTTTTTAACTTGTATCTAGATTTCTGTCTCGACAAAACTGGCAGAAGAAACCGAACCACTTACAAAAGATGGCAAATTGATGAGCTTGAGCGTGCGTTCTCTCTCAATCCGTACCCGACCAGCGTGTTTAAGAAGACTCTTGCGTTGAGACTTGGTCTGAGGGACTCGCGAGTACAGGTAATTTCCGATTTTGCATTCATAAAAGAGCTGAAGTAAAATTACCCAGACTCCTATCCAGTCGCTTCTCTTTATTCGCGCTGTGAATAATGGGAAGGATTTAGCGAGTTCGCGGTGCATTAAGGGAAGGAAGAAGAATGCATGGCGTACTCCCTTCTTAATTCGCATTCGCCATTGTGCGCGTCGATCTTCCTTTCCATATTCCTTTGCGAGATTAAGTGGCGGCTGGATACGAATCTGGAATTTACCCGTTTTCCCGAGCAGTCTTTCAAAATAAGGAAGTCAACTCAGGTAAAGCGAAGTCAAGTGAAGTTTTTAAAAGTAAGATAAAAAACAATTGAGAAACTGTAGGGGTGATAGAATTAAACAAGATAAAGTCAAGTTATATCAGGAAATAGTGAAAGGGGAAGTTAAAGAGATTTCGACTAGAGTCAAACAGTTTTAATGTCGACAGAGCTAAACCTTTTTTCCACACTTCCTAGGTTTGGTTTCAAAACCGCCGAGCAAAGGCGAAGCGAGAAAGGCATGGCGGGATATCAGAATGCTGCAGCAACGATACAGAAACCGAGTTCACTGAGACAGAAGACGAGCAATCAGAACACGTGACTGAACACGTGACTGAGGGCAAGGAAAGCAAAGATTCTGAACAAGATGTGGATGTAGATTAAGTCTAGTCGAGATAACATAAACTTCCCCACTCTCGACAAGTTTTTTGCACGTTCACTCCCCCACAAAACGTCCACAAAACGCGCGAGGATGCACTATCCGCCGGAAAACCGATACGTTCCAAAAATAGCTTTAGAGGGGTTACGATGGGTATATGTGGGGGATTAACTCTGGTTCCTTTACGTTCTCTTGGTCTAGTATTCTCGCGCTAAAATACTTTCTTTCAACTGGATTCAAATAATGACTAAGTGACTTAACATAAAACCGAGAATAAGGAGACAATGGAAAGGGCCTAAACTGGTGACTTATTTTAATTCAGTTCATAATTTATACGATTCTGCTGAATCGTGAAAATTACACATAATATTTATATAGGAGTACTGAAAACTAGTTCTCTGGTGAAATAGAATGAAGGGTCAGAAACTATTCACATACATGTACAGCCTACAAAAAAAGTCAGTTGAAAAAACCACGTTCACGCCGGGTGATCAATTAATTTGGATTTGTTAAGTTTTTTCTATTTGGCTAGAATCATTTTGCGTCACTCAAGTTTCAGCTTATCAAAAGAGAAAATGTTCGTTTTTCCCGTGCTTGCATTGTTATCAAATTGGTATCAGTTTGACATTGGTCTGCCTGTGTTCCTCGTTGTGATTAGCTAGCCCCGTTTTAGTGGTAAGTTTCGTTTTACGTTACGTTACGCTGAAAATCGCGATATTTCCTGCATGAGATAAAGTAATACCTTCTAATACGGACACCAAAGGGACAGAACTAAGTGTCCGCATTAAAGATGTGTCCGTTTTGTAGAAGTTAGAATTGCATTAAGTTTGGTGTCTTTTTGATGAGGAAAAATGTCCATAATAGAAATTAGCCTGCGAGAAGGCTCTCTACGGAGCTCCAGGGCGGCGGTTTTTACCTCGTTACCCCGCTTCCCTCCCCCTGGGGGCTTACTCGCTGGATAAATAGAAATGTGTACGTATTATAGATAGAGGTGTCCCTAAGCCTTCGAAAGTTTGGTTTGGCTTATTCAACAGTAAGGCTGGCATTGGTCAAAACTTAAAAACTTTGAAAGGTACGAGAAGATTGTACCATACCAGTAGAAATATGCTCCTAATAATAGGAGTAATAGGCTACTGACCATACCAATAATGGGACAAAGAGGGAATGCAAGGGCTTTGGTCGGGATTTGTGAATTTCACTAAAGTCATCTTTATAGGTTGTAATTAAGCGGAAATCTAATTCACCTGGGAGGACTTAGTCTGCTACACAGCCGTTTTCAAGACGACACTAAAAACGGCTGTGTAGCAGACCAGGGAGGTCTTTAATCGTGATCGATTGTTTGAAACGTCATCAAGCCCACGCGTGACTGCTTGAATTCTCTCGACGACACTCAGTAAGAGTTTGCGGACCTCTCCGGAAGCTAACTTCCGATTAATTTCAAGCATTCAATTGGTCTAAAAACAACTTTGGAGAAATTCACATATCCCAAGGGTTTAGGCTAAGCGTTACCTTCTCTATGCCAATATTCTCTCTTGACCATACTTATCATTTTGTAATGTATTGTGAATAGACATTTAAAGCTAAAAAAAATTGTCCCATCAGACTTTGAACTTTAATACTGTTATGCGTTTTTGTTGTTATTCTTGACCCATCTCTCACATTACTAAGGCAAATCATATATCTTTTGACCTCTTACGAACAATCAAATTGTGTCTCTGTGTGGCTTTTACCAAGCGCTAATTTATACAACGGAAGTCTTTGACCTTATCTCGACACTTTTAAGCTTACCCCACCAAGAGAATCCTTAATGAGACAAAGCTGTAGCGACAAGTGTCTACGCATGGGGCACAAACCGTATCCTTTTCTTTTTGTCTACGAGCCGAGAATGCTATTAAAGAGGCCATCCGTAAAACACTTCACCTCGACATCAACTGGGACAACCGCGGATATGCTGGTGGATAGGGTCGCATTTTCCCGACTGGATTGACTATAATGGAATTCCATTTTCAATTAAGTTATAAGGGGCGCGATCCATTCAACCAAAATTTCCGAAAATTCCGGTCCAAAACTCAATGGATCGGTTCGGTCCTACCGGAAAAGTTTCGAAAAAAAGGGTCCACCTTTTGAGGTGGACCAAAAATCCCGGTCCGACCGGTCGGAATTTTGGTTGAATGGATCGCGCCCAAGAATTCCCCTCTTCCCTTTTTCCAGATTTTTGGGGTAAGAAAATTCTTTAAAAAGGGAAGATAGGTGGTAAAAAAAAACTGTCAAAAAGTGAATTGACTGATATCGCGAAGATGGGGTCTATAACTGGCTACAGAATAAACTATAATGGGGTAGGGGCTCTCGGGCTGAGAGGTTGGCTGCACATACCCAACAAAATGGAGTCACGCAACCCCCCCCCCCCCCCCTCCCCCCTCCCCCGGGCTTGGACAATGGAAAGGAGGGATTGAAGACTTATGGACGCCCGCGATCAGACAACGTAGGCAAATCGGTAGTATGTGGCACCACTGAGGGAACAAACACACAGTGTGACCAATGAGAATCGATAATTGATCGGTAGCGCAACGGAGCCACGTGTTGTTCTTTGTCATGGCCCTTTGTAGGAGGAAATTAATTAGAAGTAGGCGTGCATGCGCAATCCAAAGCAAACCAAACTTACCGTACTGTATTGAAGCGTTATTATTGCCTTTTCCATATTTTTTATTTGTATTACCTGATTTATGATCGATAAATGTTAAATTGATTGATTTATTTGTTTATTTACTGATCTAGTGTAAATAACATATACCAGGTGGAGCAACAACAAGAAGAAAAGATATCTAGCCAGACCCTTGCCCCATGAAAAAATGAAGGGAAAGAATGAAGTATAAGAAGAAGATTATCCACACATCAGGTATATCAAACTTATCATATGAAGTGCACACCGCTTAAGCCGGAGTAACATTATGACAAGTAATTATAAATAACCTTAAATAGCCTTACAATTTAGTCAGCGGTTCAAAACAGACCCCAATACAACCGTTCTGTAACAAAACCATAAACAGCGAGTACACGAGGGAAAGACCCAATAATATAAATGGTCACACCTATCATATTAAGGATTATTATACTCAGACTACAACACCAGAAAGTAAACCCTGACCTTCTATGAAACTTAGACGTAACAGTACACAGGTTAGCGCAGGAATGCTCGGCTGTTTATAGGATTCGAATGGCCCGACTCTCTGCCTTCATTGCAAATATCAGTTAAGTAGAGTAATTAAAGAAAGATTCAGTATCCTTCTTGTAAAACAATAACAAGATTTTTCCAAAACACACATGACCAGCATAGTGCTGCCTTGGATGCTTAAAGCATTTTTGTTTGGGTCAACTGATATATACCTCCAGAACTGTACAATATTTCTCGTCAGTAATAATTTCCTTTGCCTCCATGGCGGAAATTCATCTTCCTTAGGTGAAATATCTCTTTATTTCCCTTCTTTTGCGATCATCAGAAGCTTCGGGAAGCTAATTGTGAAAAGGAAGACGTCGCGTGCCGAGATAATACCGGAACAATATGGCGGAGCTTCTTGAGAGAGTGCAAATTGTTCCTTGATTAATCTGCAGAATCACGGGATTGAAAAGTCACTAAACATCAGTATTAAAATATCTTTGTGTGAAAAGGAAGTGTCTTTGTAATAAATCATGTAAACTGGCCCAAAATCACAGGTTGCTATACGTTACAGATAGCCGGTTTAAAACCTAAAAGTGTTTTAAATCCGACAAACGTTTGGCCATCATGGTGCAGTCGACTGCCCTTATTTAGAGGAAAAGTATAAAAAAGTCTGATCTACAAAAAGTACGGTTCTGTACTTGAAGGAAGTTTAGATTTAACAAGACTGATTTATCAAACATTTCTTCATAGATTCATGCGGGAAAAAAACAGGGCCGCAAGATCGTCCCGCAAACCTTTTGCTGTCTCCGTAGCAAATGTTCACGCATGTACATATTGAATTTTGGATTTTTTGCCTTGTTAGTAAATCAGAAATACAGAGTAGTTTTAAACCATAGCAATTCATGAAGCTTGAGACTTTAATTACCTTCAACTAGATAGAGCCAACTGTGTGTACCACTGCAAGATTACTTTCCGCAGCTCTTTTATTTGGCTTGAGTTTATTTATTGGAATTTTTAAATTTATTCGAATCTTTCCGGCCGGAAAGGAAAATTTCAGCTACGAAAATGTAGCATTTAGCTCCATAGTGACAGTGGTAGTAAATGCTTGTTTTAGTGTTGTAAGCACTTAAACAAGATAACAGGAAATTAGCTGAAGGCTAGCCATTTTTCCAGTTCTTTAGACTAAGACCATGAAACCTCTCGCTATTCTCCGAAATTTTAGCCACATAACTAAAAAACTATCAATTTCAGTTCTAAATTGTTTTCAAAACGCGATGCGATCGATCATGCTCAGTGCATGAGGAAAAGACAACAAGCCGACTGTTGTCTGCTGTACTTTGCCCAGATACAGGTGCAAATAATTGTCTAAAACGAATTCATCTGGGATCATTTTATTCAGGTACGAAGTTGAAATTATACACATCGTATCTACCTGCCGTGTAAGCTACCTTCTCTCCGTAAAGGTTGCCGAATCGAGGTAAAAAAATTTTACCGCCAGGAGTTTCCGCATAAGATTTTCCAGCACGTGGGCGGTGGCCATTTTTCATTTTCCTGGCGCATGGAGAAACGTTTCCTAAGTTGAACGCCGCTACCACATTGTAAAATATTGCCAAACAGCCGGTAAATATGTCAAGGTTAACCCGGCATCTGTTTTCTTACTACTTTCCCACTATATTCTAGAGACCGGCGAAATGTTTTAACCTTAAACCTCAGTAATTAACTCACTGAGTATGCAGAAAGATTCATTTCAAATATCTCTAAGGCCTGAAAAGCTACCTTGAAAAGCAAACACACGGCTTTCGCTGAAGGCAAAGTTTTAAAAAAGATCAATGATTGGATTTACTGTTTGTCGCAAGTCACTATCCAATCCCACTATTCAAATCTGTTTGCTTTTCCTACAGCCCAGCAAATCCTCTCAGTGTATTCGTACTGGGAGCTGTTTTTAATTTTAAAAAGTCGATACCTTTAAAAGTGCCGTCAGGGTTCGGGATTTGGAAAATTGTGTTATTGCTCACCATGTTGCCATTGCGGTAATGGACGAGATTAGTTCCATTTTTGGCATATTAAACTGATGAAAAGGTAAGCCAATTAATGCCCTTTCCCGCTGGTAAGAGCCTCGAAGCATTCGAATGAGATTATATTCCTCCCCAGAAGCCAAGAGAGGTTCAATAGGGGTCAGTCAAACGACTTTTAGCATAGTCAAGTTTATAAGTAATACTCTAAAACTAGACAGTATAAATTTCTGGAAGATAATACTGTTACAGCTATTCAATCATCGCAGTTGTGTGCGGCTGAAAACTTTCAAAAGTTCGATGAATACAGTTTTTAATTATCTCATCGGGGATGTTCAACCTTACGACCCTTCTTTCTTCGCAAACACATAACTTTAAAGCTAAATAACAACAACATGATAATGCAAAAAAAAAGGCCAACATTTTACTGCATATTGTTGGTCAAATCACACCGTAGTTTCGTGGCGTTATCCTCTTGAAATGGTAATTTTCTTCGAATATTTTCTTTCTTCGATGAAATGCTGAATATAGTACTCGCGGCTATTTTTGTAAAAAAATAATTAAAAAATCTTTAAAAAATTTGTGCTATTCTCGGCTAATTCAGTAGTGTGCTTAATATGACTTTGAATATCTCGCACTGGTATCTATGAATCAGCCTAAATAGCACTTTGCTGTAAGTTCGTTTCAGTTCATCTCTGTCCGCTTTCCAATACAAAATGGAATCTTTTGTCACTTAAAGAAAACGGCAGGAGTCGCATTATAATCGGAAAACTTGATTTCGAGTTATTAGAGATAATAACGTTGACCTTGGAAAATCAAATCTAACCGGAATAAAGGAATAAATGAGATTATAGTATAATTCAAAGAATTTTGGACAAAAAATAAAAGGAATTCCACAAACCTAAGCTAAAGCTTGTTGGTTTACTGGTCAACACAATTAAGACAACTCTGGTTGAATTCACATGCATGCCTGCAATTAACAAGAAGTCGGAATAGTTCGCTACGAGGAGTGGCTGTTTGGCAAACGAAAAACGCCAAGTTTTTTTAATTTAACATTTCTTTTATTAACTTTATTTTTATTTCGTGAAAGTCTGACATATGGCCATGGACGATTTATGATACAATATGGAAGATTTGGCAAGCTAATCCGTTTATTAGATTTGCAGTATAATTAACAGTAACTGATGACAACTTGTTTTTTAGCTACAATAGCTGCCATCATTGACCTCAGACATCTCCCACTTGCCAAACATCAGCAGCTCATTTTTTTCATTCTTTCAAAGTATTAATCCTCCGTTTTTTTATCCCTAATCACTACATTTCACTAGCCTCCTTAGCCTTGTCAGTTTGAGCGTCGTAAGCAGCCTTTACAACACGATATATGGCTGTTATTCAATTAACACATCGACAAGGAGGAAACTTCCACTCGCTGGTATCCTTAAGGGCGAAATTATAACCAGGACTACTTTGCCAATGTTGCATGAATAAACACTAACTTGTAACGGGATCAGCTTAAAACCCAACTAGAAAGCTAACAAAAGTCCACTGGGACTATTTTATATAAAACAGGCTTATTCTCGCAAATTATAAGTTGGGTTATGATTCTACAAGATGGACTTTACGATCCCACGCGCGGCACGACGGCAACGAGAACGTTAAAAACAACAATAGGTTTAGTACGCAAAACAACAACTTTGCACGTGCATCTCACGTGTTTGAACGTTTCTTTGCCGTTTTTGCACGGCTACGACGTGAAACCTAATTTTACTTTTTAGGGCGGACGTAAACAAGCGACGCTGAAATGTTATTCTCTTTCTAAACTTGAATATGGTTCTTTGAAATTCAACTCCGCGAGGGTTTGCCTACATTTGACAAAGAAAGTGAGTTGGAATAATCGCGATAAAGACCGAAAGAACGCAAGTTCATTTTTAAAGCGAAGTTTTCGCTGCGGTCGCCTCATCGGATCGTAAAGTTAAGTCCATGATGTCACTGTGAAGTTGACCCCAAATGCCCAGAAAATAATTTGTTATTTCCTTGCATATTTTTTCAAAGGTCATTAAGTTATTCTTAGAACAGTTGGACAAGATAAGTTTACTACGTTGAAAACGGCACCATACCGTAACTTTTCAGCCTGCCCAAAAATTTCATCACAAATGTTTGTAGGAACGTTCAACTGAAACAGGGACGCTGTTAGTTTGCTGCTTCATTATTTCAAGCAACTGATTTCTTGAGTGATTTAACTAATATAAAGGTTTAGAACTGTGTTGGATCTCTTACATAGGTATGCAGAGGACATTCCATGACTGCAATATAGGGTGCTGACTCGGCTAAAAAATCATAGATCGTTCACTGCATACCGAGACGAGTATCGACGTTGGTCAATTCGCGGCATTACTGGCTTTTTGCCACGCCTCTGTAAGGTAAGAAAGGAGAAGTTAACCGTTCTTTCAGAGTCAACCTATATAAGTGTTTTATTTTTTTGACATTCCGACTGTTAGACCGCTATCGATTGCCGACTAGAGAGCTTTAGCAATGACTACTGAGACGGCAGAGAAAGCGTCGATATCAAAAAGTCTTCGCGTTGTTTGAAAGGCTGTAGCCTTCGCGATTTTCAAGTCAGCTCGCTTAAAATGTCAAATATAGGTAAATTCCCCTGAAATTAATTCCTTGGGGACCGAACCCAAGTTTCAGGAAGGAGAGAGAAAAATTCACTCATGAAACGTCCGGTGATGGAACTTCACATTGTAGTTGTGCAGTGACGGGAAAAAAATGTATCAAAAAAGTTGCTGCTCGTGCAGCTTCGTGCAGAAGTCATCGTTGCCATCGCCGTCGCCCCGTTAGCTTCCTCTTTAGTCCTTCGAAATACGTTTGCTGATTTTCGTTCAAGTCCTCAAGCAGTATCACAACTCTATGAGTGGTCCTAGAGTTTTCATCCGATGTTATCTTCTAAACCTTAAGAGGGCCTTCGTCAAAAGACATCTTTCAGATTTGATTGAAGGCTCTCCGCTCCGAAGATACATGTACAATTCAAACCTTCCGGCCAAAATTTGTATTGCCTAACATTGAAATGTCGTTACCCAGTTCGATCTCCTCTCTTTAAGTTTAAACAAGGATTTCTTTAAGGTTTCGCTATTTTTTTTTTTTTTTTTTTTCATAAGCCAAAAACGGCTCAATTTTACTGGGCACAATTCTTATTTAAAGGATCTGAGAATTCCAGCTAAGTTCAGTTAAATGTCGGCATTGTATCACTTGCCGAGCTTGAAAAAAAAAAAGAGCTCACGCCCGTCAAATTAGATCTTTAATTTCCCTTTTCTTTGTTAATTGGACTTTGGTAATTTGTAAAGCATTTTAGAGTAATTTATACAATAAATATTAAGCAATTTATTGGAATCTTCTAGGTAAAGCTGACTTTCTATTTTCAGTCTTTTCAGTCTATCCTGTTATGATAGAGAAAAGTAAATTACAATTCATTAGAATGATTTACGATTTACCAAAATCAATTAGCGTTTGGATAAGGTTACCCAGGACGGATTAACTATTAGTGGCCCTTAATTCTTGTAAATTGCCCCAAGAACAATTTTCATAGCTACTTCCACTAGTCAATGACAAGTCAAGTAGGCTGCAAAGCAGCCGCCGTATTTTTGCCTAGGTGCTCGGGCGGGCTTCAATGAATCGCCAAGGGTATATCCAAAAATGTTTTAATACTTTGATCTGATCAATAACAAAAGCTACGTTTAAGACAGTTAATCTAGTTACCCAGAACATGTTGTTGCAAATCGTCCCGATAGTAACGATAATACTGCATGAGTGAGAATTAAGAAATCCACCTTCTATTCCTTTATTGGCTAAAGTCAAATATGTAGTGCGAGTGAAAACTCTTGTAGTCTGGTTTCCTTGCCGTTCAAAACTCTCAACAGTGGCCATTGCCTGTGTATACCTATAGCTTTGAAGACTGATTGTCTACAAGATGCAAAATGTCCCAACTGCATGTTTCACGTCATTCTTTCCCTCTGGGAAAGCATCTGTTCTAAGCCCTTCGCCATCGTACGTCTACTGAATAGGAGACGGAATAGAGTTTTGGTACTGTAGAACAAATTCCGGGCAAATTTCACGCGCCTCCAGCTCTCTTTAAACAAGCGAATTTTGGGCTCTCATTGATTTTTAGACTAAGTGGCTAAAATAGATTTAGCGAAAGGAGGTGAAGAGAATTTAGTGAGATGAATGTAGTCTTAATTGCTAAAACTGTTTGCGTTTATTCTCGCCTTATATACAGTACAGTGTTCCGCAAACAGATCGGCCTTCAGAGAACAATTCAGCTCAGGATGATTCGCCTTTTTGCCAAATTGAGCGGCGAGATGGAGAATACATATAACTTTTAAATGAACGAGAATTGATAATTCACGAGATTATCAGAGGCCTTTCCTGACCGGTGTTCTCTCTTTTTCAATATTACCTTCTCCTTCCCAGTAAAGACAGATAGAGTTATACTAGGAAGGGTATGATCGCCCGCTAACGTAGTCTTAACCTACGAAAACAGCCGTCTCTCCGGCTTCCCGCCGAAACGTCCCTAGCGGCGAGAAGCATGGAGATCGAGATAATCATGGCTGTTTTCGCAGGGTACTGAGTAGTTCATGAAAATAGCACTTGATACCAGCTCTTTGATGAACAGGCACGAAATTGCTAGCTCACCATCATACATTCCACTCAAATTCCTTTACCTAAGTTAGAACCTAATTTTCTTGTCTCTCTGTCGTGAATTAGTTATAACAATGGATTTTATTGTACGCATTTCCCTCCCTTTTTGTCCTTATCTTGGTTCTCTTATCCGTAACAGACTTTCTGACGGTGGATAAACGGAATAAGCGATCCTTGTTGACGTGAATTTGCTAGTTCGTCATGACGGCTCCGTCTGCGGGTTATAAAATGTTTCCGTTCGAATGATGTTGTTTAGTCACACCGGAACTGAATTTCGCGATCATAGATTTTTTCCAGCGATATTTCGATTAACCTGGACCGGAACGATTAAGTAATCAAGGAAGCGAAGTCTTGATTTTTTTTCTTGATTTGAAGTTGTAATTTAGCTATTTCACAACCGTTCCTTTTCCTGAGTATGTACTGATGTCTAAAACTAAGGCACCGTTAGGCCTGCTTCGCTTTACAGAGGTGTCCGAATTGTAGAGGTGTGAACATGAAGGAGAGGTTTAAAAACCTTTTTTAAAATAAACATGATTATCAATTAAGGCGATCTCTTGGCAGTTTGACTACCAGTGGAACCTCTAAATAACGAAATAGTATCGAGGTTCTTTTTCATACATTTTATTTTTAATGGCGTAAAGAGCCAGTTCGTTATATCGAGGTTCCACTGTATGACTCAGCCTAATGGGTTAGTCTAAGGTACAAGCTATATCAAGCCGGAGCACTGATAATATTTGCTGTATGGAGATGTTTGTTGGGTGCTCGGCTCGAAATGTCTTTTATTTGGCCTTTCCTTATCTTTTAATTTAAAAAAAAGAAAGACTGGGAGAAGAAAAGCCTTTGCCATACAATTCTGATCATGTAACATTATCTGCCATTCGTCCAGATGACGGGGAGAATTTTCGTCTCTGCATGGGTCTATTGCAACATCACTTTTTCTCAACAACATGAAGTGGATGATTGCCGGTGTACAAGAATGGCAAAAAAGACCAAAGGCTGAGCCACATGAAAACATTACAGAAGAAAGAACTGATCGCAGTGTAATCATAGTAAGAGTATTTCTTTATCGCACTATCCTCAGATTAGATTAACGGCTCCTGAATTTTCTATCTTTGAACGTACTGGGTTTCTAGTAGTGTGTGATAGAAGTGTGTGATACCCTCCCCGCTTTGAGTCCCTAAGTTACTCCAATATACTCAATTGTCTGGCTAACACTAAAATAAGCTTATCTCAGGCTTATAAACTCATTGCATGCAGTTATTTCGAGAAAGGTTGTCGGAAAAAAAGTGCACGCGACAATCCCGAAAGGTAATATGGGATATGATCAATGCACTGTTCCTGACACTGTAGCTGTCAAACCTGCTTTTGTTTCTTTTTCTTTAGCTCTCGCAAACATGCGTCCATGCTTTCTCGGGCCATTCTTTCAAATTACGTTGAAGAACAGTGAACTCATATCATGCGGCATTGTCAGTGAAAAGCTTTCATTCGGGCGATCTTATTTTCCATTTACAATTTACAGTTTGCCCCTAAAAACTTGACCCAAGAGGCATACGATCTCCCGGAGAGAAAATGGTAATTCGGTCTTGCAAATTTGCATGGATTGCACATGATGATTTCAGATATCATAAAATTTTTTTTCAGCAAAATTGTCCAATTGAGTAACACCATTCCATGCATAACTTTACCTAAAAGTATCCGCCAAACTGACACACAACACCAAACAAATGCCAAGGTTCATACACACTTTTATGTTTTAAAACAACATGCTATAGTATTTAAAGCGAATAGCAAAATGCTACATGAAATTATTTGCATGGTAAGGACATGGAAAGTTTAATCTTTTTAAACTTGTAAAATAAGGCAAGTCTACTTGAGTCCGTATCAGGAAACTTGAGGATTTTATTCGAGCTCCATTCCGAATGAAGTTGAACGGGATCCCCCTTCACATTTTTTAAAAAAGGATTAATTAAAAGCAGGGCTAAAGGAAAGTTCTTGTCTATAGCCTTAAAACGCATGTTCTCACTAAGCGATTCTTGGTTTGTGGGGCTACAGTTGGCACTAACAATGGACAATGTAAAAACTATCTCGAATGTAGCGACTGTACTAGAGCCAGGCTTAAAGTGGGAATTTAAAACAAAACTGAATGCAAGGCTGGCAATAAGGCAAAGGGCTGATTTATTTTGGGCCAATAAATGCTACTAAGTTCTTTACAGCTTATAGAAAACGTTATTCTTAGAGGGTTCGAAATGGGACTTTGGCGAACTGGAAGCGGATTGATTAGAACATGGAAAACCACACCGATGTATGGTTTTGATTGTGTGGAATAGTGGCCATCAAGATAGTTACGTTTGCCATCTACAACTGACAAACAAGTCTAACTTGGGACGTGCTTTTCTAGTTATAGTAGTAGCCAGCCCCCCAAATTGAAAATGCCTGTGCACAAGCGTGCACAAGATAACCTCTTGACTCTAAGATAGTAAATAGACAGTCGGGGTGTGGCCGTATGCCAGCAGTAATAGAATCAACTTTGTTTTGCAGGGCTTTTGACTGTTGCATTAAAACAACAGGGCTTGAGATGGGTACCATTCCAGCTGGTATGAATCAACAGAAAATCGACCTCCATGATAACATTTTAACCCGTAAGGAACACAGTGCAGTTTACGTTAAGACTGCATACTGAGTAACCATTTAATTTAATCTACTTAAGCTACATGAACCCAACTAGGGATTACCTTTTTAATACTCGATACTCATTCACCCTTCATCGAGGTAATCTCTGCTGTGGCAGATTACTGATTGGCAAAACCTGATGACCGGAGAAAAAAGTAAAAAGGAATCAAAGCACAATTGAAAAGTTGGAGGCCTTGAGTCAAGTCAGAATTTTTGCACATTCTGTGATGAGGGTTGGCAGGTTCAATATAATCAGCCTTGCTTTTTTTGTCCTATAGGTTCACATGTCTCAGGAAGTATTGCGAGAGGGAGAAAAAATAGCTTACTTTAAAGCGCAAAGCATAAAGCCAGGCTTGTTCTGTAACGTTCAAGCGAAGTCTCATCTATCTAACTTCGCGTTCTTGTCTCATTCATTATAATAATTTTAAAAAAATATTTGAATCGGAAAAATATCTGATTGAAAAAAGCGATTCTTTGGTACTGGAGTCGTTTTGAGTGGAGGGGCGATTTAACGGTTACCGGTTAACGGTTTGGGGGGCTTATTTTCGGAATTTTACGGTGCTCATTTCGGGCGGAGCCTCCGCGTTTAAGAACCTCTGTTTTTAGTAGAAAACCTTTTCCTCAGATTAGAAGGTATATTGTCCCCCAAAAGTCCAAATAAAACAAGTAAAAAAACAGGTGCAGTGCCTAATTGAATTTCCTGGCATCAAGAGTGGATGATCTTCTGTTATTCTTGCTGACAATATCAAAACAGTCCAGACGAAATTAACTAGCGCGGTAGCACGTGACAACATTCCCTTTTCCCTTGTTCTCCATCTTCTATTTTTACATTGCGAAGGCTTTTTAAAAGGGCACGAAATTTGATTAAAACCAGAGAAAAAATTGTTAACAAGCTCTGACGTTTTCCAGAAGACACAGAAGGGATTTTTTTGCCGATTAGAAAGCTCTCGTCGATGAAACCACTGAGACATGTTATCAGGGCGTGTGTGGTCTGAGCTTTAAAATCTTTCAGATCTGAATTCGCGATAGGAAAAATATTCCACTAATTTAATTGTGCAAGTGTTTGTTAAAACCCAGATGTTTTTTGTGTACTTCTGACTTCACGACCTGCTGCATGACTACTTGCTCACATTTCACGAGTGAGCAGACTTATTAAAACACTTAAAACTTGTCTTCTAAAAAGATTTACTTTCATCGGAGATGAACAGAGGATAAGGAGACCCTGATTTATGGTTTTCGGGCGTTCAGAAATGCCACATCATTACAAGCAATAACTAACATTATCAAAATCCTAATTCCTTGCAATAAAATGCGTATTACACCAATCAAAAGCTTTTCAGTTGAATCTTTTTTATCAAGTTTACTATTACACCTTTAAGGAGCTAAACAAAGTTTAATCTCTCTTTTCCACACTGCGTAATGGTAATCACACCCCGACAAATTGTTTACCCAAGGGCCAAACGCTTAGCATAAACAGCCCGAATCGCAAACAATCACCAATTAACGCGCAAATGAGACAATTGTACTGCGCGGTGCTGGTCACCGATGTGAAGAGTGATCGCTATGGCGTCGGGACGGAGACTCTTATCAGCTCTAATTACTTTAGACGTAATTAGATAATTGGACAGCTGACTTGACGGCTTGTTAGGCATCTTGGCCTGCCTGCCAATCGCAATGGACTTGTGTTTCTGTTAACAACTCGCAGCGCTGTCCTAACGAGGCGCCTAAAGCTCGGAACGTAATCACATCCTCCAGTTCTGACGGAAAAACGCGCTATTTTTTTCCGCGCGTCGGATGCAACTGCCTAGCTAGTTTAGCACTGGCTTCGACCGAGAAAGGGATTATGAATTTTTATCCTGCCTCCTTTAATCTTGTGGTGTCTGAAGACGGGTCTTATGCGCACGCAGCCCGAGTCAGTCTACTCGACCCGAACGCGACAAGCGCTGGTTCAGATGCAAATTTATTCCATTTTCCAGTCACTTTGGGAAGTTTGGCAGACTTGAACTCGGACTCAGACGTTGAAATCATTGAAGCTATAGGTATGAAAATTGAAACACCCCGTCGTTCTCTTACAAATGTTCTTTCCACTTAGTTGTTGTCATTTTGGCCCGCGACTGTTCTAACATACTTCACGCGCGAATGTGCATCTGATACATTTTCCTATTACTCATTTTCATCTTCTAACATCATGCAATTTCTACAGAAATTCCTATCTTGCCAAAGAAGCGAAGAAGCCGTACAAACTTTGACGCTTGGCAGCTAGGAGAACTAGAGAAGGTCTTCAAAAGAACTCAATACCCCGATGTGTTCACCAGAGAGGCGCTAGCCCTGAAACTCGACTTACTTGAGTCAAGAGTACAGGTAGGAAAATCAAACTTGAATCTCACTAGAAACGCAGTTGTACTATATACTTGTTTAACATTGTTGTGACTGCTTGCAAGTGAACAAATCTGTGTCTGTCTGTCCTGCAAGTGTTCAGTGGCATGAAACTTTTCCGTACGTGCTCTGCACCCTTAATTTTAATTTTTCCTTTCGTGGTCGGTAAATTGGGCACTGCGTGAAGGTCTGGATAGGTTTTGGTGGTAGTACAAACTTTGTAGCATAGAATTTGTAACAGCTGCCCAGCCGATAAATTTCTTAACACCTTCTGCACGAAGGATTCCACAGTTTTCACGCTAGCCACACGAAGCTTAACAGACTCTTTTTCGAGCAAACTTCGAAGTATCATGTGGGTACAAAAAGAGACTATTCTGTTAGAACACTGTACGAAATCGACATTTTAGTGATCTTGCGGTCTTTTCTGTTCATTAAGGAGTGTTAAAAAGCAGCACAAGAAAGTTTCAAAACAGAAGGTCGCTGTATGCCACGAACCGAGTTAGACACCCAACCGAGTTAGTTTGGGATTTACACACCTAATTAAATTTTTTAGCCGGTTGTATCGAACCACTTTTTGTCGATTGGGGATTAAATGATTCCTCTACTCTACAAACCAGAGACATTTTTCTGCCACAAAACTATTTTTTGTTTCCGCTAAGCTGCAGTCGAGTTTTGAATGCTGGGGGAAGCCATTTTGAGATGTCGCTCTGTTATCGACCATTTGCGAGGTTGCAGAAGTGAAAATTGTATTGGCGACTTAAAGTCGCCATCGGCTTCCGTTGAAAGCGTCCGAGACTGACTTCTTGCAGAGATTTTGTCTCGTTTTTGCTCACACTTTTTTAACGTGTAAGCTCAGAACTTACTACGAATCGGTCGAAAGGCGAAGATCAGTTTTTGTAATGTAGAGATGAATTATCTGTTTTCGAAATGTTCTCAAGGGTGTGATTTATGGCTACATACGTGTTGCGATAGATTACAATTTAACTCTCCTTCACGCTTTTTGCCACATTCCCAGCTAATCAATAAATCACTTTCCGACAGCGATTTAAGTGTAAATTGTGTTAAATGCTGCTAAAGCTTGCTTCTGGATTGTCTTTGGTTTCAGAGGAATGTTTATTTTTGGCATTGTAGGGAAATGGTTTCATCTCTTTTAATGCCTATAAACGGTGCTAACACAAACTCTTATAAGCTCTAATTGAGTAAGAAACCACACCGCTGCGAATATTAATGTAACTGGCGATTCCCAAAGATTTCTCGAACGCCGAATGTCGAGAAAATCAGGTTACTAAATCATAATGTATGACTGAAACAGCTAGTTCCCTCCTCGGACGAAACCAGTGACTCCAAATACTGTTCGAACGGGCCAGATAAACGTCGTTTTTCAATGTCATGGTGTCAGACAAATAGCTCTTTTTAGCAGCATTACTTCCTCAGTTTAACCTTGAAGCTCTGCGCTTGTCAGAACTTGATAAATTGCTCGGAGAAGGGGTCACTAGCACTTTATTATTATGATTAATACGCTGGAGAAAAGAGAGCCCCAAACTCCCTGCCGTGACAGCCTTGATCTGCTGAACCTAACTGTTTGGTTATGTTGGGGCCTTTCCATTGACTCATGATAATACAGTCCAGTGTATATAATTATAGACATTTTTTCCTGTGATTAACTTCTTTATAGCTGTAGTTCTTTGGTACAGGAAAAAATGAGAAAGCGCGTGGAAAACTTGTATGGGTGTCTAGCTTTTTCGTGCCACTGTTATGGCGGTCTGGGTAAATATATTAATAATTGCATTTCACACCGTTAATTTTTTATGAGTAAATAGTGTTTTCTTAACGTAAAGCTACTAAACAATTTCCTGGTCTGTATTTTTTTGTCATGATTTACTGGAGCAATGAATTGAGCTCAAATGGGATCTGTTGAACTTTTCAGGTCTGGTTTCAAAACAGGAGAGCAAAATTGCGAAGAGAAGAGAAAACTAAGGCCAGACCAGGCAGAAGAGAAAAAAGTCAGGTGGAAAAAACGGCTGTAACACTTAAGCTTCTTGAAGTATTTGACAGAGAATTGACTTCAGGGAGAAATAATAAAGAAACAATTCAAGCCTCTTCCCCAGCGACTGAGGAGAACAATGAACAGTCATTGCTCCCATCGAATTCTTTCAGTATTGAGAGCATTTTGTCACGGAGGGATCCACCACAAACGGAAAGAAAGGTCACTGTGTCTGCGGAAAATGTGGGACAAAGCTTTCGGATTGAACAACTTCTTGACAGTAACAGAGAAAAACAAAGTGGGGTGAACAATGACAGCTCGGATGGATCTTCTTGTGGCACGACTGCGGTTTCAAATTCTATTGTATATAAAGTTGCTAATTCGGAGAGCACGCGCCCAGAAAGAACTGCTGATGTCCAAGAAGCAAAAGAAATATCAAGAGAAGTGTCTACAAGGCTAGCGCCATTTTATGTTCCATTGGCAAAACACACCTGTTCGGCGTATCAGATCTTTCCGGAGGATCATGTCTCAAGCAAGCCAATGTTATCTCAAAAGGATGAGATGTTTGAAAACTTTCGTAGCTCAAGTATTCTAAGATTGAGAACAAAAGCAGAGGAACATTTAAAACAGCTTCAAGTTTCTTAATATGTTAGCTGAGTTTCACTTTTTAAATTTGATCATATTAAAGTATTTTAATTATAAAGTTTATTGACGCGTGGCTAGCAAGTCATAACAGTGGTCTTCTCCTCGTCGTTTTCTTTAGAATCGCTTCGGTGCCTGATCATTTCAGTATATTTAAAACACAGTTTCCTTGTTCGTAGGTTATTTTATATCATGTGAAAACATTTAAATACGTGCTAGACATAACAGGATTACAAATCAATGAAAGAGAACTTCAAGGTTTTTCTCCTTCACCCTTTAAAACTGATCTGACAAGTTTAGTGTTTTTGCTCAGTTTGAATTTTCATTGCTTATATGGCAAACGTTACTAAGAATTTTTAGTCCTCAGTTTTAATAATTATGGGATCCAATCATATCACATTTTTGTTCTTCTCAATTCGTATCTATCGGCGCAGATGGAATTTTCTGACATTTGATAACTTAAGTGATAAATTATCCGATTTCGTGACTTCTCGGTTGTCAATAACTGTCTTGTTAGGGACTGCTAAATAGCGATACCCGCTAATATATTGTTAGGATACGAAAAATCTTTCCACGTCTTTACATTTGACCCATCTTTTACTAAAATAGCCTTAATAATTCTTTTACCTACGCGAGGTATTAAATGAAATCCTTTCACAACAATTTTCCTTTGACGCGAAAAGATCGTGTTTGCCTTTTCTTAAATTGTAATCGATACGTTATACTGATGCTTTTGGGATGTTTTTCAAGAAGTGTTTTAAGATAAACGCTTTGCTATATTTATTTATTTATTTTTTTAGTCATGTTAATCTAAGGTGATCATGATTAGACTAAAAAAGCTTCTTTGTTCGTTTGTGTAATCATAACTTCATCTCAATAAACCAATATTATCGTACGGTTTCCATAGTGGGCGTAAACTTCAGTTCAATTCAAGATTTACAATATATAGAGCGTTTTCACTCACGTGGCCAGCAACTATGCTAATTTATTGGAACAAAAGAAAGTTTTTACATAAGAAAAGAGTTCAACTCCCACAGGATTGTCTTGGTACACCAACATGGCCGCCGTTCTATTGTTTTGGAACACCAATATGGCCGCCGTGACGTCATGTGAAAAACACACTATAGGACATTTATACAAGTTATATTAAAAATAAAAGAAATGAAGGTATTATGAGTAATCATCAGGTGACCAAAGTGTAGTGCCCAGGAGCTTTCAAGGTGGACATCACCACATGTTCAAATAAATAATGCCAACAGAAAAAAAAAAAAAAACTAAAATCAGTGATGGAGTAGTAAGATTAAGTTCCATTCTTTCTTATTATAGAGTGGACATTTGAGACCAAGTGGCACAGTTTCCCAGATTTTTGAACCAGAATATTTTAATAATAATAATAAAACGGAAATTGATGAGAAAATGGTTGAAAGATGCCAGTGGCTAAGTAGCCCGACCTTTCTTTATTTGTAGAGATGATGATCCCTTTTGACTCAACAGGTTGTATATCACTTAGCCAAACACAAAGCCACGAAAGGTTATCATTCCTCCTGTATTCATTGAATCTGAAGAAATAGCCCATTACTTTGTAATCCCCTCAATAGTTCGTTTGCTGTCGTATTCTGGCGAACATCCAGTTCTGGAGATTAGCAGATTTACAAGACTCGTTTTAAAGTTTTAATAACAATGTTAGGTAATCAAAAATTGAGGTCAAAACATACAAAAGTGTGTAAAAACACATCTTGAGTGCCTACTATCAACAGAAGCTATAAAAAGACAGTAGTGTAAAAGTAGCTGATGTAGAATTCATGGCTTATCTTTGATCCCCAGGAAATGTTTAACTGACGGAATGTTAAAACTGAAAAATGAGTTTGAAAATCGTGGTTTAATAATTGCCACACCCTTGGTTGCGGAAGATTTAATCAACAGTTTAAATACAGGCACAATGTGTCTCAGTTTCCTTCCGTTGATAATAACTACGACTAATTTTACACTTGGAGAAGTCGGAGTACTTTAAGAACGCTAGTCCTGCCAGTGGATTGAGTGGAACTGTAGAACTTGATATGACTGAAAATGTTAAAAGGCCCCTTGGTTTTTTATTGTTTTTTTTTTTCCTTTCTGAAAGACCACCACTGCGTTTTGAAGAGTTGACATCCGTGAAGTTTTAAAACAAGTTAAACTCCTTTGCAAAATAATTTTAAAATCCTATACACGGCTAAATGACCAGGTTACGGGCTTACTTGTGGTAATTTCCTGAAGCTTGAAATATATATGCATAGAAAAAATTAATAAGAAAGAAACAGTCAGTGGCGGAACTATGGGAAGGGCTAGGGGGGCCCGCGCCCCCTTATTTACCAAACTGAGGCCCGAAGGGCCGAACAAAATTTCTTTTGAGAGCGGGCATCCCCTTTTATCTCAGGGCCTGAGCTGGATGACCGCCGCCCCGCCCCCCCCCCCCCCCCCCCCCTTATCTGAATGTCTTGATCCGCCACTGCATATATGTGAAGCCAAAACTGGAATAAAAAGAACTCAATAGTTTTTCTCGCTTATTAAATTCAGTTCAATGTAGAGGGGGACATTGGGGGGGGGGGGGGGGGGGGTACCCAATACCGAAGAGGGAGGGGGAGCGGAGAAGAAGTCAAGTGTAGGCCAGTCTTACCAACTTACCAAATCCTCTCTTTTGACTTTACAAGCCGTTTTTCTGTGCTCGAAACCCGGCATCTAAACTTATTTTTCTTGCGATAATGTTCGCCCCCTTTGTCCTCTTCATAAAAAATTGCCACACAGTCAATGATACGTGTCAATGATGACCTCGCCGTCTTCAACCTCAGCGACCTCAGGAATGGGGGGGGGGGGGGACAGGGGGGTCACAATCTCCCGCTTCCCGTAGCCCGTTCTCCCGCCTCCCGTACCTTTTTG
Organism: Porites divaricata; assembly: GCA_038088405.1. Classification (NCBI taxonomy): domain Eukaryota; kingdom Metazoa; phylum Cnidaria; class Anthozoa; order Scleractinia; family Poritidae; genus Porites; species Porites divaricata. Next base: position 613,174 of record JBBMOI010000009.1, read on the forward strand.
TCCCTTTGTCTCCCGACTCCCGCCCTTTAATGTGTTTCTCCCGTTATCATGTAAATGACGCTGTTTGACTCCCTATTCAGATCCTATTAGGAGTGCTTTGGTCTTGTTTAAAATAAAAAATTGTGTTGTAATTCCAACACTCAGACGAACGTCAACTCTGGCCCTGTTACGACAGTGACTTTACCGTACATCAGAGGCACCTATATTATTACAATATACGTGTTGCACACAAACCCATAACCACCTTACGACGTCTGCTTACTAATGTCAAGGACAAAGACAAACCGGAGGACAAACAGGGAGCAGTATACAAGATCAAATGCTGCTACTGCCAGGCTTCTTACATTGGTGGAACCGGCAGAAACCTTAGCACGCGACTGACCGAACACAAAAAAGTGACGAGGAATGGTGACGTCAACAATCACATTGCTGAGCATCATTTACAGACGAAACATCAAATTGACTGGGACTCAGACTACTATCAACGTCTTAATTTAGAAAGCTGGTTTACTAACTTAGAACAAACGCCACTGAATCGTAGCCGACAGTTACCAGCGCCATACAAACAACTTATTGACGAGATCAAGCAGAACTAACTACGAGAGAACGACTGGAGAACTGACATTTTGACTAAAAACAGACGACTGTTTAACTGTGACAATAGACGGATCGAAACGCACCAATTACTGATTACGAGTCTTCATAGTCAATAACATCGTGACGTAATTGACCAATCAGATCAATAACCAGAGTATAATACCATCAACTGACATGATACAACTCACTTTGACTCTGAAGATGACTACCGCACAGGTTGTCGTAGCCTGCGCGCAAACGATAACTAAACTCTGATTAGTACCGTCTGCGAAGCAGCACAGAGATCCTTGTTCTGGACCCCCAACGGACTCAACGAATTACCGGAGTGCGTTTCGAATTTCCTTTCAACCTGATTGGCGATCACTACAAACAAAACAAAGGCCTTTTTTAACTGGCCAATCGTGACGCGTACTCAAATCTGGGTACACAGCTGGAAGTCCAGAACAAGGATTTGGGCGCTGTTTCGCAGACGGAGTTAACCAGAGTTTAATTTCGTATGCGCGCAGTCTAAGGTTGTCGAAACGTCTGTCACTCTCAACAACAACAGTCCTATTCAGGACTACGTTCACCCGGACGATCAAACTCAACCTACTTTTAAAATCGAACCACTCCGCACTTTCCAGCGCGATCATTGAAGCGGCATTCCTTCGACACAAGTTTACACCACGCGGCAAAATCTTCACTGACAGTGTTTTGCGAGCTACAGTCGCAAGGAGCGAGCTCCCAGGAAGGTCTTCCATAGATGGATTTTTCCCCACCAAACCGAAAAATACTAAGACCGATCAAAATGGTCTTTGACGACATTTGACCTGACTCGCTTAGTCGTTCTTACGGAGAATTTCGACAGCTAACGAGACAGACGAGACACTGACACGACTGACACAGTCGACACACGTGTACATATATCATGCTATCTCATTAATGTCCTATGATGTAAGCGACTTGGAAAGGTTTCCAATTTCACAGGAAGTAATGCCGTTTTTTTTTATCCCGAGCACTAATTTTCGTTTTTTGACTTTCCTCGTGTATAAAATTTTGCTTTAAGCCTCGGAAAACGTTAAATGGAAGTCAAGAAACGTTGTTGGGTTCGTTTCTTTGACTGGAAGTAAGCAGTAACCAAAAAAAAAAAAGCTTGACTTTTTGAATTTCTCTCCCGCTTCCCGCCATCGTAGAGATCCCGCTTCCCGCCCTTTCTTCTCCCGTCTCCCGTACCCCTCCCGCCCCCTGTTCTCCCGGGCTCCCGCCCCCCCTGTCCCCCTCCACCAGGAAAACGGGTAAGACCTCGAATTACTGGCACACGTACACAGATTGAAAAGCCCGATAAGGTAACTTGAGACAACTCATTGTCATTGGATGCAACAACAATCTTATTGTATATTGACCAATATTATCGACCATTAACTGTCACAAAATGACCCACAAATGGTGTAACCATTTACTATTATGTATAAAGACTTCTAAATATTAACTTTTATTGACCTTTATTTCTTACTGTGTTTTATTTTGCGTATTGTATCGAAAGGAAAGCGCAAACAACCGTACCGCAATACCGTGAACAATCATATTTCCCCGAATACCGTCAGCCAAAATGATGAAATACCGCATACCGCAAGGCTAAATGATACCGCAATACCGCACGTTAAAATCAAAATTACCGAAATACCGCATGAAAAAAAGCCCAATACCGCAATACCGTAAACCCCCATGTCCCCCTCAATGTTGTCAATGTAGGAGTCATTGTTTATGCAGTAAAGCTGGCAGGAGGGGTCGATGAAAGGAAAATAAAACATTTTGAAGTATTTCAGTTTCAAGAGCTGAGATCTTTGTGTAAGTTACACCAGCTTTGATAGTTCGTCCGTTCATAGAGTAAGAAAAGTTCGTTGCATGGTTAAACCGAGCGGAGAAAAAAGATCAAGATATATACAAATTTCATTTTTATTATATCTTTTCAAGAAAGTCTCATAATTTTAATCCAGTTTAGATTAGGATTAATCATAAATCCCATACCCCATAGGTCGGGAATAAACCCGGAGTTTGGTGGCTCAATTTTAGATTAGCCCCTCAGTCGATCGGGGAATCATAACAGATTCCCTTGATCACTATTTTTATTTTTTCTTCTGGCAGCGAGCCACTAAAAAATTAAAAAAAGAGTAACAAGTTGACTGCTCACAGCTGGGACTGGTAGCTACCCGGAGAAAGTTCCCGCCAATTTTATTCCGAAACGTCACGTGATAGCCTTGTTGATTTCCGCCATGTTTGAAAGAGTCGATGGTAGGATTGTTGCTGATAAATAGTGGTTAAATGCTTTCCCAAAGGGCGAATTACAGAGAAAAATTACCTCACTGGTGAAAGCCTTGGAGGGCTGTTGTCTCTGTGGGAGTTAAAAGGTTAGTAAAGAGAGTTATTCATGTCCCCGATTTATGTCGGTTTTCTCTTGTTGTATTGTTGCTTCTTGTCATTGTTGATGTTAAGTGAACCTTAACTCTTTTTAAACGATCAGCAATACCTTTCAGCTGTACTAGTTAGAAAATTGACGTAAAATTGTAAAAATTCTTTACATGTAGCAAATTATTCTTAAATGATTGTCGAATGTATCAAAATTGATTACAATAAATCATGCTTTGGGTTTGCAACAGACCTGCCAACCCCTGATAAAGGAAAATCTGGAGACTGGTGAAAAACATTCTGGACATTCTACAAAAAGTAGTGAGATTCTTTTTTTTTTTTCCGATCAATATAAAATTAAATTTCTATTGGGGAAATTAAATGTTCATTTAAACATTACTTTGATTTATTTGTGGTCCCATTTGATAACAAGATGACCCCTTTTCTTCGATGACAATAATAGGTTAGGGAAGAGGTCGCTAGGGAAGAAACTTACAGCAAGTTGCCATCAAGGCTTAAACAGGCACTAGCATTTCCCACAAAATTTCTGTTTCCCAAAAAACCTTGAGACTGGCAATCTTGTCATGAGGCCATGAGAAAAGGTAAAAAATCATGAGGTTCTTGCAGAATTGTGAGAGTTGGCAGGTCTGTTGTAATTGCACCCGACATTGGTGTTCACTCAACCAAATTTTCTAGATTTCCCTCATGTGTGGATCCCAGTGGACAGTACCCTGGTTGCCAGAGGGCTTTCTCTTCCCCTCATTTTGCTTAGATGCGATCCCAGCCAGGGTAGCTGGCATGAGCTTTGACTACTGTTGACTGCAGTTAACCCTTTTATGAAAGAGATTACATATCTTGCTTTACTTTGTCCGTGCATGCATCATAGGTCATCATGTTGTCTAGAAAACCGAACTAGCTAAAAGACAAAATGACCCATATCCAAAAATCACTACCTAGACAGCGAAACATGTCTGAAAAAAAAAGCCTTGTTTTTTAATAAACTTTTATCAGGAGACTGTTGATGTAATATTAAAGCTAAATTGCTGATGTATTTGAAAGACAAAAATACATCTTTTCTTTCTTGTGAGCTGTGAGCTTTAAAAATTATATTTTATCTGCTGGCAGCAATACTGAATAGAATGGTTTGAACCTATAAACTATTAAGAGAGTGCTTATTATTTCTCACATTCAACCCACTTAATATCAATCCACACTTTCTATGGACCCCTCAGTCTTTTCCCAATGAGCATGCCCCTAGATACTCCCACTTTCAAGAATCATTCATTCTATACCCTCCCCCCCCCATGTATCGAAATCCTAGATCTGCCCCAGTGTGAACTTCTGAATTAAATAGCTTTGAATTAGTGAACCTGCCCAAATGCAATGAGCATGTGGTGTGATGCTAAGGGTACTTTTATCATAATCCTTATACATATATTGTCTTTGTAAGAGCTTAATTTGAAAGGAATATAACAAATATGTTAATTTAAAGGCTCTGTTGGACTATTATATATGCAGTGGTGTTGATGGTAGTGGGGGTTATTCTGTCTGTTTCTCATAGTGGGGGGGGGGGGGGGTGGGGGAGTTTAAAAAATTTTTGTTTCATCAAAGGGGGTGCAAAAAGATTTAAACTATAAGTTTTCCTATTCACCAGCTTCCTCTCCCTCAAATAAGGAACACTTCCTCGACTGGAACAAGATTTTGTTAGATGTGGATCTTGCTTATGTTGAGCCTTAAACATAAACCAAAAACTGCTTGAATGAACTGTTTAAAAGAAAATGAGTGGTCATGTCTTCTAGCACTTTGTAAGATACTGAAATATCTCTGGGGTGTGACCTCAAATCCTTCTTTCGACTTCTTTCCTTTCTGTCTGGGTTGAAGTAGTGTTAATACCAGTAAAACGGAGAGAGAGAGAGGGGGGGGGGGGGGTTAAATTAACGCATCATTCGCCTCAGGTTCGATAGTCAGATGAATATTTCGAGCTACCAACGTAAAATATTAGTGAGGGGAGTGCACTTGCATGCGACCATCGACTGGCAAAGCTGCAAGACCCGAGAATGGAGGTCGGTAGCCCCAGGAAAAAAACTGCACATTTCCAAGTGCCTTCTCCCGTCTCGCGCCTTCAGTCATGCACGTGGTCATTTGCGTGTCTCAGATGTTTTGCTCGACGGACCAAGAAAAAGAGAGACTGCTTGTAGTCTATAAAATATGGACTCTTTTAGCTTTAACTTTACTTTCTAATTAGCCCCTATCAATGATTTTTGACTGGGTGGGGTGGGGTGGGGGCTTATTGAAGAGAGTTTGTTGGTAAATCATTTCACTTCATAAGTGGTGTAATTTTAGCTCACCCAATCCACGGCTGAACCTTTAAATTTCCAAAAGTGACCAACTTCGATTTTCTCCCACTAATATCAACACAAAATCAAGAGGAAAGGTTATGAGAACTAAGAAAGTGACCACCCAAGGGAAAATGCTTAGCTTAGCTTTAAAGTTAATTCTTCAAGGAAATATATGAAGATTATTCATGAGAAATTGTATGTGGATATAGGTGCTTAAAGAACTAACAAACTCATTCTACTAGTCACGCTTTAATGGGATATGCTAGTGATTATTTGTTACTAACAGTTGTTTTGACGGATTTTCGTTCACTTTTAATTAGTGATTGTTTAGCGCAGCAGTTCAAATCGTAACAATAAAGGGGATTATTAGAGAGTGGGTACAGAGTAAATGTTTTTTTTTTGTTCAAAAGGCCCTGGGGCTGGGGGGTGGGGTGGGGGTTGATGAAGAAGGGAAAACTTAATGGAGAGGGGGGGGGGGGTTTATTCGTACGTTCTCTCGCGTGCACGTTACGTTCATCGTGCCTCATGCTTGGGGAAACTAAACTTTGGGACTGCAATGAATTTTTCATAGGCAAAACTCGACGAAGACTCCACTCATGACTGGGTGAAAAACTGTACATTTAAGTCAAGTGGCCAAACGTCAGCCATTGCTGATCATATCAAAAGCACGTTCCACAACATTAGCCTGGTTACATATCAAACGAGTTACTTAGACAAAACGAGCGTTCTCTGTGAGATTACTGTTTTTACAATTACAATAAACTAAAACGTTTATAGCCCAATTTTCCATGGTGTATGATCTAATGTACTTTACAGTTTTTTAGGATAGAATAAATTTTAAAAAATGACTAAATATAAAATAAAATAAAATAAACGAGTGCAAATAGTCTATAACAAATTAAAAGCTTGTTTAAAAAGGTATGTTTTAAGATTGTTCTAGAGCTTCGTGGCCACAGAACAGAATGCTTTACCTCCCAATTGTTGAGAGCATCTTGCTGCTTGGAACCTCAAGCATATCTTTCAAGGCTTTAGACTTATTTATTGCACAGTCATAATTATTTAGAACTAAGATACATACATGTAGGCTTTCAAACACACACACTATACTTTATTTTCATACACATCATTTTGCCATCTCCGCCCGCAAATAGCAAAAGCTAGACGAGGCGGGCGAAGAGGAAAGGTTACAGCAGTCTTATCTAGTTGATGTTCTCCCACTGATCACTTTGTAGATGTAAGCTGGTGCCATGCCATGGATAGAAGTAATGAGTAAATTTTCAACTCAATGTGGTACTTAGTTGGTAGTAGCCAGCTGATAGAAGACAGGGACGATATGACTAAAACTGCAGCCATATCTAGTAAATGCCAACGTTTGCAGTGAGAATCCTGTGCTTTATTTTTAGCTATAACTTCTCAGAACAGACGGTTTTCATGTGCATTCCTTGCTACTAAATTATTATTTTTCACCAAGAGTCATTATGGCTCTTGTTTTCACGTTTAAATTAGAGATCATTTACAAAAATCTCGGTTCCAGTCTCAGCTCCCAAATAATCCCATAACCAGTTGTCAAAAGTTATAACACAACAGTTAACAATTTGTGTAAAAATTGCGTCGGTTTACCATGTTTGTTTCCCCTGTTCGTGTTATAATTTAACAAGGAAACAAGGCTGAACCCGCATATATTAAACCTAGGTTGTCAAAGTGGTCTTTGTCAGGTTCATATTCAGTGACTTTTTTGAGCCCTGTGCTGTACGTCAGTTTAACCGTTTCACTGCCAAATGTAGTTAAAGGCAAATTTCGAACAGATTTCCAAATTTCATTTTCTAAAATTTTGAAAAACGAAAAGTAGCATGTGAAAGTACAGGCAGGAAGCTTGAATGGTCACATCGTAGGATTTCGTCCACAAACGCAAAAGTTGCAGTCACCTTTCAAAACTCCGTCAAGCACTTCGGCAGTGAAAGGGTTAACCGTTTATGTGATTTGACAATACCAGACGAAAGATTCTCGATCCGTGTATTTTCTTCGCTACATCGCCTGAACGACCTCCGATTGGAAGTGCACAATGAAACATGTTTTTATAAGATAAATTCAACATTTTTAATGTCAATCTCAAAAGAGCACGGGTCCCAGTTGTTGAAGAAAGTGATAACGCCATCCATAGGTGAAATAACTGTAACTGAGGAAATCGCAGTTTCACATCTAATGGTTGATAGGGATTTGTGTATGAGATTTTTAAAGCTTCATCCCTCCCTTGTGGACATGTGCGGGACTTAAGAGAGCGAAAAATTGTGTAGGCTAAATATGAAGTCGATAATGTTTAAATTAAAGCTAAAAAGGCCAGTTTTTGTACATGATATTTTATTCTCAATACGAAAGGTTTGTTTAGAAAAAACCGAGGCAGGACAAGTTCTTCGCGTTTTTGGTCAGTATGCTTGAGATTGCGTTTCCTTAGTAACCACAAATTCCTCCTATTTTTTGGCCGTTTTGTGAGTAAGAGAATATCCAATATTAATTAATTAATTATGGCAGTAGAAAGTGTATAACGTACGGCAGCTCTAACATAAGAAAAAGTGTTCCTCAGGAATGATGGCGTTATATATATATTCAGTACCTTTATTAGTAAACGGATCAGAGCAATCCCCTTGCTTTGCGTTTACTTTGCCCTGATTTTTTGCCTGCTCAATACGTGGAACGGCAGGGTGCAAAGAAAGTCAGTTTTACAGCCTGCCATTCGGGCAAGCTGTAGCTGGCATGTACTAGCCCACAAGTCATTTCAACTAGCCCCAAACCCTTTTCGATTAGCACGATTGATTACGATCCTTTTGTAATCTGAATTTTTCCCCCAAAAAACAGCACTTGCCCGTCGGGCAAGTTAAGAACAAAAATCACTAGCCCGATTGCAAAATCCACTAGCCCCGGGCTGTCGGACACGACTTTCTTTGCGCGCTGAACGGACTACATGAAAAGCAGGAACTCCTAAACCGTTCATATCTTTCTGATCATGAAATTTCAGTGAGTTGTAAAACATCCCTGCGCAGAGAGGAACCTAAATAATTTGTCCAAACCCAGGCCAATTGGACATCGAACGCTCGGTGTTAAATTACGTTAGCAAACGGTGTTTGATACTGTCGCCTAGTCATTTTTTTGCGGGTAAATACGGCTTTTATTGCTCTGTTGACTCAGGTGTCACTGGCTAAAAAATTCAAAGGTGATCTTCCAGGGAAATTTCCAGCTATAACAAATATGAAAATAATCCGGTCATTCGGGATCAAATGACTTGGAAAAGGGTCGAGTTTCCTTTGTTTCACACAAAATATCTTTCTTCTCGTGTTTTTAACATCATGTATAATTTTTTTTTGTGCGGTGAGTCGATTTTTTTTTCGTCGATGTTTATCGTACGTCTAAATGTGTTACCATTCAGAAAAAGTACTGCGAAACACTTTCCTTTGGCGCCATAATCTTGCAAAACAGGATGCTTCTATCTTTTCAGTTTTGACAAAATTTTGAAGTGTAAATATTTAAATGAAAGCTATTATACCAAAACGTTCCTTCGATACAAACTCCTTACTCTTCATTTTTAATGTACATATTTTTAATCTTGTTCTTGAGTGTATTTTATAGTATATATATATACTACATGATATTAAGATAAAGTAGTTTTTCCGTGGCAATTTAAGCTGGTGAAACGGACGAAGATCCTTCAGGACGGTAAAAAAGAAAAAAAATACTCCACAAATAATTTCGCTTTTAAATTAGTAATTTTAGTTTCACTCTAGCTAAAAAACTCTTGCCTCGTTATTCATGTAAAAGACATAAAGTTCTTGCACCGTTTGGGGCACGAAATATTTTCCCACAAAGTGGATAGACCTAAACAAGACAGTGCGAGTAATCAATTAAGACTGATTCCCAATTAATCCCTTTCATTTAAGCCGAATAAAATCCATTTTACAAGATTCAGGCTTGCGAGTAATTCGATTTTCAAAATGCGATAATAATTATGAGAACCTAACATGTGGCAATCGCACTCATTTCCGCGAGTATACGGCCCTTTATTTCTTTCATTCGATGTATTTTTTGGTACTCTGCGGCTTTAGTTTGCGTTTCAAATTTGGCCTCCGATTTGAAAGGGTCCCACAATGGGACGCTTCGTATTCATTTGGTCCTTGTATTATTTCCATGGTAGAAAATTCCCACGAATAAATTAGAAAGTAAATGAACGAAAGTGGTTTTGCGTTGGAATACTCAATGGGCGCTTCCGTAATGGCTTCTTTAAGTTGGCGTTTAGTACTTCGGTTAAGGGCTCGCTGTTACGAGTGACTAACACAGACTGCATGTCGGAAATAATTAAATCCTTACGGTTATATAGGGAACTGCTGAAGGCTCTTCAGCGGCTTGAAAGTGGACTAATTTTACCTTTGACTTTCTTAATATCAACCCGTCGAAAGATGGGATCAAACGTTAAAAATTGTTGTATCTGTTTCTGACTCCACGAAATGCTAAAGTACGACCATCAAAATTTAAATTTAGTGTTGAGCATATTACATAGCCGTGTTTTAAGACTCGAAAACGGCGGTTTAATGACTGACGGACGTTCTTGCAAGAAGTGCATGAAAAGGAGATAAGAGATAGTCGAGGGTCATTTGGCTGAAGTTGTTCATTCAGTAGACAATTAAATGTGCTGATAAACGTTCAAGCGAAACCATAAAAAGGTTAACCAAAACACGTTTTTAATAAACGCCGATGATAAATTAAAACAAGAGGAGAATGTGAGTAAATCAGATACTGATACGGGTGCATTTGATTCGTTTCCTAAAATATTAAAAAGTATTGGCGTTAAAACTTATAAAACATCTTCAGATGAGAATTTTTAATGGTCAGCCTTAGTACAAAGTACTCACAAAAAAAAGTAAAAATGATTTATATTAGGTAAACCATTTTCGCCCCCCTCCCTTTTAGAAACGAAAGAAGAAGAGAAAAATTGCGCAAAGCCAGAAATATCGTTCTTTTTATCACTTGATTTTTTGAGAATCAGTTGCAAATTAGAGTTAACATCGTTTCCGTTATTTCAGAAGAAGAACTTGTGTTTATTCGTCAGTATAAGAAATGATGGATAATTGCAATAGCCTAATGAAATTCAAATAATCCACAAAATGGTGTCTAAATTCGTTAGAATTACTTCAAGTTCTTGTAAATTAAAAATTATCTAATTTCAGGAGCGAAAGTTATGTTGATTTGTCAGCTGGTACATCAATTTTTGAAGAACACTTGTGGTAGTTTATGAATTAGAATTTTGACACAAAAAAAATGGCTGGCGAGCAACTTGGTTGAGTTTAGAAGGGTTGAAAAAATATCGTTTTTGTATAAGACTCGCGCAAAATTATAGTCAAATTGAAGGGTCTCGAAGTTCCAATTTTTTCACATTGCTTGCTCGGAGTTTTCGGCGCGATGTTTGACAAGATTGAGGAAGGCACGAACTCCTGATGTGACTTTTGTTTGTTGGACTTGCGACTCACAAATCGAGGAGAAAGGTGCCTTCATCTGAAGTCGGCAATTCAGTTCACGGCCGTTGAAGGACAAGATAATCTTTGTGGCAGTCTGGGAAGAACCTGAGAGTCTAGGGTTCGAATTTTACAAGTCTGGTCTGAAATTCTGTGAAAGTCTCGGGCCCACGTTTGAAAGACACCTCAGCTCCCCTAAAAATCCTCCGATACTTGCCGCATTCGCTACCTGTGTTTAAGATATTTCTCTACAAAATGTTTAATGCAAGCATTTCACTGATTTTGAAAGCTAGAAAACCAAGAGTACGTGTTCAAAATTTGACTTTCTTAAAATTCAATCCGCGGTTCTCCGAAAAACAACCAAATGGAAGTAAACAGCAATTAATTCTTTAGGTCTCCTTCGTGTTTCCAAATAATTATTGAAAATATTTCAAACTACAATCTTCAGATAATCATGCAATTTAATTACCTTGTCCGTCTTTGTTTCAATCGAAACTCTCAATCGAAAGTCATGACTACAAGATTCTGCATTTGACTACATTTTACCGTTTAATGGCCATATTTGTCGGTCGGATCATTGCCATTTTCAAGGAAAGCCTTTTTGCGTTTTTATTACTTTCACCTGTCCACGAAAATCCAGCTAGCAGCCGTAATTGTTTAGTCAAAATATCCGTCTACAGCAGACAAAGGAAGGCTGATAATCGATCTTAGTCTTGCCATTATCGCCGACTTAACAAACTGACTATGAAAAATCAATGTAACTGACTATATCAGCCCTTAGCCCATTGGGAATTTTAGGTAATCTTATTCTTCTTATGCGATTTTGTTTCTTCGTGAAGAAAAACTTCTCAAACGATAGCCAGTTAAGAAAATTTCTGAGTAGTTTTTGAAGGAAAAGAATAATAGACTGACGAGTCAAACGCCTCTTTTGCTTTTCGCGATGTGATGCAATGAACTCTGATACAGATCAGAAAGATTCAGGGCCAAGTTTTTCGAAAGGTGGAAAACGCTATTCGCTGAATAGTGATTTATCTCAGTGGTGGATTGGGTAAAAAAATAATACAGTGAAGTGGAGCAACTAACCAACTGTTGTTGTCCTCGCGATGCAGAAAGACACCTAACGATTGATTGAAAATCAGCGGAAGAAGGAATCGTCGAATAAGCTGCCGGATTTGTTTTTGCGATGTAGCGGTGTAGTGTGACCTGACTTAAAGAACTCCATTATTTCACAATTTACAGTAATGGTGTTTCGTATCTTTATTCATTATCTCGGCAAAGATAAAAAACAACGAAATCGTATTTCTTTAAATCTTCCTCATTCAGCGCGGGTGTGTCAGAAAAGATCTCAGACATTCAAGTTTGTTCGTTTAATGAGGACCAAAAAACTCTCGTCGGAGTTAAATAAGTATTTGCAAGGTGCATTGTTAAGTGATTTATTCCCGATATAGTATTTTCTTTAAAATTTTACATTTGCGCTTTGGTAACACCTATGACAGTTATTATTCACTTAAGTTCTCAGTTATAAAGTGCACTGGGAAGGTCCGAAAATTGCCAACATTATTTATTTTTTCATTATTCTAGGCCTAGCAATGTTTTACCCATGTAACATGCAGTGATGTTACCGAGTTAAACCTCACCTGTGAAAAGCGCTAGTCAGAAAAAATTAATTTTCCTGTCACAGATAATGACGTTTGCGGCCACTAATTGGGTTGTTGAGATGAGTTAACATTTGTTTAGTTACTGTCATCAAACAAAACGCCTCGACTTGTTGCTCTGTTTAAGTTTTGACATCAACGTGGCAGTTTATTCTGTGTACAGAACCACTCGTCTTCATCAGTAATCAACGAAATATCATTGTCTCGCATTAAACAGAGATATGTTTAGGCCGTTAAAAAATACCTTGGGAAATTTCACTTTCTCAATCCCTAAAGAATCACCATGCATGAGTCAAAATTCAAGAGAGTTTCTAATGCTGAAAATAACTAGCACCTTACAAAATTACTGGCGAAGACCTTTCATCGCAAAGGGTTTTATTTGGACTCAAACGTTAGAACTATAATTTACTTGCATGTCTCCGCGGGAAAGGGTTAAGATCGAACTAAGTCAGATTTTACAAACCCTTTTAATGTATAAAGTGCGGTCAGAGTATAAAGAAAAAGGAATGGCGAAAAAACCTTGTTTGCAGTGTCATTTTTCTAGAGCCAGTAGCAGTCAAACTCATTTGAAGACAATGAATTTACATTCGACCTAAATAGAAAGCTTAACACAGCTTAATTCTACATCCCAGAATTATGTGAAGTTAGCAAGACCTCGTGCTCCTTAGCTCTCCGCCGAAGCGCGGCGATGCTCGAGGTTCGGATCTTTTCAAAATACTCGAAATCTCTAGCGCTCTGCTCTTTATCGCTTGCGCTCTGCTCTTTATCATCAAGCGAATAACCATGTCCGCATCCCGTAAAGGGGCCTTGATACTGCTCTAGGAATTCCATTTTTACCATGGACTTTAATCCGCCGTTTTCCTCTTCTGATTTTTCGTTTTCAGCGGTTTGAAAATGCCCTACCAGCCCCACACTGTGTCTTCCAGCTTCCTTTTTTATGTCCTTCTCCTCGTTTCCCCTCTCTCGGTTCTCATCGTCTTGCTGATCCGTTTCTTCGCCATTTTCGGAATCTTTCTCGGCGTCTTCACCATCTTTCGCTTTCGCTCGTTTTCGCCACTTTGCACGTCGGTTTTGAAACCAAACCTGAAATAAAAAATGTAAGACGAGACAGGCCAGTTAAGTTTATTGATATTTTAGCTATCACCTTGTGGTATCGTGTGAGGTTCTTTATTATATTAACTTCCTTAAAAGAAATCTGCGGTTAAAAACATGAGTAACTATAGTTCAAACCAAACAATGACCCTTTTAGACTTTGTTTTTGTGCTTACATTGCATGCGGTTTCCTTAAAAGTTATTAACCTCTCGTTTAGCAAGTGTTTCGATACTTCTAAACCAAAACTTAGCGCATTCATTAAGTCTCTTTTTATGTGGAAAGATGAGATAAATAAAATCTTTCTTGCGAATAAATGGCCTTCATGGCAGGAAACAATAAAAGGCGACATTTGCTTGATAAAAACAACGGAATTTGCATTTTAACTGATTGCTTGTCAATTTTGGTTTAGATAACATTTATCCATCCCTGTTAAACGATGTAACTGTTTATTGAGGATAATCCTACAAAAAAAGATATTCGCTACCCATCAAAAGCCGTTGGAAGTTTACATAGATCATTTTCTGTTTAACGAGTAGAGTTCGTTTTTATTTACGATTTTCAGCGAAGATAGCACATTGCGTAAGGCCATAGTAAGGCTGAGAGAGTGACATTTGGTACCTTATTTCAGTTCATCTTATTAAAAAAAAAATCTAATTAAAATGAAATGAAGAAGAATGGGAAAAGCGTGGCAGGTATTGACTCTGGACACAGTAACACGAAATGAATGCCGCAATCATCGAGTAAATGTTCGTCCTTGACAATGAGGCTCATTACAGACAAAGGTGGTATCCTCAAAGAGAGTGGTGAAGCGAGAGGGAGAGATGGAGAAAAAAAGTAATTAGTTATCTCGAAACGCAAATTAAAAAGTGACAACCGCTGTGGTTAGTAATGAAGATTATGATCATGTTGATTTTATAGACTTTTAATTTGCGATTTCATTGTTTTTTCTTGTTTAACATCAACATAATTCTGAGTTTTCAGTGTGCAGATGCGATTAAACCGATACAGTGCGTCAGTGGACGCAAACAAAAAGTGACGGTCGGTGAATTGTGACGAGGAAACGCTATTCAAGCGAGTTCTGATTTTGTTTTGCCTCCACAACATACACCTCTCTTCCCACCTGTCGTATGAATGTAAGCGAAGAGGATATCAATCGACAACGTGTATAAACATAAGAACAACGCTTTGAAGCAGTTCAATAGTTCATGAGTGACGCAACGTCAAAATTAACAGACAAAATGTGTAGTTTTTCCCCTATCTTTTTTACCGCAAGAATATTGTTTTCTGTTCTTATTAAATTCTTTCAATGTTTTGACTGTTTCTGTCTAAAATGGTTTAAAGAAGAACGTTGTTGACTTTGATACAATTCTTTTTTTTCAAGGTTAGAATACAATGTTTCTAACCTATGTACGAACGCCGTGATGGTTGTGAAGCCTGCTTTAACTACTTTATCACATGTAATTTACGAATTAAAGAAATAACCTAATGCTGTTCAGAGGAGCTCTCTCCCCTTACGTCAACTAAGCCGACTGTTTTTGAACTTGAAAACCATATGATAACATTGTTTTGACAACAATATGTATCAGAGTTTAGATTTAGGGAACACCAAATGCTGAAGAGATTTCCTATTTGCGACTAGCCAGTGGTGTACAAAAATGACGTAGGTGAAATTGCTTGCTAAAATTGCTTGCTGTATAGTGGACTTGATCTTGCGGAAAATAGCTGTTACCTTTGTACCATAGTAAAGCGGCGTGAAACACAATTTGAAACTGAATGGTCAAGCAAAAAAGTAGTTAAAGTCCTTTTCACAACTGACATTACCTGAACTCTGGCTTCCGTGAGATCAAGCCTCAATGCAAGAGCTTCGCGCATGAAAACATCAGGGTAGTGAGTCGTCGTAAATGCTCGCTCAAGCTGCTCCAACTGCCACGGGCTAAAATTTGTTCTAACGCGCATTCGACGAGGTTTGTGTGGTCGCAAGTGATCCAAAAATCGCTGGCCTATAAAGGACAGCAAAAGAAAATAATAAGTGATTTAATTAAAAGAATTTGTCACTGTATATACTTTTAGCGGATGGGGTGTGACTCATGAAATTTTGGGCTAAGGGCCTGGGGGCTTTGTTGTTCTGATTTCTGTTTCTTTCTCATTATTGTTATTACTTCTCTACTATGCCTGGGTCAAACGAATCTGACTGACATATCAGCAGGTACTTTATCGGTAATCTTTTTCTAAAATATTAGGTGGATAAGCTGTTTCATTTTCACTAAAACCTGCGAAGATAACTGATAACTGGCGACAACGCATCTGTTATTAGCGTCCGATGAAATTAGACATTAGTCTTTTTACAGTGTTTCAAAGAAAACATATGTATAAAACGTATTCATAAGCTATTGTAGATTAAACTTTTAGTTGCTCGAACTGCCCACTCTTTTCGAATTTCTTATTTCCGTGATTTCGTTTTTTAAAACCGATAGCTTGTTTAATTGGACGAAGTCAGAGTCCAGTTTTGTCACTGATCTTATCGTTTGAAATCTTTTCGTCGCGAACAGGTACTGCTCATTTTTTGTTCACAAAACTACGGTAATTAAAACAATATTAATATTGTTCTTTATTTCTGTTTTTTATTTCAAGGCCTTTTAAATAATACACTGCATTTTAAATATTTTCCCTGACCCTTCGTTACTAAGAGGCGGTTGAATGACGGAAAGAGAATCTCGAAAACAAAGAAGCTTTTACAGCAATCTCCACGGTAAACTCGCTAAATCTCCTTTATCGCCTAAGATAATCCCTGGAAAAATCGCCGTGTTTGCTTACTGTTTTCTTTTTGTATCTAATCGCAAGGACATCTCGAGTTGTTGATAACGTGTTATCGGTCACAAAATTGTCAGAACAAATTAGTTAATATGATTTTCGACCACACTAACAGCTATCTAATGTATCCAAAAATTATGTATCAAAAACCTAACCTTAAGCTTAAAAAGCGCTGTTCGCGTCATTTAAGAAAGGGGATTTTCTCGTTAAAATGTTTTCTATGTACTTGCCTTGAAAAGCAGCGAGTTGCAGTTGAGGATCCACGTAAGTAGTCGGATGGTAAACGCAAGGGACTTCGTAAGGACGCCCAGTATATGAATGATAAGGAAGATAACTTGGGACACTGCAACAGGAATCGGCGTAAGGCAAACTACTTGGACCGCCAGAGATGGTTTGACCACGGGCAGACATCATCGCGTAGTACGGCGACTGAAAATATGCACGATGTCCTTGTAAGTTACTTTCCATGACTCATAAAATGGTTAACTAGGTGTACACCAGGTAGCGCGGTTTAAGTTATCTAAAACGGACGGACGCTTGGCTTGTTGGTTTGAAGAGGTGCGCGGTCAAATGGCTAATTCCAAATGTAAGATTGCGGCGATATTTAAAGCCTGCCTATTATTTTTGCTAATGGAATTATACAATGAATTCTGAAGTGTATTCTTTGCTCATCCTGAGGTTTGCAAATCAAATAACTATTCAATCAACTGGTCATAATATAATACAAAGGCCTTTAAGAGTGGCTGCATTTTATGTCCTGGCTTCCTATTGGTCCTTTTGGCGGACCGTCACTAAGTTTCATTCGAGCATCAGAAACTCGGGACTGGAAATTCGTTTGTCTAATTAGCAATGGGGTCATTGAATTACCCCTGTTAATGACGCACAACTGGTAAGCCAGCGAAATGTTCCCAAGCTTCTACCCTCGAGGAGCGTTTGGCATGAACCAGTTAGCACTGTCGAGCTGTCATTGCTTGAATGTAGATTCGCTGGCCATTTTAGGGCAAACACTTCATGTTGCTATTTGAACTGTGGGAGGTCCTAAAAATTCACCTGCGCCGAGTATGCACAGCTGGTATCAAGCTCAGAGCTAATAGGATCATGAGTGATAGTTTAATGAATTATTCCCCATGTAATAAGAAGGCGTTAAATTAGAGGCGAAAAAAACTCGTCAACTGCGTTGTTGAGCCTTTTGACCAACGAGAAATTTTCCACCGCCGGAACAAAGCCAGTTCGATTGAATGGTCACACGTTTCGAGTTGCGGCCTTCTACTTCAACTTTAACTTCAACTTCAACTAAAACGATCTTGACGACATAAGCGACGCAAATGTGAATACTAAAAGGCATATTTTTTGTGCGATATCGATGTGTTGTCGCATTGTCATTTAAAGTCAAGTACGTTTGCCTTGTTCAAAGAACGGAACAACAACATGAGTAATAATTAATTAATTTACAGCCTTTTCATTTGGCAGGCTAGATGCATCGAAAAATAATTGCTTTTAATTCCTCATTTGCAGTGATCGCATGCAGCATCGCATGTCCGTCTTCTATGACTTATTTTCAAGGAATGTTAAATCTTCTATCAAAGTGGTTAACAGTGATATAGTCGCACTTCCGGATGTGATCATAAAGTATCGCTTCGTTTACGCCTATTTGATGTTTTTTATATTACTATTTTTTTTGGTTAAGTTAGTCAGGCACCCAGTTTAGCTTGTTCTGTTTGCATTCACTCTGTCCAGCGTCTTAAGGCGTTAATTAAACTGCTCTACTAAACATCATCAAGAACTCGGTCATGAATTATAGAGACCAACCCTGCGTTCTAATCTAAGACTGGTATATCGGCTAATTCTTATCGACACTGACTTATCACTGACAAGAAGACACCAAAAAAAAGGCTGATCGAGCTGTAAATATGGTATCAAATTTAAATAACAGATGGATAAGAGGTGTTTTCGGCACCAAAAGAACTATTTTAGTGATTTTTCACAATTTTTGCCAACCGTTTGTTTAATGGTGATCGCCTTGAAAATTAAATAATAATAAAAAAAGCTTAAGTTTCATTTTTACTTCAAGATAACTTAATTGCGGAAAAACAATACTTATTTTCTTTCCCAACGTTTTCATAGATTTTGCCGTAGTAAAGTGATGATTTTGAGGTTAAAATAGAAATACATAAGCATTGTGTATCATGTTTCTGTAAAGCAAAATTCATGCAAAAGTTTGCAGATCATATTCGAAACAGCGCTGAGTCTATTCAAACAATACTACGGAACTTGTTACGTATCTGTCCTTTTGCTCGTTCAGCTTTTACGGGGTTAGGTTTCAACGACGAAAGTTGATACAAAATTAAATTTTCAGCGTTATCCGTTTCAGCTGGGCAATCTGGTAGTCAGATATTCTAATTGTCTTTATGCTGAAATCACGTGACTGCAGTGTAAATTGTATTTGATCGAGTCTTGTAAGGTTGCTCCCTGATTTATTTTTCCAAAATGGACTTTTGGACTAGAATGCCCCTCTTTGCTTGTGTTCAGTAACTACTCATCGAATACTTGCGCTATTTTAACTTCTTAAAACCGACTTGCTCAAGGAATAAAAAATAAGACGAAAGATGAAAGACCTTTCGGGGTCCTCATGAATCATTATCAAGTGAGATGTGACTAACATTACAACCGAACAAATGCAAGAGATAAGAGATTTTGTCGATTGTAAGATTGTTCTTATCTCCCTTTATAATGGAGTCATGAGGACCCCGAAAAGTCGTATTACCAATATTTCATTTTTCTTTCTTAGTCGCTTGTTTTAACAAAACTCTGCTCATATTCTCTCTTCCTCTTACACACGCTCACACCCAAGTTAGTATCTAAAGCGCCCATCATATGGGCTTTCTTTCATTTTTCAGATTTGAATAGTGTACAGGTCTTTATATAAATACGATTGAAACCCATTCGCTCCTGGAGTGAATGATAGACTCTTTTAAGGTGGCTCTTTGCGTATGAAATGTTATGGTGTTACCTTATGGCCAAATGAATTTTTTTCAGCAGTATTTTCACTTGGTACATTTGTTTTTCAGCTTTGTTACAAAATAACATTTGACAAACTTTTGTCGAATCTTGACCTTGGCTACTTCCTAGGAACTGATAAAAAAGGTGAAAATACGGATCCATAAGTGTCAATGAGAAGATTGTCAGAGACGCATAAAAATATGTAAGCAAGATACCACCCGCCTACTGTATCCTGTTGAATCTTTACATGCCGATTCAACACACATAATCTATATATAGATATACCAGAAGTAGGCATTTTATTGCTATATAGTTTCGTACTACACGATGGTGTAGCACCCTGTAGATAAAGTAGTCTAATGGTAGATTAGAACAGTAGGCGAGGCTATTTTATCTAAAGAGTGCTAGCCCATCGTGTAGTTCGAAACTATACAGTAATAAAATGTCTAGTCAAATCTTCAGTTCATAAAACATTGTACTTCTGGCATTCCCGCTCTAGTCTTTCTACTGAGCACTATGACAGCAGTTGTGCATCAGCTGAAATCAACTATATATATATATTTTTTTTTGTAACAAAATGATTTCATCCGCAACATCTCCCACGCATGTGATTGAACCTCAGTTCCTTTCTTTACTGTACTTTAACACTACCTTTTTTTATGTTTTTGCCTTGGCTTTTATTTACTTGAACAAGAAACGTGTGCTGTCACTGCATTCTTTCTTTCGACAAAATCTCAGAAAAACGTTGCATCTGCTAGGTGAAATGGCAGAAGTCCTCTCAGAAAAAATATATTTGAGAATATTCAAAAATCAATGCGATATTAATTTAGTCATTGTCACCTAGGAGGTCATACAATTAAGAAATACTTTGATGACAGCTGATCCGAAATCTTCTTTCTTAATCAAAAGAAATAATTTCAAGTCATCACTGTATAATAGTAAATTGTATCAATGATAATGATCTACCAAAAGAGCACCGACGAGTGACCAAATGACATGCCGTTTCAGTAAAGAAATTAAAGAATAGTTTTTGTTAACTTGCACATATTTCTCCCGCATGAAACAAGAGTTTTTGGAGGCAGTGCCAGGAACATTATTATTCCCCCCTTTCTGCTCAAAAACTTCCTTAATTTAAATTACATTTCATAACGTTTCTTGTGACTACTGTGTTTAAACCACTGCCAATGAGTTGACAAAGTCAACAGTAGGCAAAATTGTCCAAATTTTATTTTGTAAAATGCTGAAAAACAAATATTACGATGTGAAAGTACTGCTGAAGAGGTTTCATTTGAATGGTCACTCCATAAGATTTCGTCCACAGACGCAAAAGTCAGAACCACCTTACAAAACTCCATCATGTCAGTACTGTGGTAATGAAAGGGTTAAGTTTAGTGATGGCGGAATATCGTGAATTTTTTAAAAGTAAAGAATGCTACGTCACTGCCAGTTCAACTCCCTTAGTCTAAGGCACTCATCACGACGATCAAATGCAGAATGACTTGAAAACTTTGGTCCAGTGGTTGTTTTTGAAGATGACATCCATTGTAACATCGTGACCGCTATCCTGACTGCCAAAAACATTATTTTATGAATGGTATACCACGCTAGAATAGCTTGTTTAAACAAAATTTGGCTATTATTTGTCATTTAAAATCAATGAAAAGCTGGAGAAAGTGTCCTTTGGTTCGTCGTTCATTTTTACGTAACACAGATGACCATGTTCCATTAAGAAGCTATGTTAAGGTTCCGAACCTTAACATAGCTTCTTCTTGGGCCAAGAAGAGTTGTTCTCATTCTTTTGGCCGCCCGATAAGTCGCTATTTTTAATACTGAGTTTCTCGGCTGTCTCACACTTTCTCTGTCATTGCCTGAACAATCTATTGAAAATTGAGAACTCTTTGTTTATTTATTCATTTTTTTTGTTTACTTAGAAGACTTCGAGGTTAGCAGCAAAGTATTTTGTTACCTCACTTTTCCCGCATGATTTTGAGCCTTAGATAAGGTCGTAAATTGCAGGGAAAACTTCACAGTCCCTCAGGCATAAATATAATTTTCTTGGCTCTAGAATTGAAAACAAAAAACAGTAGTATTTTTGTTTTGGTCTTCTCGGAATACCAGTACTCGGTTACTGAAACTTAACTGAGCGCTTCAGCGACTTTTCCAGTTTTTTAAGCACTTGCAAGACGAATCGGAAACCACTTGGCCAATTTTCTTCCAAATCGCATTGATGATACCAAGACTAGATAATGATTCAGACCGTCATTTAAGAGTATCACCCGCGCTATAATATCCAATGAATAACAAACACTCAACGAAACCGAAGCAACGATAAATAAGGTTAGTTATCACGCAATTATCCACTTCTATTGAGACTGAATATCACTACTAGTTGACTGGCTCATTTATCTCTTAGATACTGAATAAATCAACTACTTATTGATCATAACAAGATACTTATGTAACACGGTATCCTTTGTAATGTTCGTTCAAATAAAAGGAGTTAAACCACAGGAGCGGGTATCAAAACAACCTTTTAATCCTTTTTGTGCTCTTTTATTTTAAAACAATTGCATTCTGGCATTAAATTTTGTCCTGATTTGCATTGGCGCGGTGGTTTTCTTTTCGATGTTATATGTGTTATTTGGTAAAACCGTTGCAATAAAAGTTCAACAAATCATACAATGTTATCCACTCGGTTGTTTGACAGAATATCAGAGCAAACATTCCAACCTTTGTAAAACACTGCTCGATAGCCTCATTTTGCATTGTCCCGCTATTTGGTTGTTCATGTTCATACGCAAAATAAAATTCACAACCTTTTTGCAAATTTTTACTAACATTCTGACAATGCCTGGTCATTTCTACCACGCTCTTTTTAGAGTAAATATACTATGTGTATCATTCGTGGTCACAAATGCTCTTTTAAAGACCCACAATTTTAAAAGCG
The DNA here is from genome assembly GCA_038088405.1 of Porites divaricata. Taxonomy (NCBI): domain Eukaryota; kingdom Metazoa; phylum Cnidaria; class Anthozoa; order Scleractinia; family Poritidae; genus Porites; species Porites divaricata. The sequence goes on from JBBMOI010000009.1 coordinate 635,499, forward strand.
TGGGTGTGAAAACGTGCTCACTGTTATTATAAAGCTCGCTCTATTAACCGGCTAACAAACCAAACCACTTTATAGTGACATCTTTTGTGCATCTAATTTTTTAACTGTTCTTATGAAAATCATTTGATTTTGAACAACCACAATTTTTCAATTTACCTGCGCTGTCATTGTTCCTGCATATTTTTAGAAGGCTTCGGCATCCCTTCACTACAAAAACTAAACCGAACAGCACACCAGAAGGCTTTTATTTCTGTTTTTGGACTCTTTATGCGATTCACGCGACTAACCTCGTGTAGTTTTTGTACAAAACAATGTTCTCACGTATCTTAACGAAAGAAAAACACTGCTTGCTTTTCATCGTAAACTGTTGAATCAAAAGGCCTGGTAAAATTTCATATTTAATTGGGTTGCAGACTGATATGAGGGATTTACCCGGCAATCTTAACGCGCGCGCTGGCTGTACTGATATTTGCTGAGGAAGAAGAAAGTTATAAAGCGATGAAAATGGTGCGTAATAAGCCATTTATACTCCAGACAGCCTATGAGTTTCCATGAATAAACACTGTGCAAGAAGTTCAAATTTAGTAAGTTATTAGAAACTTCTACATTTTTCTGAGCCACCACAAAGGAAATCAAATGATTGCTTTTCAAGTGCATTTTTTGTAAAACCTGGATGGGGGCAGGCTCCACAAAGTAACAAAATAATTATGTTAATTTGAAGCGATGATAGAATTGCATATTAGAGAAAAAGAAAAGTGATGAGAACTTTAGTGCTTTTTGTGTAATTATTTCTGAACGAAATTTCCTTTTTGTTCCAAGATAATAAACGCAGGCATAACGAAGCATCTGTTTTCCAATAACAAAATAAGCTCTTGGCCCTGTTTGATACTTTGCATGGTGAGTATTAGTAATGTGCGGAGGAGAGTAGTAAATCATTTTGAGTCAACCAAAACTAGTTTTTGTGTTGTTGCTGTTAAGGGTAACCTTATGACCAAAAAGCTGACCGCTTCATTTAAAGAACAACTGTTCGTATAAAAAAACAATGTTATAACATTCTTTCGTTTTTTGGGGGGCACATTAATCAATTTATTTTCCAGTGGTGTTATTTGACTGAAAACGGCTGGTGAAAATCTGTTCGCAGTCTAGGCAACAGTGCCGGCTTTCGCGGCGGAAAAGTGGCGTTTATGACATCATCAAAACGGGTGGCGCATTCAATAACAACGGTTTTGGAAAAATTTCATTACGCGGTACGCGGTACTGATAAATTGTACCTGTTAAACACAAATCGTACCTGTTAAACACAAAGATGAATCCGCCAAAAAAATGCACCCCAGGGCTGTCGCAAATCTAAGAACGGTTTATATTGAGGATTCTTAAGCTTTGTACACTCAACTTGGTCCGGAAAAATTCACCGACAGTCGTACTTTGTGGAGGCGGATGGTTATTAACGTTATAAAATTGCCTCAGTATTATGACAATTCTTCCAAGGTTTAATGCAACTGACTTTTAAATTATAAAGGTACACTTACTGATGAAAAACAAATTGAAAAACAAAACACAAATTTCTTGTCTTCCAAGGTGGAAGCAAACCAGAATCAAGCGACTGTTCCTGAATACCACCGTCAAACTTGAAAGCTTTGATTCGACGTTCTCAAGTTTTCGGTTCAATTGTTTACTACTGCTGACCAGTGTCCTTAGCGGTTTTCACGTAGCTCATGAGAAGTAGTTTTTGGGAGACCAAGCCTCTGAGTCAGTGATTTTGCTTCCGTTGCAGTTTAAAGTACCACAACCCTTTCACTGTCAAAAGTAGCCAAGGTCAAAGCTCGACAAATTTTCCAAATTTTATTTCATAAAATGTAGAAAAGCAAATAGTGCCATGTTAAAGTACTTCTCAATGAAGAGGTTTCATATGAATGGTTGTCCTCAGAGTCAAAAGTTGGCGCCATCTTATTCACCACCAGCAGAAGTGACCCGTTCTCTTTCAGCTTGACGAACTTACTTTTTCATTATTACGGACAGTTTGCTTTGTCCCTGGAGAAAGAAAGCCCTCACACATTTTATCTAAATTCAACCCGCTTAATATGGACACCCCGAAAATACTATACGGACACTTTCTATGGCTCCCTTGAACGTCGGTATTAACGAGGTTTGACTTAACTAGTTTGTGTGTTTGTAAGAGCAAGAGAGAACATAATACTAATTTAAATCTTTTGTATTATTATTATTTATTTATTAAAAAAGTGGGTTTTAAATCAGTGGTATTTCAGTATTCGATGAGTGGTTACTAGTATTTCGTGAGCACATGCAAAGAGCCCGGCATTCTGGTCCAAAAGTCCATTTTGGAAAACTGAAATGAATCAGTGGCTTGATCTTTTTGTATATTGGGATGTTCTTGACGTTATTAGCAAACTTAAAAAAAGCATGTGAAATTTCAAGCTTAGTTTCATTTCTCACAAAGGCACTGAAACCATTTTTTTCCAACGATTTCAGAATGCTTTTCATCCTATCTTTGAACCCAAGAATTTTGTAAAGCGACGAAAACTTTAAGAAACTTAAACGTTACTGGTTATAAGCATCGTACAATTAATTTGAAATGTGAAAATGGTCATCTCTTTACTTCAAAGAACGTTCTCGAACAAATACAGCCTGTTTATTGCGGTAAAAGGAGAAACGACGGCTAAAGTATTTTCTTTTGGGAGTTTAAGTTCGTCCGTCATCCTATGATGACTGTTTTAATTAAACCCTACCCGTTTTCTTTTTGCATGGTCGATTGACCTAATTCCGAATTAAGAATTAATGAAATAAACTCTTGAAATGCCTCATTTTGGCGTTCATTGCTTTGCAATAACTAGAAAACTGCTTCAAATAAGATATCCTGATGATTCAGCTTTTATTAAGTGACCCAAAAAGCACTGTACAAAAGATTTGAAACAAAATTTTGCGTAGTCTTATCCCGGAGTACGATCAATCGAATGCACTCTAAGTATTTTACAAAATTAAGTCTTGGATATTTGTAAAACTTCTATTTTGGGCGTCTCTTATTATTGTGATTCCAGAAGAAAAAGAGTTAAATCATTCAGCAATTTGTTCGTCAAAAAACATCTTTAACACTGAACTATAACATCTAAAATACATATTCAGAATAGCCTAGGATAAAGTAATTTTCTGGTACCCGCGGTTTTCTATTACGTTTCGCAAACTGTCATTGACGCGGGTTTGAATTCTTTTTTTGTTTTTATTATTAGACTGTCACATTATAAAACAAACACATGTCCTCCGGCTTAATATCACTTAAGACTTCTTTTAATGTTCGTTCTAGTGCACATACTTTATCTCAGTATAGAAAACCAAACGATTTGAAAGCTCCTTTGTCATAAATGCATCCCATTATGATTTGCTTGTGGTAAACTATTTTTAGAATTGTTCTTGCTCTTTGTAGCGAAGCTCCAAGTTAAATACGTAGCTCAAACGGTCTGAAACGTGAAAAAAGTACCAGTTTGAATTTCAGCCACGAAAGTAGTGAATGAACTAGCCACTATCAACTGAAACAGATTATCAAGTGAAACTTCAGCAGTCGCTCAACGTGATAAAAAAAAAGTACTGCCTAGTTTGAATTGCAGCCACTAAAGTAGTGATTGAACAAGTTACCATCAAAACAGGTTATCAAGTAAATCTTCAGCGTTTTAAACACGAGATTTGATACTTGCACTCGAAGAAACCTTAGAGTAACGCCTTATGAAACGAGGGCTTTCACCAAGGTAACAAGCTTATTTTTTTGCTGTATGACACCTTCCGTTGAGCTGCACAATTGTTTTTGTCATTCTTACAGCATGGATTTTAAATGAACGTTGTTTGTTTTTATGAGAACTAGAGTTCTTTCCCACGGGAAGTGTAAAGAGTTTTTTTTCCGTGATCATCAGAAAGTAAGTTCGTCAAGCTGAAAGATAACGGGTCACTTCTGCTGGTGGTTTATTTCAGTGGTCAGTGCCACCAGTCGTACAATAAACCGTATCTAATGTACAAAAACAGTTATCTCTCATTGGAATATTTAAAAGGATTCAGGCAAATGCCTTGGCTTCCCACTTTCCCGAGATTTCTAGTTCGGACTTCCCTTAAAGTTTTCTTCGTTTGTCCAGAAACTTGACAACAAAGTTGAGTTATTTCTGAGCTCGTAACACCCTACTGGTTTACCATCTTAGTTCCGCCTTTTAATGTCAAATGTTGCAATCAGTATCTTCTTGTTAACAAAGGTTACAGTTTTCCAAATTCTCTCTAATAGTTTGGGAAAGTGAAACTGAAAAAAGCAATGTCATAGATGTCCAAACGACAAGGGAACGCACCCACGAAACATGGAAAACAAGCTGAATTGAGAAATGTGAGCGTAAAAAAAAAAAATGTGGGCGTGGCTTTCGCAATTGTTGCGCGTGACAGAGGGGTAGTATGCCTGGTAAACACGTGGCGTAAGTTCTTAACTGAAGATGGTTTTAGGCTTTTTAAACGATGGCGCAGTAAGGATGCATTTTCTTTGAATGATTTTGCCACTCAAAGCTAAAGCATCCTGCTTGTTCGCGCCGAAAGTCCTCGGGGGTTAAGGGAGCTGTGTCACGAAATTCAGCCAGATTAGGAAATTACAAAATGCCCGTTAAATTAAGATAAACATAAAAATAACCGCTTAAAACTTTAAAGGAAGGTTAAAATAACATAACAGAAACAACAGATGCCACAGATGGGCAAAACTGAGGAAGATTGAAACGGATTGAAATTTGGATTTTTGAAAACTGTTCAGCCTAACAGTTTTTCAAAGTTGATCCCTGCTGTTTGCAACTTCAAAAATAATGCTCAGGAGTACATATTTGTTTGTCTCAGAGTTCTGATTTTGTCATTCACATGTAATTTCTTTGCTTACTTTAAGTTCCATAGCGATCGAGGGCGAGCAATTGGCAAAATTAAACAAAATGACCTGGATTGCCGTGACACAGCCCCTTTAAGGTCATTTCTTCGTTTGCGAACTGACCCCTCTAACTACGAAGAAAGCTAAATAAAGCACTGAAGAAAAATCTCAAATTTCCTTTTGTAAAATACTGAGACTGAACAAATAGCTCCATTGAACAGTACGAAACTGAAGAGGTTGCGTTTGAATGGCCACATCATAGGCCTACTTTCACAGGCTCTATTACATGTCTCCATAACTGATTATTGCCTCTGGCAGTGACCGAGTTAAGCATTTTATTGAGACCCAGTAAATCACTTAAGATGTACATTTTTTATGAATGGAGAGGCCCGCTTAATCCCCAAAAGAAAACCAAAATACAGATTAATAAACCGCTTTAAAGCGCATGAGCACAGTATAGATATACCAGGGAAAGAGCTCTAGAAAAAAAATCCTCTGCGGTTTTTGCATGGTTTAACCTATATATATATTGACTTTACCAAATGAGCTTAACATTGCTCAAACTCATGATTGTATGTCAAGATTAAGCAGGACATTCGAGAAGCTAATTCTCTAACTTTCTTCTTTGTCTATAACAGGCGAGATATAGATACAGTTTCACAGATTCTTTTGCTAACAGATCGTCATGTATTTGGCAGCAATTCTATGGAGAAACGTTGAAATGGGCACAAAATGGAAAGAGTAACAACGAGAACAAACGGAAAATGAATTAGATAGAATAGAGGTGTATTTAGCATATTTTTTGGTATATATGGTATATTTTTCAAACAATCATCCATATTTTGCCTTACCTGATATATGCTTCGTCTGTTATGGCTGAAGAATTGCTCCATGATTTGAGGATGAAAAGTAGGTTTAAATCAAGGAAGCGTATTTCTTCGGTTAATAAATGCTGTATTAGCTTTAATTGTATGGAATACTAAGTATAATAGCAGGCATATTTGTACAACTGCAGCAAAGACGGCCCGCCGTTTAAAGTCTCTGATTTGAGCTTTAAATCGGCGTTCTTTCGAGCTCTTAACATGGATTTACAAAGTCGATACTTGAAAAACGCGCAAACAAACAGCTACCATCTTTAACTTATTGTGATAGAAAAATTATATTTTAGTGAAAACTTATATAAAACATAGCACAGTTGTTGAGAATTTAAGTAAAATTCTATAATTACATGCGAAAAGATAATTGAAATTTCATTATAAGCATTTCGGATCTAACGAAAAACATCGAAATATTTACTAATGACTAAAACGTGTTGTAATACGTTAAAAGCGCAGCTGAGAAGATCGCTCGCTGCTTTTTATTTATTTATTAATTGACTTTAAATCCGTTTTAAGTGGTATAGAAGCTCAATAAATGCATTTACAAATATTAATATTCCAGTCGCGCTCAAATGGACCTTCTCGAAGCAAACCTGGGTAAACTTGGGGTGTTTGGAAAAAATTAATTTGATAGTTTCGTGCAAAAGATATTCGTCAGTTTAGGAAGAGATGGTTGAATATTGTAGAACGTTGTATTCGGTATTTTGTCTGTGGGGAAAAAAATATAGAAATTCTTTAGAGTCAAACTACATCAGAAACGCTTATAGACGTTTCTGTCTTCTAACCCACAATTGTCAGACCCCAACTTAGTAATCTTTGAACACCATCTTAAAGAGGACGCCTTAAAGAATCGAGGCGAAAAGGAAAAAAAGGCAACACAAAAAAAAAAAAAAACTGCCAAGTTATAAACGAGGACTTAGAAGCAACTACTTGAATTTAGCTGGACGGAGCAGACGACTTTAAAGTAGCTCATGATTGGCTCATGGTTTCTGTATTTATATAGTGCATTTCTCTTTCTCGCCAGAGAGTTAACGTAACTACGTTTAGTTATTCATTTCTTTTATTCATTTTCATTTCTTTGAGCATTTAGCTCAAAATCAGTTATTGAGACCTGCTAAGTCGTGTTGTAACTTTTGCGTCAATGGATGAAATCCTGTGGTGTATTGAATGGAACCTCATCAGTAGTGTTTTTACATGGAACCAATTAATGTTTTTCAGTATTTCACAGAATGCAATTTTCAAAATTTCTTGAATTTTCCCTGTTTCCGCAAAAGGCATTCTTAAGGTTAACGGTGACCATAGTATTAAGGATTTTACGAAATAAACAATGTGAAATGTTTTTTTTGTATTTTCTCATTGGCCACAGCTATTAGTGGTGAAAGATTTCAACAATCAAACGTTTAATTTTAGATAATTTCTAACCTTTACACAGTTGTCTCGCACTTTGATTTGAAACAAAGAAAAAAAAATTGATATTATTGGCTGTCGACCACGTGACTCTTGACTCCGAAATAACACGTTTATTAACACCAAAATATTTAATAACGCAGGCACGAGTGTTGCGAAAAAGCTGCGTTTGCCTTTAATTTAATGCTTTTTTAAAGGAGAAATTAGGTTTCCATTGCTTTTATCATTCTTTAAATTGAGCGACGAGTCAATTAGTGCTTTGTAGTAAGGAATTGCCACCTTGCAATCAAATATCATCCCATCGACGAAAGAAAAGTGAAAAGAACATATTCCTTTCACCTAAAATTGAAATTCAAGCAAAGCCCCCCTCCCCCCCTCAAAAAAAAAAAAAAAAAAAGAAAAAGAAAAGTGATAATAACTGAAAGGCTAGCCTGCGAGGCGCAGACGTATTTCCGGTCGTCGCTTCTCTGACAAGATTACTCTAGGAATAACTGTTTGTTTGTATATATTTAAATGGTTGCATCGTAGGAAAAAGTCGAACTTTAAGTGACGTGAAAACGACTACTATGTCATTCTGAGTTTATGCATGATTGAAACTGCTGTTATTTTGTTAACTGTAAGATCTACAACATCAATTTTTCAGAGAAACAAAAGCGAAAAAACATTTTATCTAGAATCAATTTTTTTGTCTTCTTGAAACAGGTAAAACTCCTCCTTATTGTTTAGTTGTTAACAAATACTTTATTGGCTAGCGGAAATCTTGCGTAATTTTCTTAAGTCATTTCTCACTATAGGCCTCCCTCCGTGTTTACAGAAAAAAAGGGGTCCCAGACACACCGTACTCTTAGTATATTTTTTTGTAATGAGTCACAAGGAGAATCAAATTTGTACCAAGGATAAAATTGAACCACAACATCTACACCGAAAAGGAGCTAATTTATGACATAGCCTGCGGTTAAGAGTGAAGAACGCCTTACTGAAATATTACTGTTTCATGCATGATTGTTTATCAAGTCTTTGATATAAAGTATAAGATCGTCAAAGAATCTCTCCTCGTTGGTACCATAAGAAATGTATGAGGGATAGTGCACAGAATATACACGGTTGACATGAGGGCTTAAAGTAACCCCTAGTTCGCATTTATCTGCATTTCTCTAGCTAGGGCCCTGGTGGTGGTAGTCTCTGATATATATAAAGCTGTACAATACCTCCATCGCTTTCAAACATCTTAGGCGTTTCCTTGCTCTGTTTGCTGGGTATTCATTTACCAGTTGGTGCTAACAAGGGCAAGCATGCATAAAATTACTCTTTAACGTAGTTACGTCTTTCATTTTACTTGAAATATTGAGCATCGTTTAGTTGAACGCTTCGCGCCCTAATAATCTTAAATGGTGAAATGGCGCCGATCGTAACACCAAGGTTTTGATGCACTTACATCTTTTTAGTACACTTTAAAGAAGTTTAGAAAATTAATTGCGTACCGTTTTTAATGTCTTAAACTTTCAGCACTGAAAGTAACAACCCTAGGCTTGAATACAATACCTGTACCAGGAGCCGATAATCGGCTCCTCCTCAAAACCAGCCCGACCCGTTTTAAAATTGATACACTAAGTGAGGCAGTTGTAAAAGCTAACCACTAACTTTTCCCGATTTTTTGCCAATGGCTTTCTTATTGCATCTCTTATCGCACGTTGTTCAAGTTAGTTTAAAGACGTGCACGAAATCTTTTAAAACTAGTTTGGGCTCTGTGAGTTTATCCCCGCTTTGATCGTTTAAGCCTTCGTTTTTTAAATTGATCTTTGTCTCGATTTCGTCAGGTTTGTCTTTTCCTGTCCCTCTTCAGTAGGTCACAACGTCTTCCCAAAAAGGCCAGTCCCCCGTACAGCGCGACTCTGAAAATGCAGTGGCTGGTGAAAAATGAACTAAGCAAACTAGTTCTGAAACAATGATATTTTTTTCAAATCTTGCAGGCATTAAAAAGCGTCTTCTCTTGAAGAATCTTTGCCACTCAATCGAAGGACTTTCAAAGCAATAAATAGTCGATAACCTTTGTAGCGATCATTGTAATTACTTAATTGAATTACTTGTAACTACTGACGAAATGTAGGGAGCAGCAAATGCGCATTGACTTTGCCTTAATGAGACATGTTTCTAAGCGACTTAAATGACATGTTATTTTATTTTTCACTTTTTCTACCGCGTAAAATATAGGCTCAGCATGAATATCCACTAGGCATACAGCTTGAAATTTTCATTGAACAAGTGTTGACAGTGCATTTACGGTGGAGTTTTGTCTTACTTTTCCAAACTAAATTTTTGACATAAGGTTTTCTAATAAAACCATGTAGCAACGTTGGACTCTTACTTGCAAAAAAAAAAAATAAATAAAAATAGATAATACTGATGATGATGATAATGATAATGATAATAATAATGATAATGATAATGATAATGATAATAATAATAATAAGACTTTCATTATCAGTCACAAATTTCGTTTTTGGAAAAATAGATGATAATTGATGCTGTCACGGCAAGGATTAATTGGCGACCAAGAAACAACTTCCCTTGAAAGCTTCAAACTGAAGGTAATGTGTGAACTTTGATTAGAAACGCTTTCTTTGAAAGCTAAACAAACATAAAAAAGTGAAAACAAACGCTTTAAAGAGTGGGGTAGCACAAATATGAACAAAATTATTTTTTCACTGTCATTTACCGATAGAGAAACAACTTTACCCTTACGTGAGATTATTTGTCACTTCAATGTTAAAATCGTGGACGAAATACCATGGTGTTACCATTCAAATAATACCTATTTGGTCGAACTTTTCCATAGTTCTATTTATTTTTCAGGATGTTGTTTTAAAAAAATGGGTAAATTTTTTCTTTTGCCAATGAGAGAAGGGAAACAATGAATATAAAAGGCTTCTAGGCGTTGAGTTTCTAAAACATCTCGTTTTACAACTATTGATTATCTACTTCATGACTGTATGGGATTCTTGCTTGAATGTGATGTGTGGCAAACGTTTTTCGTTGTGTGGTTTATTTGTATGTAACTAGAAACAGTACTTGACGAAATAAATAGAACGTTTCCCGCAATGGTTTATCAAGTGATTCACTGTTCAGTGATGTGTAAGCTGTCCTATCTGCCTATCCACCACTGAAAATAGACTGAAGTGCCACTTATTTCATAAAGACATTATTTACTCACCTACAGGCCTTTGAAAGACCCGTTAATAAATTGTGCGATTACTTTCGACTAAAACCAAAACCAAACAATCTCTCTACTTTAACCCTTTGACTTTAAAACCAAGTTATGGAGGGATGATTTCTCACGCTGAAATCATTCGGAAATCAGTGTCTTTACTAGAGAGCTTTAGATTCGAGGACGATATTTAATTTTAAGTTTTCTCGCTTATTCTCTAAAGTAGACACTCCGGAAAGCTTAATTGTACCTTTTCACCACCAAAGTGAGAACGTTTATTTCCGTTGAAGGAAGTCAAGCTCTCTCCCGATCGCTAAATGATAAAATTTCTAACATTTGATAAGGTGTTTTCGCCACTACGACATCCTCACTGAAACTCGTAGTAGACTGACAACGGCTACCACATTTTCCTGCCATGACGTTGCTTCGCGCGCGTGAGGGAAATTAAGAATTTGTTCATGCTTAGCGTGCGTATATCGAGTTATGGAGGGCACGAAAGATGCGTAAGAGTTGCACGAGGTGATAGCCAAGTGCAACCGTTTTTATAAGACCTATATAGGGCAAGTGCTTCTTGAGGGAAAATCTCGTTCTCGTAGCCGTCCATGTCTTAAAATCTCTCTAAAGGCTCTCTACTATTCAATTGAAACCTCTTTGGCATAACTTCTTCGGTGTCTATTTATATCTTAAGATTTACAAGATTTTTTGTAAACTATTCACATTAGTCTCTAATAGGAGTGACAGAATTGGTCCACAAAATAGAAATATTATGGAGAATCCCAATACTAGTGCTCCATGAGCTCCATTATAGTGGGTGGGGGGGGGGGGGGGGGGCGGAGGGGAGGGAGGTAAATGTACCTTATTGGCACGAATGATTCCTACGTCGTCCACATCCTTTAATGGCTCATCTAAATAACATTTAACCCAGAAATTGTTCAAGATTTGGATTGGTGTTTTTGCCTCTCCCAAGGACCTTTTAATTTTCAAGCTCCTGTTCGATCCGTCACCGTAGGGACACTGGTTGTTAGACTGTTAAGCAAGCCTCGTTAGTAAAAACCGCTTTGAGGATTAACTATTTTCTTTGCTTTTTTCTGGGAGTGATAATAAAAAATATATATAAATGGCGTTGTCAATAAACAATTGCCAAACTACTTCATGATAAGCGCAAGTGACGAGGTACTTGACATCTGTTTTAAATGAAAGTGTCATTAACTACTTGAACTTGGAAATGTTCAATTTAAGCTAACTTTTAAACTATGATTATAGATAAAATACTGCAGGGGAAATTGTCCAGGTTCTCCAAATACTAATTAATAATTCTGATAAACGCCGGTCGTTTAAATGTTCTAAAGAAACCAATGGGTAAATAGTCCAAGATTAAAAACAAACTGAAAGGCTGAATGCAAATAACGTTTTAGTGATGTATGTTAAATGATAAAAACTGTCAGTGACAAAGTATATTCACAACGCATTTATTTTGAATGAAAATTGTTAAGAGAAAATATACTATATGTGTGATTCGGAAAAATGTTATAAAATCAATTTGGCTCTTTTACTCAGTATTCAACTCCCCCCACAATGATGCTGATAGATCGTTAAGGTCGGTACATACGACAAGTTGCAGCAACAAGTCGCGGCGACAGATCAATCCGTGTGTACAGGTCCGGCGACTAGTTGCGGCAACATGTTGCGGCGACACATCGCAGCGACAAATCGCTTCGTGTGTACTGGAGAAATTTTGTGAAAATCTCTGTCTCTGCAACAGAATTTTGTCGCCGCGATAAGTCGCACAAATTCTGTCTGATTTGGTTTTTTGCGACGTGTTGCTTTGACAAAATTCTGTTGCAGAGACAGAGATTTTTGCAAAAAGTTTCCAGTACACACGAAGCGATTTGTCGCTGCGACGCGTCGCCGCAACATGTTGCTGCAACTTGTCGCCTAGTGTGTACCGACCTTTATTCTCTCCTGACAGGAGAAGTTAGTTTTATCCTTTTAAAACCCTTTTTGTTTTCTCGCCAAGGGAAATGACTGTTTTAAGAGTTACTCTAGTCGTCTTTGTGGAATGCAGTGACACTTGTTAACTGAGATAATAAGGGCTAAAAGCGAAGTTCTCGATAAGATTTCTAGTTGGTTCAAACAAAATGTAAAATCGCGAACTGCGAAGCGGCGAAGGCAACGTGAACGGTGAAAAAACAACATCTTTATAAATTAGCAAAAAAGCAACTTTTCACCTGCAGCACACTTTTTTTGTACACTTCTTTGCCGTTTTTTTGCACGACTACAACGAGAAACTTCGAGAAACTTCCTGGCTACACGTTTTATGAAGGAAATGTCGTACGTGTTCTTGTTCACTTTTTTCCACTGCCGCTCATGCATTTTCACCTAGGAGGCCGCTAGCATTTCTTATTTTGTCACTGCCGCTACAAAATTTCATGTTCCTCCAACAAAAAATGTCTCCTTTGTTTTTTCTATCTCGCTCTAGCTCTTTTTTCTCGTTGAGCTTCGCTGGTCTGTCGCCTTACTTTCTCTTTTTCTCTGTCCTTCTCTTTCTCTATTTTCCAAATTTGTGGATATGACAATTAATCTAAACTTAACACCTTAGTCAACAGGATACAAAAACATTTTGCGCTTTCCGTTTTTTGACTCTTTAGCTGTCTCTGCTTCACAAGATGAGGGTGGCCATACGCTTTCCCGCCAAAATAACCTGACATTTGGCACCGGCTTAGATGAAGTGGGTGTACGGACGGTCGGCGTTCGTACGCTACGTCACAACCAAATTTTCTCGGATGGATAGTTTACCAAATTTTCTTACCTATGGTGCTCCGCTGGCGCGCTAGCGCGCACGAGAGCTCCGCTACAAATATATTTAATTTAAGTTTTCTGAAAGGAACAAAGCCTTATTTACGTTAAGAATGTTACGCAGTTTAACATTTTTGACCTTAACTCCACCTTTTTGTTTGTATTTTCGAGGAAAAGGCCTTCTTTATTTTTGACCATTTTAGTGCTATTTTCTCGCACCTTCAACCGAATTCATATCGGTCGATAGTTTCTATGTAAATTAAAAAGGGCGAGCTGTCTCTTATTTTTGAGTTGCCTGCTGAGTAAACATTTATTGTCGTAGTTTCTACTTTTGACCACGTACTGTATTTTAAATTAGGACGCTCGATTTTGTGAACACTTCATCAGGTCAATAGATGGAAAAGTTTAACCATTCATTTTTGACAAGACGCTTAACAGCTCTTGAATTTTCAACAACAACTAAGAAACTTCTAAACTGTAATTTTTTAATACCTTTCTCTTGTTATTGTCAAAATTTAATGTCGAAATAAGTTCTTTATAGTTTTTATATTGCTCTCCTTATTTTATACTGACTGGACAACCAAACCTTTATAGAGAAAAGTCGAAAGTTTACTTTGACAAAGTATACATCGCGAAGGTCTAATGCAAATTAGTCCGCTGTAACCAATCGCAGAAGACTTACGTCTGCATTAGTTTATTTCAGGTAGCTGGTTGTTCGGTTGATATAAAAATGGGAACAGCAATGATAGATGCAGAGAATTGTAAAACAGGAATTCGACTAACTTCGTGACAGTAGACTAAAGAATAAAGAAGAACCAGTTGAACAAAATTATTTCCTGTTTGTTGTGAGAACCCAGCTAGTTCCGCCACAAAAGGTTCTTCAACATGTAAATTGAGTACAAAATATGGAGGTTCTTAAAAACCATTTTAAAGTACTTGACTGCCATCAGTACATCGCTTGACCAAAGTTAGCCACTCTGTTACCATTCACCACTATACGTTGCTGTGGAAACAGAAAGAGAGCCACTACTTAAACTACTTTACCTTTTGATATTCAATGGGAGCTTGTTTTCTATGCCATGTTTAGTTGTGACGTTAAAAAAGTAACGATATTTTGAGTTTCAACTCCGTTACAAATATTGCCTGCCATAATGGTTTTTCTCTTTTTACTAAGTAAATGTAACCGATAACACTCAAATTCTGACACTGGTCACAGGATACAGAGGAGTTACGTCACTTGCTGCAAAACAATGTAACTATTCGAAGCAATGTCGCAACAATGATGCAACGCTGTGTTGCCCTAAAAATCGTCGTTGTGAATCGCCTCGTGTAACATTACCTTAAAGCCGCAGAAAATGATTATCGGATTGGAAAAAATCGAAAAGTGATATCAGAAATGGAAGTGTTGTTAAAGGGGCTGTGTCACGGCAGTCCAATTCATTTTGTTTATTTTTGTCAGTTACTTGCCCTCAATCGCTACGGAACAAAGTAAGCGATCGGACAAGGAAAAAAAAACACTTTTAAGGCGATTGAAAAATACTGGTATGGCCTCTGAAAGACTGTATCGAAACACCTTAAAAGGAAATTATTTTAGATTTCATGAATAATCTTTCTCAACTTGCGTGCTGTATAGTAAGATTTACCGATTGAAACTATCAAAAAAGGTATGTTGTGTGTCAATCATGACAGTGAAATGGAGACATAACATAACATGATAGCGAAAGTATAATGGGCAGGTCATGTTACTCTCTTGGAAAGAGTTTCGTACTGGAAGCATTCGCCGATTGGTTTTCAAATTCCTGAAGAAAAAATCACGTGATCTTGAATAAAAAAACAAATCTGCAGTCTCTGGTCTATATTTGTGAGTGTTCCCCTGTTCAACGTGATTCTTTCTTGTCCAGTGGGATCGAGCCCAATCATCTTTCGAATGTCACGATGTCAACTCGTCATCATTAGTTTAAGCCAAGTAACATTTGCAGTTGACGAGAACTATCCATTTATCTCCTTGCAACTGCCACGAACTCGACTGAAATTTGTTCACAACTCTACGAGGTATTAACTGTTACGGACGAGTAATTTAATTTATACACAAAAAATAACGAAACTGTAGAATTGCACGAAAAGTAGAAGAACCTCTCCTTGCCGAACCCTAACAAAGCCATACCAAAAATATCGATCTTTTTAAAAATTTAATAAGACGACAAATGAAAAATCCCTACTTTAGATGCTGATTTCGAGAGTTCAATACTTTGGCTAGCAACATCAGAATCAAGTAGCATAATAGAAACGCCAAAAGCCACAGAAAATAAAAGACCGAAAAAATATGTCGAACAGACTTTAGTCTACGGTTTTTTTTTTTCAACTTTTGACATAGACAAGTTGGGGAAAATCCGTCAACTTCGCTGGATAGAACGTGTTGGACAGACGAAATTAACTGAGCCAGACTTCGTAACGTAACTCACTATGTTTGGCTCGTCTCGTGAAAGTTCGACGTTTGTGCTAGGCCTTAGTTTATGTTTTCCAAGACGAAAACGATCAGGTATTAAATCATGTCGCTTGGCAGGCCCCAATTACGCTATAAAGACGTCTGCTAAAGTTACTTGAAAGCCTTATTAAGCATTGACATCAATAAATGGGAAACCTGGGCTTTAGAAAGCCCAGCTTGGAGTCACGCAACGCAGCAAGGCCTTTAACCAGGTGATCTGTGACGTCACTGTGGGGGCCTGGGGAAAGAAATTTTAATGCCGTATCCCATAAACCAACGCGCGCACCAATTCAATTCAATTCAATCTGTTCCCGTCAGCTTTGGTTTATGGGATACGGCATTAAAATTTTTTTCCCCAGGTCCCCGCAGTGACGTCACAGATCACCTGGAAAAAAAGGCCTTTACTTTCCGAATTTGAAGAGATACTTGCCGAACAGGCTGAGGCAAAGAGACACACGAGGAAGGCCCGCAACCAGGGAGATAGACCAGCAACTGACCAAATCTGCTCAACGTGCGCAAGGGACTTTCATTCCCTAACCGGTCTTTCGCTACACAAGGCGATGTTCGAGAACCGCAAATCAGAGCTCGACACCATACTGATAGTCTTTCGAGACTGAAGGATGCCAACAACCTAAAACATCGCTGAACATCCTATTTCCGCACCCGAGCCAAAAATCCAACGATTTGGTCAAAAATAACAAGACTAAACAACTTAAGCTAGCAAAAGGCGATTCAGCCGCCATTGTTTTGGTCTCAAAGCCGGCGCTTTTCGCTACTAGTAGGCTATAACATATAGCCTAGTAGTAGCTCAACTAATCAGAACGCAGCATTGATAATACACCACTAGCTGGATTTTACTAATAACTGTTGGGAGAACCGATCCAGAATTTCCCCTCCGCCTCCATTTCTTTAACAAAGCGCATTTCTCCTCTTCTAAAAGGAATTTATTTTAGATTCCATTTATTATCTTTTTTCTCAACGCCCGTGCTGTTAAATAAAGTTTATTCATTGAAACTAATAAGCCTACTGTGGCAACGTTTCCAGTTTAAAACTATCCATTAATTCCATCACAATCTTAATTATAATTCATCATGACTATAGTATTGCTCCCTTTCACTTTCAGTCAACATGGCCTGCATTAAAATGATTATCTTGATGTTTGTCTTTGTCCAAGTGGCACTGATTCTGGCCAAACCAAATCCACCGGAATATGACGAGGGGTTGTATCAATCCGAGCTGGAAACGGAAGATCAGTACAACAAACTGAACAAAAATGCTATGCTTACTTACTTGCTTTTGTGTTCGGTGAGACCAAAACGTTGCCGCTACCTCGGGAGCTAGAAATGACCCGATTTGGTATCTTTAAATTCCTTACAATCAGGAGTCCATAACAAGAAGAGACCAAGTAAGTAATTGAATGAAATACTGATGCTTTCGAATATGTGAGCTAAAGGTAATGTTCCCAAGGATCGCCAGATTAGCTTCAAAAGTTGCAGGCAAGCAGTGGGGGATCCAGACCTTCAGGTAAGGGGGGGGGGGGGGAGGGAGTGGGAATAGGGAAGGGTGGTAGGGCGAGCTAAAAAAAATTATTTTTCGGCCCTTTGGGCCTCGGTTTGGTCTGGAAATAAGGGGGTGACCCAGGCCCCCCGGGCCACCCGGTCCCCTCTCATGGATCCGCCACTGAGAGCCAGGCCTAGGCTATGTTCACCCTATACCGGATAGCTCTTTCGTCGGCACGGAAACCATACCGGATGGGGCTTCTGTTCACACATAAGAACGGTGATTTTCCCGCGATTTCTGTAGCAGAGCGAAGCTGCGCCGTGCCGATCTCTAAAGTATATCGGATAGGTGTTCATACTATACCGGACAGCTTTTCATGTCCGCAGGAAAAGCTATCGGGTATAGTATGAACATAGCCTTACGGCCTGTTTACTTGGAGGTGGGGGAACCCGCTTTGGTGGGGTAACCCGTCTGTCCAAATAATCTCTTATTTTTAATTTGATCACGTGTACTTGATAGGTGGGGTGACCCACCACATGTTACCTCACCTATCTGGGGTCCCCTACCTTCATGTAAACAGGCCCTTAGCCTTCGAATGCAAGGTATTTGCGGTTGTTGCTTCTCGCTACCCGAAAACTGTATCGGAATGCAAGAATTTTAATTTAACCTGGTTGTGAGAGTATTCATGTCGTGATACATTTATTCTCATTCGAGCTCGTATGTCTTTTTTTTACTCTTTTGCTCCAAGCCGATTGTGGTAGTGGCAGGGAACCTGAAGGTTTCTGCTCTCAAAACTGCCGAAGTTCCTGCGCACGAGGAGAGTATCACAGTCACATGGATGTACGACGACAGGTGGAGCAATGGGAAAATTTACTGCCTGCGTCATGAACGCATGAGTGTCTGGTAAGTTACGAAACTATCTACTTATCGGGAGCGTAGCGTCCATATGCGCATATACACCCGCCTGTACAGCTGAAATCTGGAAAAAAATATTTCTCTCATTTTCCTGAAAACATTTTTAGCTTTAAATCGAGATGGATGAAGAATTTTTCGCATTAGATTGGTTTCTTTGTGTTGGTATTTCCTTTATAGTTTTATTATTCCATAACACTAGAGATGGTTAAAATAAACAACTAGCTGCTGCATTTTTCTGCGTACTTTTTTTAACTGAAAATATCCTGCGGAAAACGCAGGAAATGGCATTTCCGAGACCCTATCTTTTTTTCGGGGCCTCCATACCCCTCTAGGGCTTGGTGTGCCTTTTGCACTCCAACTTTACTTTCCGTGCGTACACTTTAAATATCTCACGTTAGTTATGTCCAGAATTGAACACAATCTATGAAAGATCAGAATTAACCCTGCGAGCAGAGGCTACATTTCGCGGTGTGAGGTAGCCCTTTTCGTGCGCAAGTTTACACCGCGAAAATGAAAACCTCTGCAACAATGATATATGGCTGCACTCTTTGCCGGTAATATTAGTAATGGCATAGACACCATACTTCCACTGAATCTTAAATCGTAAAGTAATAAATCTTGTCGTTCTCTCTTTGTCTCTACAGCCACCCTGCGTACCCCTCTTGAAGGAGGTGTGGAAGATCTTGATAACAAAGAGTACGATAGACCAGCCGCAACAGCAGTGTGACGTACTTTAGTTTGTCTTTTCGCTCTTTGTGTGCATGTATCAAAACTTAGAGAGAAAAATAAAAGGGGCCTGTGTCGCCTAATAAAGTATGTCAAGGACTGATTTGAATCGATATGTGGACACGACTGACGTTATCACAGAAGAGTGCGATAACTGCTAAATCGGAGAATAGTATAATAGGAGTTGTGATCCATAATTCAGTTCCGATTCTAACGTTATTTCATCGATTCTCGAGTTTCGTTTTACGACGCACATTACATGCATTATTCCTCGTTCCGTAAGTCATAAAGCGAAACAAGCGCGCTCCAGGAAAAATTGGAGAATCGTACAACCGGAGACTTGTTACGATACATGTATGTGTAAAATAGCACACTATAGTCGTGGAATAGTAGACTCGGAAAAATTGGAAGAATCGTACGATCGGAGACTTATTGCT
The DNA here is from genome assembly GCA_038088405.1 of Porites divaricata. Taxonomy (NCBI): domain Eukaryota; kingdom Metazoa; phylum Cnidaria; class Anthozoa; order Scleractinia; family Poritidae; genus Porites; species Porites divaricata. The sequence goes on from JBBMOI010000009.1 coordinate 654,739, forward strand.
ACAGTCATTTGGGTAAAATCGGACAAAAGCACACTACAGTCGTAGAATAGTCGAATCAGAAGAATCGTACAATCGGAGAATTTCTTTAATGCAAGTTTTCTTAATCACAGAATGGTAAAATTGGAGGAAATCTGTAGTGCTAAATCGGAGAATAGTACCCCTAAATCGATTATACTATTAATCCGAGTTAGAACTTATCGCGCCGCCCTCCGTTATCATAACAGTTTCCTGGAAGACTCACTCTATGGACATGAAAACTCTTTACTATAAATACGCTTCTGTGTCATAATTATACCTTTCTGAATAATCTTGTCACTTGAGTGATGCAGTTTAATTGAAGCTTACCCGAAATAGAAGCGATATAGCTCGTGGCAGGAAAAAAATTCCGCGCGGCCGGCTGCCTCCCCCCCCCCGCCAAACAACAACAACAACAACAACAACAAGATACGATTATGGGTCCTTAGGTAGTTTATTACGTGTAAGGGACATTTTAAAAGAGTACATCAATCTCTGGTTGTCGATGTTTTTTCACTGAATAAAGTATCTACACCTGTCCCTGAAAATATGCCGCTGAGCACAAAACGACATTAAAATTTAGATTTTTCAACTCATTAGTTTGCCAATGCAAGAGAATTCAAAGCTGACTTTTTTCAAGATTTATGTTCAAAATGCCAATTTAAAATTTCTCCTTTTGAAATAGTCTTACAAAAAGAAAGGAAGCAAAGGTAGCGTGACCTTCTTTAAAAAGGGAGCTTTAGCAACGATGAAGGCGACGGCAACGAGGAGTCGAAAAAAGAAATAGGCTTATTAAGCAAAACAACAAATTTGCACGTGCACGTGCATCACACTTCTCTTGTACATTTCTCTGCCGTCTCTGCACGACTACGGCTTGAAAATGCATTATTTCACGTTTTATGGAGGACGTAAACAAGCGGCGACGAATTTTTCTTTCTCTTTCGAAACCTTAGTGCGGTCCCCAAGAAATCAACTCCGGGTGAGATTCGGCCACTTTTGGCATTTCAAGCGAACTGGAATATACGCGGAAAAGTTTGAAAAAACGCTAATTCATTTTAAAGTGACGTTTCCGCTGCAGTCGCCGTCGTCGGTGCTAAAGCTCCGTAAAGTTGAACCATTGATGACGGCTGGATTTTCATCCATAAACATACTCTATGAAGATTCCTGCTAAGTTTCCTTTGTAATGTGCGATTTAATTTGTAATTCGATTTCCCGTGAAGTTCTTAACACTTCTTAAGTCCTCCTTTAAACATGTCTGTGCATTCCAGATCGAAATGTAATTTGGAAAAGTGGACTTTTGAGGAGGTGAGGGAAAAACCTGAGTACCCGGAGAAAACTTCTTGGAGCAAAGGAGAGAACTAAAAACAAACTCAACCCACATATAGCATTGACACAGGGATTTGAACCTGCTGGGCCACATTGGTGGGTGCTCTCAGAACTGCACCACCCATGCTCTCCTCTCTTGTAAGAGAGGTGTACTGTAGCCACTTTTACTGTAGAGTGTGTCTGTTGTATAGAGGGTCACCACTATATACAGGGCTGTTACATGCATGTACAGGTTTAACTGCATGACTTTTTCTCACCGAGTGAAGTGATTAAAAGCCTGAGTTGTTTCACTCCAGAACATATCTTTCTAAGAAGCTCAATCTTCAATAATATGTTGTCATTATCATCATTATTCATCACCATCGTCATCATTCATCATCATCATCATCATCATTCATTATTACCGTGATCATCATCATCGCTTTCTTCAGTGTCACTGATTATCATTTCTGTCTCTTTCTTCTCTTGTTTAGTTGTGAATAAAAAACTTCAGTCCCATCCAGTTGAAATAGATAAAAACAACCAAGACTGGTATAAATGTTGGCACAAGGAGACCAAAGTAGCATGGTGAATACTGGTTCAGACATGACTCTGGAAAATCCTGTAAAATTAAAGACACATTTTATAAATGTAAAGTCTACTTTCTTCACAGGGACACTGTTTTTTATTACACTGCATTACTGTCAACTCTCTCTAAGACAGACACCTTTGGGACTGGCACAAAGTTTCCATCTTAGAGTGATGTTCATCTTATAGACTAAAGGCGCTTTCCATTTGACAGAACTGACCAGCCAGGACATTCCCGTCGTAATGAGAATTTTACTTTTAATCAATGCTCTCCAGCTAGATCAGTCAAATCCTAAATAGCATGCATGAAGGAAATCGTTTTTGATGAAAAACTCTTGGAAAAAGCCTATTTCATTTTCAAAATGACCGGTCTGCCCATGGTCTGGCCGACCAGTTCTGACTTTTGGAAAGCACCCTAAGAGTCAAATAAAGGTATGGACCAACTCTAGGTGTCCCTTTTACAGTAGCCTGTGAATACAGCTGTTTCTCCTTGTTCCTCAACACTAAGGATGTTTCACCAGGAGAAACATCTGCGACTCAGCGACAGAAATTCCATAGAATATTATCTTCATTAGAAAAAGCATCTGCATTTTGCCGCAGCTCGTTTGCAAAAGATCACAAAACTTTACCATAATCGAACAGGAGAAACATAAAATCAAACAAATTTACGTTTGAGCCCCATGACTACCGGATTTATTATGTAAACATTGATTTACGTCATCAGTATGGAATTTCTGTTATGGTGTCACAGACGTTCCCCCTGGCAAAATGCCCCTGGTGGCGAGGAGCAAGGAGAAATGGCTGTACTCACAGGCTAGATTTACAGAGGTGGTATTCATCTTATAGAGGTGTCTGTAAAGAGAGAGTTGACCGTACATTCCTGTACTGCTGCCTGCCAGCAACACAAAACTGGGACAGGTCAGGGCCATTCCATTTAACAGCCACACTCCACCCTGCCCCTCTCTTCAGACAAGGTAATTTGACTCAGTTTTACCCCCTAAGGTCAAGAGTACCGACACAGTCTGATATTCATCAGAAACAAATTATTTCGAAGGTCAAAGGCATCAATGCAGCAATCCCTTAGAAATAACTTACCATCCCCCTGCCCCCCCCTCAGAAAATCTCATCTATAGGATGAGGTGGTGGTGGTGGGGGGGGGGGGGGGTGCGGTGGATATTAAGTGAAATGGCCACAGCAGAGCTTTTCCTACGGACAAAACACAAATTCAAGCTACAGTAGTTTGAATTTGTGCGACTTGTCATTCCAAAAGAAGCGTTGCAATCATCCTGATCTACCCTCTTCGCATCACAGATGTTTTCATATGATCGTCCCGTCGATCTTCTGAATACATCTTGAGAGGACTCGACACGATCCACAAGATTGTAAGGGAACCAGGCCTAGGTTTCAGCTGCGTCGACACGACAGCAGGTTATTAAACTTGTAAACAATGCATCTTTTCTTCCCTTACACAGAAAAAAATGGCAAATATCTCACCTCTGTGGTTAGGAAAGTGTAAACTATACCGAAAAGGCAGCTAATCACAAAGATCGGGGAGAAGATTAACAAAAAATACAGAGCATAATCATCGGCAAAAGTAAAATGAACTTTTTCTTCGTCCGCCATAACATTTTTGAGGCAATCCGCTGCTCTGTTGGTACCGATGTAAATTTGTTTTGAATGTTTGCTGACCAAATTATCGTAGGCTCATTACAGTTACGGATAAGATGGCGGACGCGGGAGATGCGGTTCACGCGGTTTATCGGAGTCCACTAACTAGTCGCTATGCTAGCGCTGAAATGGCGTTTAACTTTTCCGAAGACAAAAAATTCTCCACATGGAGGAAGCTCTGGCTCTTTTTAGCGAAGTCCGAGAAGGTGAAATTTACAATTTGTCGGTGTTGACACAGTTTGAAAGCTACATGTGAAAAGCCAATCGGAATTTGTTAAAAATCGAGGGTTTTGTATTATTTTTTATTTATTATAGATGCTAGGCTTGGACATCACAGATGAGCAAATTCAGGAAATGGAAACTAACTTGACAAATATTGACTACAAACTAGCGGCTGCCGAGGAAAAAAAGAGAAGACATGATGTCATGGCCCACGTGCACACTTTTGGCGCGTGCTGCCCCAAAGCTGCCCCTATAATACATCTGGGAGCCACGTCTTGTTATGTGGGTGATAATACCGTAAGTTTTTGTAGAGAAAGATATTTACATCTACTTGGACATGTATACAATATTTACACAGAAGTGTCACGGAGGGGGAGGGGGGGGGGGGGAGGAGGAGGTGGGGGTTTTGGGTGGAGGAGGGGGTTCAATGTAGGATGGGACAAGTGTGGGCCATATTCTAGCAGGGTCTTTATTTGAAAGGCATATAACATTATTCACTGAATAAAACTCTATGCCATGGATAATGCAATTGGTTTCCCTAATACTTATCCTCTGGATAGTGATTGTTCCAGTGGATAGTGCTATCCAACATTTGAGGTTAGCAACAAAAGAAACGACGTGCAGAGGTCCCAGAGCTCCTATATTTCCTATATTTCCTATAATGTTCATAGGATCCTATAAAGAGCCTATATTTCAGTAAATCCTCCTATATTTCCTATATTTTACTTAAATTTTTTAACATGAAAAAGCTTGTTTTATGAATAATTTGATATTCATGTGACATATAATTTTTAATGAATCAACTTATTGTGGGATCCCTGTGTTCCAACTTGAGAGGCCTGGTTTCACAGCTAGCATCGTGTGCACATGGTCCGGTGCAATGGAAGATTGTGCAAGCAACTTCTACATTTATCTTGATTTAAGACAGATTTGTGCCGAACATTTTGAAGAATTGCCAGTACAGATAAGAAAAGAAGAGATTCTAACAATCCATGATTTAAGATATGTGGTTGTAAAAGAACTTGTGAAGCATTTTGCCGAGGAATTTCACCCTTCGTTTTTAGTCAACCCTAAAATCAGGCCGGCTCTGGCTGAACCAGAGCTAATTGGGTCATTGTTTTACGACTGTTTGGAACTAAATCTCAAAAACAGAGAAGAATTGATTAACCTTTCACAGCTGAGCGCATTTTGCACGATATTTCCACGTTTTGGAACTGACTGGTATCTCGAATCAACTGGAGAAAGTGACACTGACACGATAATTCTATCTGATGATGACCATCCAGATGTTGTGTGATTATTGATGTGCATTGTTATGTTATTCAAGAGTTTGTCACTTCTTTTTATTTTGCTGATATGCTGTTTTATCATGCCTGGAGGAAAAACAAATTTTAAAAGTGATTGGCTTTTAAAAACAGATGCTCAAGGAAATAAAATTTCAAGTTGGTGTAAACAGCACATTGCTTTATTTGTAATAAAACATTCCGTTGTGATAATCAAGGTTTACAACAGGTTTTGCAGCATGCAAAGACACAGCTGCATGTGAAACTGGCTGGTAGTATAATTTGTGGCCAACAACTTGTTTTTACGTCAGGTCCTCCTAACAACAACTCAACATCAACAGCTGCTACCTCCCAAGAAACTGATGTGCAACAATTGAAGTCAACTGGAAATCTAACTTGCTTCTCTTACAAGGATGAATCTCTTCGAGCTGAACTTATTTGGTCACTGAAAGTTGTAAGCTCTCACTACAGTTATGCATCATGTGATAACATAAAAGATACATTGCATGCCATGTTTCCAGGTAAAATTCCAGATGATTTTTCGATGAGCTCGTCAAAGGTTTCTTATATGGTTTCTGAAGCTACAGGACCTCACTTTTAGAAGATTGTTGTTGATGATGTTTTGAACTCCCAATCCATGTACACCATACATTATGATGAAACCACCAATGCCCAAATTCAGAAGCAACTTGATATAAAGATAAGGTTCTGGTCTGTAGCTCAAGGAAAAGTTCAGGTTCATCATCTTCAAAGTTACTTAATGGGGCATGCAACTGGAGCACAGTTGTCCCAGAAACTGATATCTGCTATCCATGATAATGGGCTAACCCTAAATTGTTTGCAAATGCTAGAGAGTGATGGGCCAAATGTCAACAAAACTGTCTGGAATCTTGTAAATGAGCAGGTTTTGCAGTTGCCTGAAAGAAATCATGGTCTGATTGATATTGGAACTTGTAACCTTCACATATTTCATAATGCATTTGCTAAAGGCCTCCATGAATTTGGAAATGAACTTTCTGAACTTGTTATAGACATACATACATGGTTTAAATTGTCTGCTGCAAGAAGAGAGGACTATCAAGAGGTCCAAGAAAGTCTAGGTTTACCAAAGAAATACTTTCTGAAACATGTTGACAGTAGATGGTTAACTCTTCAACCAGCACTACAGAGAATTTGTGAACAAATAAAGGGACTTGAAAAGTATTTTTCCGAAGAGTCAAAAAAAGATGCTAAAGTGCAAAGCAATCCTAGATTTATTAGGATAATGAGACAGCTGAACTCAAAGGAGACCTCAGCAAAGATGCATTTCCTGATTTCTGTTGCAGACATATTTAATTCATTCTTAGTCAACTTTCAAAAAGAAGAGCCACTTATTCATATTCTATATGATCAGTTTGTGTCTATTTTAAAGATGTTCCTAGGAAGATTTATCAAGCAAGAAGCTTTGAATCAGACAGATTTGTTAAAGCTCAATTTGGATTCTAGTGATATTCAACTTGGTGACACTGGCATCGAGATTGGAGAGGAAACCCGGAAAGCATGTGCAAGTTTATCAGCAGACAAGAAGAAGATGTTTACACTCGGAGTGAAGTCATTTTTCAAGGCTTCTGGGAAGCATCTGTTAAAGAAGTTACCACTTGATAATGCAATTCTGAAGAAGTGTAGAGTGCTTAATCCCTTGAACCGTTCAGCAGATTGGTCTTCTAATGCAATCAAAGGCTTGGCTAGAAAGTTGCATGTTGATGTCAACATCACTACACTTTGTGATGAATGGAAATTGTACCAACTAGATCAAATTCCAGAACAATGGAATACTTCTGAAGAACAGCCTGAGAAACCAGCAAGAGTAGATGTATACTGGAACAAAGTTGGTACTTTGAAAGATGTCTTTGGTGAAGTCAAATATCCTCAAGTTTTTAAAGTAGTTAAGTCAGCACTAATTCTAGCACATGGAAATGCTGATGTGGAAAGAGGTTTTTCGGAAAGTGGAAAAAGTGTAACTAAAGAGAGGATAAGGTTGAGTGAGTCATCTATCTATGGTATTCGTTCGACTTCTGATGGGATGAAGGCCTTTGATAATAATCCCAGTGCTGTGCCCATCACCAAGGAGCTCTTGAAGCTTGGACGATTTGCTCATTCAAATTATGTTAAAAGACTTGAGGAAGAGAGAAAGGAGAAAGAAAAGAGAGAACAAAGAGCTGCTTTGTTAGAGAAAGAGAAGAAGGAACTAGAAAAGCAAACAAAGCAACGAGAAAATTTACAAAAAAAGGGTAAAGATCTAGAGAAAAAAGAGACTGAACAACAACAAGAAATCGAAATTGGCAATAAGATCTTGGAGGAAGCCAATCAAAAATTGAAAGAGGCTTTGAAGAATAAAGATTTTAAAGAGGCTGCTGTAGCTCAAGCAATGCTTGAAAGTGGAAGAAAGAAAATTGATGATGCAAATAAACTTATCATTACTACAAGAGAAAGGCAGAAAAACATTTTGAAAAGAAAAGATGGACTACTTAAAAAACTCTTGACTGCAAGTAGTTCACCAACTAAAAAGAGAAAGATTTAAGAGCTGGAATATTACAAAAGCTGAATGCCATCATCAAAGTTATGGCAGATCTAAAAAGAAAGAAAGTTCATCTACTTTTTAAGTCTAAACATTCAGTGTTATTGCAAAAGTTGTGACACACTATATTTTTATTAAGTTGTTAAATCTGTAGTTCAGTTAAAGACTCTACATCCTTGTTACCTATTGAGCGCGTTGACATTGTAAGAGCAATTTTCACAACAGTTTTGGTAAAATAAATGAATAGTTTGTAAAATGTTATGAATTGTGTATTTCTTTTTCACTATTTACTTAATTTGAGCTATATAACCTCCTATAAAGTTCCTATATTTTTGCTAAAAAATCCTATATTTTCCTATATTTAGTACTTAAAAGTCCTATATTTCCTATCAAATTAGCTCAAAAAGTGGCTGGGATGCTTGGACGTGAAATGCTCTAAAAACTAGCAGGGTTCTATCTAAGGTATCTGAGGGGTAGAAACTTCCCCCCAAAATGCCCAGCTTCCCCCTCCAAAAAAATACTGTTATCGTTACAGTATATAAGTAACTATATTGGAAAAAATCATCCAGATGCTATGAGGTCAGTGCACACACTGTAACATTCCTCAAAATTGTGTCTCAAAATGCACCAGATGGCATCTCAGCGCATATTCATTTCAAAACGTTTCCCGGGGGCATGCCTCCAGACCCCCCTAGGAAGCTCGTGCCCTTTGGCCACTCGGGACTTCTCCCCCAAAGGATAAATCCTAGATAGAACCCTGACTAATTATCCTTGTCTGCAGCAACATTAAGTTTTCTAAAGTCTAGGGACAGCTCTCAGAGCATAATCACAACATTGTTTACCTTGTTTACTTGCGTGCAAGTCTGCAGTGTGGAGTTGCCATTTGTCCCATACAGAGGGATGGGGGTACTTTTCTTATATAAGTAATGAGGATGCTTGTTGGAAATTTTGTAAACCCCTAAAAGCTAAGTTAATTACATTTTGTGGGCATGGATGAAGTTTATTTTTGCCCACAGAGGTACAATGGCACTGAAACTGGATTGTCTTGTGACTATTTTGTACAGTTATAAACTATAAGATAGGTTACTTGACTAATAAAATGACAGGAATTATTCCTGTCATTTTTAGTGAAATACCCAAAAATGTCCCTGAAAGATATGGCAACATCTCTTAAACAGTGGCCATTTCAGAATTCTGCTATCAGAATTCTGTCATGATTGGCAATTATCCACACAGGTGAAGAATGTTACTACAAGGAATGTTAAAAGGGACAGTGCTGATACCATAGCAGTCCTATAAAAAAGCTCTTCTCTCCTTAACAAATCAAAATACTGGGACAGACTCCTGGATTTTCCTGATAACCACAGCAGTAGTGCAGTGTAGATTATCATGACCATGTGTACATGTCCATAGCAGGACAAAGGACGTAGACAGCTCTAGCTGTGTCAAAGAAAATGAAGGGATGTAAAATTTCAGAAAGAGTGTTGTCTGTTCTGTTTTGACTGATATTTGAAATTTTCTGAACTGTTACAGGATCTTATTGTATTAAAGGATGCTTTTAACATTTTACTCCCAAAGGTGAGGCTGACTTTTATTTTATGTTTTTTCCTCTCCACCCGCCTTGTCTAGCTTTTGCTATTTGTGGGGGGAGTTGGCAAAATGATGTGTATGAAAATAAAGTATGGTGTTTGTGAAATTGTTACAAAATGTTGAGGTTAGAGGCTAAATGCCTAAAGCCCTTTGGTGTCACTGGGAAGTTTGAATTTTTCTGGAATAATGCAATGTAATTTATCGTGAGTAAAAGGTGCATGTACATGTATGTATTACATCTGTATTTGTGTTAATGATATATGAAATGAATAGTTGCATCTAAATAGTTGCATCTATTAAGAACAAGGTTACAGTATTTTATCTTAATGTCTTTTCACTTCTTGATTTTATTTGAAGCTGGCAAGATGCATACATAGATTTTCAGGTTTTGCAGAGCAGAACAAGTCAATTCCCACCCTTGGCTACACACATTTTCAGTAAGTTATGGAAAGAATTCATCTTAAGGCATTTGGGCCGGCAGTTTCAGCTAATTTTAACACTTTACAACTGGTAGCCTACCCAAGACTGTAACTCTGCACTGTGGTTTACTGTCCTAACCTAATTTACACTGCTTTAAACTACCCAATACTGCTCCAACCTACTCTACACTGCTTTAAACTAACCTACACTAATCAGACCTACTCTACTTTGCTCCACCTACGCAACACTTCTCTACCTTACTCTACGCTACCCTAACCTACATGTACTCTGCACTGCTTTAAACCACTCTACACTGCTCTGACCTACTCTGCTTTGCTTTACCTACTCTACACTGCTCTACTCTTTGGTACTCTACCCTGCTCTAAGCTACGAGTTCTCTGCTTTGCTCTCACTTATTGCTACTCTGTTTGACTCTCACATACTCTATATTGCTTTTCTCTAACATACTGTACATTGCTTTAACCGACTCTACTCTACTGTAACACACTCTAACAGTGTACTCTACATTATTGTAATCCACTCCGTGCTGCTCAAATCTACAGTGTGTACTCCATACTACTGTCTGTACTCTAATCTACACTACTCTAACCTCCACTGTGCTCTAATTTACTCTGCTCTAACCTACTTTACTTTGCTTTAATTTATTCTACAGTCTCAGTGCTCTAACCGACTTGTACTCTACATTGCTTAATATACTTAGGGTCTTAAAAAAATGTTGAAGAAGGCATTTGCTTGGTAAAAATAATTTAATAATGGTTAGACCTACATGTATGTATGCCCCAAATTACCTTGTTTACAGCATAAATCAAAGTCCTCAGTTACTTCTTCCTACTAACAACACTGACCTGTTTTTCATTGTAGACCAGCTCAGCTGACTACAGTGGGTAAAAGAGCTTGCCTTTGGCTGTCTGACCTTCTAACGGACCTAAGAAACCTAACTAGAGCACGTGATGATTTGAGGTTCAGAGGAGTTAAGGGTACTACAGGTACCCAGGCCAGTTTTCTGAGTCTTTTTGACGGAGACCATGACAAGGTAGAAAGTCATGGTTTTTCGAGGTTCCTTCTTTAGCCTGGGTAGCAAGCATTTCCCCTTGAGTTATTGCATGAAATCTTTCAGTGTTCCAGCTGTCACACATTACCTTGAGCAGAATCGCTTGCTACCCAGGCTATTTCCTATCAAACTGCCCTTTTTTTATTCCTGCTTCTCAGTATCAGTTTCTTTCAAAAGTGAAATTTCATTTGCCTTAAAATTAATGTGTTTGTTTATGATAGGTGGAAAGACTAGACCAGTTGGTGACTGAAATGGCTGGGTTCTACAGCCATTACCTGGTTACAGGCCAGACCTACAGCCGTAAAGTAGATTTGGATTGCCTTTCAGCTCTCGGCAGTCTAGGGGCTTCTGTTCACAAGGTATTTTTGCTTTTTCTTCCCCCCCTCCCCACCCCTAACATACATGTACTATCTTCTAAGTAACTCTTACTGCAGTACTGTAACATTTATTTGTAGGAGCTTTTATTTCTTGTGCTTGTCAAAAACACTGCTTCTAGGACCTTCCATAGTTGTGTCATCTTTCAAGGATCAGGTTTCCCTGGATAAATTGATCAGGCCCTGGTTGTTCAAACGTTGGATAGCGCTATCCACTGGATAAATCACTACCCAGCAGATAAGTATTAGGGAAACTGATTAAGCTATCCGCTGGATAGTGATTTATCCGCTGGATAGCGCTATCCAACGTTTGAACAACTGAAGCCAGGGAGTTAAGTATGTTCTAAGAATTGAGTTAGTAGCTAGGGAGCCCAGGGAAGTAAAGAAGGGCACAGATTTAATAAATTAATACAAAGGAGGAGAGAAAAGACGGAGGGAGCCTGGTCACCCTTCCCAGTTCTCCCGGTCCCTCCGTTTTTCGTTACTTTGTACCACTCCCTACTAACTGAACGAATGGAATAGGCTACACAGAGTTATGCCATGATGAGGAAATGGAGGAGGAGAGGAAGTTTTCCTGTTAGAGCGATTTTCGTATGACCTTGAAAAAAGGTTTCGGTAAGTGTTCGTTCTTTGTTTCATCAGCCAATGGATGAAAAGATCAAAACATGGAGTCTTCGTTTTTCCGCCAAAGAAACCCTAATATGGAGAAGGCATTGTTCGATTGGCCAATCGTTTTGTAGTATGACGTCAAAGCGAAGTATCGGTTGATTTCTAGAAAGTTCTCGGGCATGAAGTTTTTTCACCTGAGCGTTCGCTTAACCAATGAAAAGCCAAATGCGTTTGTCTGTCCGTTCGATAAACCAATCAAATCGCTCTATTTCCGTTCGTTTGTCGCTTCTGTTTTGTTCGCGCGCTTTCATTTCATGCTCATACGAAAATCGCTCTATCCCTAGCCTACTGACTCTATTCCAAGTCCTTTTTTAGCACAGTAAACATTTCAACAGGCCACTTCCGAGTTCCAAAAACCCTCACTTTCAACATGAAATAAGTGCATATCCTTTCTTGTGAAAATGAGTTTTATTTGCCTGAGAATGAAAAATCGTTTCCATATCAAAGGCTGAGCACTTAACCTCGTTTTGATACAGCAGCCGGGGAAAATTTGGAAATAGCCTATTGCTTTTTTATCATTTTCTGGCACTTTTAGTTCATGAGAGCATAGCTGCTGCAGTATGCTGTTGTAAATGATCATCTTTGAAATACATGTAGTTACTATAGATCTAACTCTCTTTTATATTAAGTAATTATTGCCTTGTTTTGCTTTGAACGTTTTGATTGCGGTCTTTGCAGATATGTACAGATATCAGGCTTCTGGCCAATCAAAAAGAAATCGAGGAACCTTTTGAAAAGGAACAAATAGGTAACTGAAAGCATGTAAATACAGTGTAAAGTAAGCCAAGAAAAAAAAACTCTCTGTATACATGCGCAAACCAGTCGGTTCACTGTTACCATTTTAGAACGGTCAACCGAGAAGGGGACTGGGCCGAATTGACTTTCGCAAAGGCTTCTGGGACTGTTACTTGGGACTGTGAAGAAATTAGACAATGGGGACGGCTTGGGATCCGACAACGGCAACGTCCATGAAGACGTCGCTGAAAAATGGACTTCGCAGCCATTTAAACTTTATCTCGATTATCCCAAATCGCCCTGTTACTTAAAGGAAGAGAATTTTGGTTGGGGCTGAAGAGAGTGAACCATGCCCGAGTTCAGACAGAGATGGTAGAATTTATCGCCCTGCCGTTCCCGTTCTCAAGTAAACTAAAAATTTGGTCGTTTCAAGTCGTTGTCGTGCAGGGACGGCAAAGAAATTTACAAAAAGCGTGATGCACGTGCAGAGTTGTTGTTTTGCTCATTAAAGGGACCCTTTCAACCAGTGTGCATTGTGGTCGTGCACTTCACCGAAATCATTTGCTGTAACACAGAATTTACGAACGTGATTTCTGTGTTTGATAAAAGGATTGTATATATTATGTTTCTTGTAAGAAGGGTATCCCAGCCTGCCATTGGTTAGGTTTCGAAAATGCAATCCGATTTTCAAATACAATCAGAGCGTTCGTAATATCTGTATCACAGCAAATGATTTCGGTGAAGTGCACGACCGCAAAGCACACTGGTTAAAGGTGTCCGTTTTAACATATTGAATTTTTGACATTCTCGTTGCCGTCGCCGTCGCCGTCGTAGTCTTGTTAGGTGCCTTTAGCTGACTGGCGCGTCCCCCGCAACGATCCCAAAAACAATTGCAGGATGCATTTCAGCTCCAGTTCTGTTCTCGCTTCTGAAGTTACGAATTAGAACCTAACAGAACCACCTTCCTTTGGGTACACTGAATGGGATGTTCTTTACACAAGTACTAACGATTTGAGCACAAGTGTTCGATTAGCTTGAGTGCCAGACACTAGAATGAAGAACAGAGAAAGGATTCTAGCACTGTAAGCTCTAGCCTGCACGCGTAACTGTCGGGATTTATCTCGTGCTATAACCTGAAGAACAATCATTTCTTGTTCGCGTTTTTTAGGCGAACAAAGGCAAGTGAGAAGCGAGCGAGGAGTGCGAGACACGCGCGACGGTGGAAGGCACAGAAATTATTTTTCTGCGCCTTTCCCTGCGCGTGTCTCGCGCTCCTCCCTCGCTTCTCGCTCGCCACGTTTCGTGCTTCGTTCTCCTGAAAAACGCAAAAAGGAAAAAAAGTCCATTTTTTTTTCTACAGGCTGCGCGCGCAAGTGTTCGTGTTTGGGCGGTAAAGCCACCAGAAGTATTATTTGTAAATGAGGATTAGTCACATTGGGACTTGGTCGCTCGCTGGGTCTACGAGTCGTTTCGCTGTCTTAACTCTTTTCCCTAACGTGGTGGGCCAGTTCCCTTCTTTCGTCTGATCAATGACTTTAAGAACGAGGAATTCACTCGTGTATCGGACTCAGTCTGTGTCATGGCTAGAGCTGCTTCAATAAAGGTTTCTTTGGGCATTAGGAATTGAAAATTGGACATGGGGTCGAACTGGGCGTTTGGGCATACGAAATTCCCTGCAGTGATTTGCTTCAGTGACCTCCAAACAATACCTTCCCAGTGGGCAATTCCCAATGCCTAAAGCAACTTTTATTGAATCAGCTATAATACCGTGTGTGGCGCTCGCTTTGTTTTTTAAGCGAAACGACTTAAAACTCTAGCGAACGGGACGTTAGCGAAAGGACGCGTAGGCGAAACTACGCTCACCTCGCGGTGCACCCTATACCTTCAAGCTACGCAAACTTAGAGAAGACGCGCCATCATGTTAGTTTTCAAAAGTTTTCTTTCTTTCTTCCCAAGGCTCAAGTGCAATGCCATACAAACGGAATCCGATGCGAAGTGAGAGATGTTGCAGTCTGGCACGTCATTTGATGGTTCTTGTAGGCGATGCTCAGCAAACAGCAGCAACACAGTGGCTGGAGAGAACTCTGGATGACAGCGCCAACAGGTGATGCGAAGAAAGGCTAGCTTTTGAATCCCTTTCCTGTGCTCAATTCCTTCTACCAACTCAGCAGGGGTCATTATACGCTTCTGGGAAACTGCCCACCTACCCCTCCCCCAAGCCAACATTAACACATACCCCACCTCCCCTAAGCCAATATTAACCCTTTAAGTCGCAATAGTGTCCAAGATCAATCTTCTCCTTACAATTATCTATACACTATAAAGAGATAAGTTATGAGAATCAATAAAATGATCACCCAAGAGAAAATACTTTGATCTTTGAACAAATTCTCTCAACTTATTCTTTAAGGAAATGTGTGGAGATCAGTTTGGAGAATTTGTATGTGGATACTGTGGCTTAAAGGGTTAACACTAGCCTTCAGTTGTTCAAACGGTGGATAACGCTACACTCTTTTTTATTTAAAGGAGCCCCTCTTTAAGAACTGTAAGCAAAACGTTCAGCCTGAAATTCGCCAAAATATTAAGAACATACGAGGTTCTATCTAGGATTTTTTAGTGGAGAAGTCCTTCGGCTAAGAGTTTCCTAGGGAGGTCCGGGGGCGTGCCACTCCGGAAATTTTTTGAAATGAATATGCGCTGAGATGCAATCTGGTGCATTTTGAGACACAATTTTGAGAAATGTTACAGTGGTATTTTATTTTATTTTTTAGTCGTGGTCACGTTCTGACAATGTTACAATACTCCATGTTCCTTTTCATTTCGTGTCCAATACTTACATGTACTTCTTGTGCACTGACCTCGTCGCGTCTGGATGATTTTTCGGATATAGTTACTATATACTGTAACGATGACAATATTTATTTTTTTTGGGGGGGGGGGGGGGGAGGGAAGCTTCTACCCCTTGAATACCCTAAATAGAACCCTGACATACTAAGAACATACTCAAGGCTTACTACTTTTACTTTCCTAAGTCCAGAAAGTCTGAATTACATAACGCGCTGCATGGTTTCAGAGTGCATGTAAATTTTTTTCTTTCAACGCATTCCTATTGGTTATGGTCAATAATACATTTACATTGTAGTTGTGGAATTCATTAATGTCAAAACTATAATCATTGTCTTATCTTGTGAAAACACTTTTGTAGGCGAATCAGTTTGGCGGAAGCTTTTCTCACAGCTGACATTTTGCTCAGTACTTTGCAGAATGTTTCGGAGGGTTTGGTAGTTTACCCCAAGGTAAGAGAAATGAATCAAGAAGAGAGCTTATGCACAGGCGTTTTGAGCGACAGATCGCGCCGTGTAATCGACAAATCGCCCCATGTAAGGGAATCCGGATTTCGGGATCCGAGAAATTCTTGCTTTTGGAATCCGAAATCCGGGAAATTCGGTTTGCTTGTAGAACTGAAATCCTGGGCGTTTGGACTCCGAAATTCAGCTCAAGATACCCGGAATTGCGCAAACCATTGGAATCCGGAATCCAAGTTCCAGTGACAAGGAATCCGGAATCCATGGCGTGGAGTCCAGAATCCAGTCTTGAATTTCCTTACATGGGGCGAGGCAGACGTCAACCGGAAATTGGCCTTTTCCCTTCTAATATGCCTTGACGCTACCACATTTGTATTTTCAAATGTCTTTTTTCTTACAGAGATAAATTGCTTGAAGATTTGGGCAAATTACATAGCTCCAAAGTGCATAAAGACTACTTTCGATTGCCCTCCGTCGCTCAAAAACGCCTTTGCTTAACCTCCTTAGTCATGATCTTCTGTTTTAACGTCGCGACGTCGCAGAAACGTTGCGAAAAAAAAATCATTTATTCGAAGGTTGGAAGCAGGGTGGTGCATTTTAGTACGTTG
This sequence comes from Porites divaricata, assembly GCA_038088405.1. NCBI lineage: Eukaryota > Metazoa > Cnidaria > Anthozoa > Scleractinia > Poritidae > Porites > Porites divaricata. Next base: position 671,150 of record JBBMOI010000009.1, read on the forward strand.
AACCAGAAGTAGATATGCTTCTGGTTGAATTTAAATCAGAACCCAAAGGCTAAATTTGGTCCCTCGTAAAAAGTGGAAGCATTGTCTGGTTTATGTTGCAACAAAGCAAAAACATATGTACTGAAATTCTGAAGGAGTGTTAAGGCGCTTACCATCAGAGTGTGAACTGGCCGACCAGGACCAGTCAAGACGTGAAAACGTTTTCACCGTTACTCAAGACTGTCTACCCAGGTTGTAAATCACACTAATCACATGTTGCGTGATCACGATCACGTGTACGATCGCGATCTTACGCGCTTCGTCTATTCGGTGTTTGACTCAAGATTTTCTTCTGTCGTCACGAACAGGTTATTGAACGCCACATTCATCAAGAGTTACCGTTCATGGCGTCTGAAAACATTATCATGGCCATGGTGAAAGCAGGAGGCAATAGGCAGGTAGGATAATAGTTGCTCAGTTCTGGAAACTTGAGGTCTTTCTTCAACGTTGTTTATTTTCGGCACCACAATGAAAGAGACAAGAAAACGCCACGCCAAACATTTGTAATGATCAGGTCTTTAAACTCCAGGTGCACTAAGATACCAGCAGTTTGATGTCTGTTCTCTGCTAACATAAAGTTTTTTGAACCAGAAGCTGATAAGGCGTTGTCCACGCGAATCCGTTTTTGTATGAAAACGGAGATTTTTTTCTCCGGTTTTGCTTAGCGTCCACTTGTATTCAATGCGCTGAAAACGGTCACCGAAAATGCATCTATTCAAAAACGCTTTCCAGAGTTGAGAGTTTTAAAAACGCCGTTTTGCTGTACTTGTGTGGGTGCATGAAAACGGAGGTTTTTGCCAACGATTACGTCATGGTGTTGGATCCAGTCTATCCCGCGCACGAGCTTAGACGTCACCATCTCGCTGGCTCAGATATCAGTCAATGTTGCCTTTTTGTTTGGATGGGCAAAAAAAGATTCAAAAACGCAACGTATGGGCTCGGATTTGTTTTGGAAACTGACAAAAAGTCTCCGTTTCCAAACAAAAGCGGATACGTTTGGAGGGGGCCTAAACTGATTCGCTATTGGAGTGTCAACACAATTATCTCAAGTGTGGGCGCATTGATGTGAGGCATTTCCGCTTTGTTATTGTTGTAATTTGTATCAATCTGATTAACTACTATACTTTCAAGAGATAGCTTTTATGGATTTTAGAAGGATTTGGAATCAAATTGATGGGTTTTTGATGTAATGTTTTACAGGAATGCCACGAAAAGATCCGCGTTCTGTCCCAGGAGGCTGGGGCGGTTGTCAAGGAGCAGGGTGGTGACAATGATTTGGTTGAGAGAATCAAGGCCTGTGAATACTTTGCTCCCATTCACAACCAGCTAGACGCCATATTGGATGCCAGCACTTTCACTGGGCGGGCACCACAGCAGGTAAGACAAGTCAGGTTCATTAAGTGTAAGAAATATTTTAATATAGGGCAATATCACAGGAGTGGATATTGACAGGGTCATACAGTGGAACCCGGTTAATACAGATACCAAGGAGACATGCCATGGTGCCCGTATTAGAGCGATTTTCGTATGCCCTTGAAATGAAAACGTGCGAACAAAACAGAAACAACAAACGAACGGAAATAGAGCGATTTGATTGGTGTATGAAACGGATACAAACTCACCTGGGTTTTGGTTGGCTAAGCGAACGCGCGGGTAAACAAACTTCATGCCCGAAGAACTTTCTAGAAATTTCTTTGACGTCATACTGCAACACGATTGGCCAATCGAACAATGCCTTCTCCATATTAGGGTTTCTTTGGCGGGAAAACAAAGAGGCCATGTTTTGATCTTTTCATCCATTGGCTGATGAAACAAAGAACGAACACTTACCGAAACCTTTTTTCAAGGTCATACGAAAATCGCTCTATCCGAATGTACGTATTAAGCGGGGTCTCAGAAGAAACGTCACGGCCACATGTTTTATGGAACTAAAGACTAAAGCGGACTGGTTTACGAGGAAATCTTGCTAATTTCGTAACTGTGACTAAAATTACCTTCAATTTAAAGTACTACTGTGAAAGGTTTGAACTCAGGAAGCATTTCACAAGTAGGTTTAGCATGATCGTCCGGGTGAACGTAGTCATGAGTAGGAGTGTTGTTGACAATGACTGGCGTTTCGACAATCTGTGCGGTAGTTATCGGCTACAGGTTAGGGTGCTAACCCGGAGGGGGGGGGTGGGGGTACTCCCTATGGTACCATTTGTCAATAGAAGGTATACGAAAGGGGTACCTTTTTCGTGAAAAATGGTGTATAAAAGAACAAGGGGTTGAGCCTCAGGGCGGGGGCCCCCCGTATGAACATTTGTTGAGTACCTCCCCCCCCCGGTGCTAAGAGGGGCTAAGTCACGCTATTTGCTATCTTTTTCAAAAGCTAAAACGTGTCCTCGCGTCAATTGAATCCCAAAACTAATGGTCCATTTTTTTAAAAAAATTAAGACTATATTTAGGTATTGAGACTGTTTCATGTCATCTGTTGCTAAGAAAAGCAAGGGTGGTCAAAGGTTAAAAATTGAAAAAAAATGGGGTATCTTTTAATGTTAAGCCTTCAAAAATCACCTAAAAATTATTCATGGTAAGGGGCTCCTTGATGAAATTTGTTTGATACCTTCATAACTCTGTGGGAGCATTTTGTTTACAACAGCAATATTCCATCTATTTTTTCCGAGACTTCAGTATGCTGCGACAAAGCCAGCCGTACTCAAACAAAGAAAGCTTTCTCAAACTGAACACAGAACAGGAAGTATTTTCCGCCAGGCCATTTTTCGTGATAAGAATAAATTTCCATATGATTTGATAAATCTTGTTCAAATAAGCAAGATAAAAAGGTCTCTGTTTGCATTACTATAATTTCCCGGAATTTTTCAGTTCCCCAAAAAGTATAGGGTTACACCGGCCCTCTGTGCGTTTGATAGACTGTATATTTTTAAGAGATCTTGATTACTTGAGTTGCCTTATTCCTTGAAAACGATAAGTGTGCACGTTCTTTTGTTTTAAATTCTTCTCTGTGCTGCCTTGGGGAGAGAAAAAAAAAACACTTTAAAGGTCACAGATGCCAAAATTAAGTTATTCATATTTCGTCTTTCTAAGAACTAATCGATCACAACAACAGTCTGGTCATAGAGCTCTGACAAATGGCGACTTTATTCTTGGTTCCATATAAGCAGTGTATAGAACCAAAAAGCCAGTCGAGAAGAGGCAGTAAAAAGCAGCCGGAAGTATTCGATCTTTGACTATTTAGTTATAAGCTAATGGCAGCTACTCCTTTCTCGCTCGAAGGCTTGTTTGCGTACATCTCGGAGACGTTCGCCGCGGGAGTGATTCAGTCCTACCAAGGGCAAGGCCTTCTAGGTGACGCTCCATTACTGCAACGCCAAGATCCCTTGGAGGATTTCAAAAAGTTCAACCGAAATGATGAGATTTTTCAAGAGTACGATTCTCCCTCAGGGGACGACAGCAAAATGGGATGGAAGAGATCTCGCCCGCCAACATGGCGACTGTCGCTTTGGAAGGCCATGAAGCATGCGTTCTATATTCAAATTCTTGGTGGTGTTGCGTTGGGATCGCTCGCTATTGTAATACTGGTCATAGATTTCAATACCGTCGATCTTTGCTATGATATGCAGTCCAAAAACTGGACGGCACTTCCCAAAGGAATTCAGGCGGTCATAGTGACTGCCGCTACAACCGAAGCTTACTATGTTCAACTGTGGACGTTTCTTGTTGTGTTGACTATGTTTGGTTGGCGTTTGATGAAGGAGCTAAATTTATTGATTCTCAATCTTTTGGGCGCTTTCTTCGACACTTGTTACCGGCTTTATTTACAAGTTTACGACATTTACTACAAGCCGTGGAGGTCATTCCCTCTCAACGGCCTGTTTGTTCTCTTGTTGTTGATGAACAGTTTAATCATCGGCAGAGACGTAGCTAAGAAAAGCGAAGTCGAAAGGAACAAAGTAATAAAGAAAGCGATCAAGGTATCGGCGATGCTGGTAGCTCAGTTTGCTTTTGGAATTCCAATCACTTTTGGTCTCGTGTACGTCCTTATACCCCTGTATGGCAAAGCATCTGAAACCTACAGAGCGATCATAGCCGGGGCATTGCCTTTAGTAACTGCTGCTCCAAAGGTCATTGTACGCTTGGCGGCGCAAAGAATTGATTTCCTTCATCCAGGAGATTCGCACGTGCTGTTAAACGTACTCTACAGCGCGTCCGCCATCGTTTTTCGCGTTATGCAAGCGGAACTGACCAGCCTCCGACTTTTCATTCTCCTCAGCTTCGCGCATGGTGCAATAGATTTGCTGGAAAGGTTGACTATCGTTATTCGTGATTATGTTTGGTACTTTGTTTACAAAAAGCTCAAAAGAGACAGTGAAACCATGTTGAAGGCAAGTCAATTTCGCTCGCCGAGGAGCATGCGCTTTGTGGCCGACATGAGCATTCAGATGATCCTTGGCGAATCGACGTCATTGATAGCAGCGGTCGGTTTCATTCAGCTTTACAACTTCATGTACAACCGCAGTGATGCTTCCTCGGCGTCTACCAACATGGTTTATATCACCCAATTTTTCGTTCGCGTCTCCATCGCTATTAGCATCGATTTCGTTTTTAACTCGTTCTCGTTTTGGCTGCAGATGTCTTATTTAAATATCGCAGTGGTGCGCGTCTGGCGCAAAAAATGGCGGAAACATATGCTCATTGCTTTTATTCTGACTGCAGTGACACTGTGTTATTTTACCACTCATTTGTTCAGTGTTGTGAAAGACAAAAACACTTCAGGAGATATAACAGATGATTATAGTTGCAAAGGGCCTTTCTCAAAGTTTTAGTAATTTGTATTTTTCAAGGGTTTTCATGCTACAACCCAACAGAATGACAGAAAAATGTGCTGCTCAATCTCATTCATTTGAAAGGCCACACTTTGATAATTACCTGAAACTAGTTGTATCGCATAAGTTTGAGTCAGTGTGAGCGGAGAGTGTTTATTAGGGCGCTCTCCATTTGCCAGAACTGACCGGCCAATAGCATGCACAAATAAAATAATAACTCAATACAAACTCTTGGAAAAAATCATTTTTCATCGTCAAAATGACTGGTCCGGCCGACCAATTCTGACTTTTGGAAAGCGCCCTCAATTGAATGTTTAGGCCATAAAGAAAAAAGTGTACGAACAGAGAAGGTCATGCGAACGATAATGCTCGAGAAAACCTAGAAAGTTTCAGAAATTCCGGGGGCTCCCGAATGGTTACTAACAAAACGATATGTCGTTAACTTTTACTACCTGATAGATCTATAAAAAGGTAAACGGCTGTTTTTCCCGTCTCTACGAATCTTGTAGCGTGACATTATGACTGTAACCTGGACAGGTACAGTTGCAAAGATTTACGAGGTTAACTCGAACCAGACATAGCCAGTTATTACGTGTAATAATTTACTTTTGCTTTTAGTGGAGATCAATTGAGTAGTGGTCTAAAAAAGTGGATAAGTTTTCTCGGTTTGGAAGTGATCATTGTCGTGGATAAGGATTGAATCTAGATCGCAACACATTTTCAAGCTCTCTCAGTGGAGAGTTAACTCATGTTTGCTTTTTGTTTTTGTTTTTTCCTTTTTTGATGACGATTTTGAAAAACAAAGAGGAAAGTATTAAAGATATAAAAGACGTTGGTACTTTTAGTTATAAGATACTTTAAATTAGTGTGCTTAGTCAAGGTACTTAGTAGTAGTCGGCAATCCGTGGAATGCAGGTTTCAAATGTAAATCGAAACCATTCAATACATAAGCCAGAAAACTCAAATAAAATAGGGGAGAAACATTTTAAAGTATCGCCAAGGCACAAGTCTGCCAAGCAAGTGTATGTGAAATTTAGGGGGCTTTCGGAAAACACAGCGCTGGCCCCGAGGGAGAAAGACGTGCGCGCGCATCGGCGCTCATCTCGCCCCATATATTTCTTATAAGCCTACATCATAAGCAACCAAGGCTGCTTATCGTTAGTAGTCGGAACTGCCTGGTTAAATCAGAGCAGGTGACCAGAGAAATAGAGAGAATCCCACTAGTAAACAGGACTCAGTATCCAGCGAGCTCAGTCTATTCGCAAGAATCAGTCTTGCACGGCATTTATGGGCTTATAGCGAAAACTCACGGAAAACTAGCTTATTTCTTTTTTCACCATAACAGATTCTGGCCGTTGCGACTGAGCCGTTGTGACTTTTAGTAAGCACCTAAGACTCTCTGTACATGTTTTCCTTCCTGACAAATTACGAAAGATGTTCCACCCATGTTTAAAGAGCTTAGTATGGTGATAACATTTAACCTTTTTTTTTTCTGTGCTAGCTCATTTTGTTACACGGTTTAAAGGAAGGAGGCCACAAAGAGAAACACAAATAAAACATTAAAATAACTTAAAGATTGATTCAAACTTGGCTCGGGACTCAAAATTGACTTGAGCTCCTTCTACTAAGGTCATTCTTTCAGAAGATTCGCGCGTGTTTTACAGGCTCATTCCGGTTACCTGTCTGTTCGTGGCAAGTTCCAAGATCACAGCATATTTTTAGAGCGTAATTTTCCATTGATCTTAAGTTCGTTTTTTCCCATATGACTTGAATCAAACTTAGCTTGTGACTCAAAATTGAGCTGGGTTCGTTGTACTAATGTCAGTTTTATCCAGGAGAATCGCACGTGCTTTACAAGTTCTTTCCTGTTGCTTGTCTATTATAATTGTAAAGCGTATCTTTCTTATGTTCTTTAGTTCGTTCATTCTCTTTCTTGACAAAAGACCGCCTTAACATTAAGAACTGATCGATCAAAACAAGTGAGTCTAGAAGCTACTGTAAAACAGATCTGAATCTTCTTGCTTCTATTGGCCTGAGGAGATCGTGCCTATTTGATAAACCAATGGGAGCTGCTCCTTTCTCGCTTGAAGGCTGTCTCGCGTACATCTCGGAGAGGTTCGCCGCTGGAGTTATCCAGTCTTACCAAGGACAAGTACTTCTAGAGGACGTTCGGTTACTGCAACGCCAAGATCCGTTGGAGGGTTTCGGAAAGTTCAATCGAAATGATGAGATTTTTCAAGAGTACGATCCTCCTTCAGAGGACGACAGCAAAATGGGATGGAAGAGATCTCGCCCTCCAACATGGCGACTGTCGCTTTGGAAGGCCATGAAGCATGCGTTTTGTATTCAAATTCTTGGTGGTGTTGCGTTGGGATCGCTCGCTATTTTAATACTGGTCCTAGATTTCAATACTGTCGCTCTTTGCTATGATATGCAGTCCAAAAACTGGACGGCGATACCTAAAAGAATTCAGGCGGTCATGGTGACAGCTGATGCAACGGAAGCCTACTTGATTCAACTGTGGCCGTTTCTCGTTATATTGACAATGTTTGGTTGGCGTTTGATAAACGAACTCAATCTATTGTTTCTCAATCTTCTGGGCGCTTTCTTCGACACTTGCTACAGGCTTTATTTACAAGTTTACGGCATTTACCACAAGCCCTGGAGGTCATTCCCTCTTAACGGCCTGTTTGTTCTCTTGTTGTTGATGAACAGTTTGATTATTGGAAGAGACATTGCTAAGAAAAGCGAAACCGAAAGGAACAAAAGAATCAAGAAAGTGATCAAGGTATCGACGATGCTGGTAGCTCAGTTTGCTTTTGGAATACCGATCTCATATGTTATTGTGTACGTCCTGATACCCTTGTATGTCGAAGCATCTGAAACCTACAGATTGATTATAGCCGGGGCATTGCCTCTAGTGACTGCTATACCAAAGGTCATTGTACGCTTGGCGGCGCAAAGAATCTATTTCCTTCATCCAGGAGATTCGCACGTGCTGTTAAACGTACTCTACAGCACGACTGCCATCGTTTTTCGTGTTTTGCAAGCGAAACTGACCAGCCTCCCACTTTTCATTCTCCTCAGCTTCGCGCATGGTGCAATAGACTTGCTGGAAAGGTCGACTATCGTTATTCGCGATTATATTTGGTACTTTATTTACAAGAAGCTCAAAAGAGACAGCAGTGAAACAATTTTACAAGCAAGTCAATTTCGCTCGCCGAGAAGCATGCGCTTTGTGGCCGATATGAGCATTCAGATGATCCTTGGTGAATCAACATCATTGATAGCAGCGGTCGGTTTCATTCAGCTTTACAACTTCATGTACAACCGCAGTGATGCTTCCAACTTGGGTTATATCACCCAATTCTTCATTCGCGTCTCCATTGCTATTAGCATCGATTTCGTTTTTACCTCGTTCTCGTTTTGGCTGCAGATGTCTTATTTAAATATCGCAGTGGCGCGCCTCTGGCGCAAGAAATGGCGGAAACATATGCTCATTGCATTTATTTTGACTGCAATGACATTGTGTTACTTTACATCTCACTTGTTTGCTGTTGTTAAGGCCAAAAACACTTCAGGAGTTATAATAGATGATCATAGTTGCCAAGGGCCTTTCTCAAAGTTTTAAGTAATATATTTTTTAAGGGTTTGTCATGCTACAACAAAACAGAATGACAGAAAAATGTTGCTCAATATTATATATTCATTTGAAAGGCAACATTTAGATTCAATAATCGAAATTGATATAGAGGTGCATCGCATAAGTTTGAATCTGTGTGAGAGTGTTAATTTAGTAACTTGAACCACCACCTACCCCTCCCCTAAGTCAACATTAACACTTACTTCTCACTTAGGGCAAAATTGTGACTTAGGGGAGGGGTAGATGGTCATGAGGCGTAGGATGATGTTCTAGAAAAACTAGGAAGTTTTAGAAATTCCGGGACCTGCGAATGATAATACACACAAGCATATGTAACTAGCAAAACGATGTGTCGTTTACTTTTTCTCCAAAATATAAGGGTAGATAATAATTTTGTTTAAATTGTAGGACAAAAATAGTAAAAAAATACATTTGCTTCATAGAAGAAGGGGTGTCCCTCATTTAGAATAGACACCGAGGAGCATGCGCTTTGTGGCCGGCATGAGCATTCAGATGATCCTTGGCGAATCAGCATCATTGATAGCAGCGGTCGGTTTCATTCAGCTTTACAACTTCATGTACAACAGCACTCATGCTTCCAACTTGGGTTATATCACCCAATTCACCATTCGCGTCTCCATTGCTATTAGCATCGATTTCGTTTTTACCTCGTTCTCGTTTTGGCTGCAGATGTCCTATTTAAGAGCCAATGTCCGAAAATATCGAGAATCTCAAATCAGTTCTAAAAATTCGCATTTTGGCTAATACCACCCAAACAACCCTTTAGGTGAACTATTTCAAGAAATGATGTTAAGAAATCCTTAAGCGCTTTACATTTTGAGAAATTTGGAAAAGTTCAAAAATTCGATAAAAATACATTTTTTTATTCGCGAAATGCTGCAAATTTCAACAATTTTCAAGGAAGCAGTACAAGCGCGCAGAAACTCCTATTGACTTGATGTTTTACATACATTTACCAGTTACCCAAAGCTTTAAGACTGCATAAAAATGCTTCGCAAAATAACTTTTGTAATATAGTTTTGGGCTTTAATTGTTTGCACCATGATCGTGTGCTGTTTTGGAGGTCGAAATAACGCCCAACTGTAACCGCAAAAAGTCGATTCTGGTATGTCTCAAATTTAAAATATGACTATACTATATGAAAGAGCTGTGATTCTTTGAACTAGACCTGAAGTTTCAGCTCTGCGAATTTAAACCTTTGCAAAAAATGAAATTTTAAATATAGCCCCTCGGGTCACCGTAAGCGACAAGAACGCCAAATGTAAACAAAGTGAAAAGCGTGTGAACAGAGGAGAAAATCACACCAAATTTATTTCTAGCCCACCAAAGTGCCAAGAAATGATGGAAAGTTCGGTATCTAAATATGTATTGCTATCTGAAATGCTACAAAGGCGAAATTGTCCGTCAAAAAAGAATTTTAAAAAAATCGTGAAAAACGGGCAACTGAGAATCGCGTCTGGTGAAATTCTGAACTCGGAAGTAAAAATGCTTCCGGCTGGTCAAGTTTAAAAGCCTTCAAGAACTGTTTACGAAATGCCCCAATAAACTATCGACAAACTATGCCAAATGATAGATTTACTTTTAGTAAAAATGAACATAACAAGAAGTCGGAATCATGATTTAGTGGGGGGTGGGGGACAGGGGGGCGGGAGCCCGGGAGAACAGGGGGCGGGAGGGGTACGGGAGGCGGGAGAAGAAAGTGCGGGAAGCGGGATCTCTACGATGGCGGGAAGCGGGAGAGAAATTCAAAAAGGCAAGCTTTTGCTATTTGTTACTGCTTACTTCCAGTCAAAGAAACGAACCCAAGAACGTTTCTTGACTTCCATTTAACGTTTTCCGAGGCTTACAGCAAAGTTTTATACACTAGAAAAGTCAAAAAACGAAAATTCGTGCTCGGGATCAAAAAAAACAGTATTACCTCCTGTGGAATTGGAAACCTTTCCAAGTCGCTTTATACATCATAGGACATGAATAAGATAGCATCACATATACAGCTATTTCGAGAAAGGTTGTCGGAAAAAATGCGCGCGCGACAATCCCGAAAGGCAATATGGGATATGATCAATACAAAGTTCCTAACGACTGTAGCTGTGGAACCTACTTTTGTTGCTTTCCATTAGCACTCGCGAACATATGTCCGTGGCCTCTCGTGCAATTCTTTCAAATTTCTTTGGAGAACAGGGGAGACAAAACCACCCACAATACCTTTCGGGATTGTCGCGTGCACTTTTTCCGACAACCTTTCTCGAAACAGCTGTATATGTACACGTGTGTCGACTGTGTCAGTCGTGTCAGTGTCTCGTCTGTCTTGCTAGCTGTTGAAATTCTCTGTAAGAACGACGAAGCAAGTCAGGTCAAATGTCGTCAGAGACCATTTAGATCGGTCTTAGTATTTTTTGGTTCGGTGGGGAAAAATCTGTCCATGGAAGACCTTCCTGGGAGCTCGCTCCTTACGACTGTAGTTCACAAAACACTGTTATGAAGATTTTGCCGCGTGGTGTAAACTTGTGTCAGGGCGGATAAAGGTTGGGCGGTGAAACGAGCACGTCCGAGCAAAAAGGTGCGATGCAGTGGACTGGGACTCTGCTTAGAAATGTCGCTTGTTTTCGCTTGTTTGTGACTTCGGTCAGGGCTTGCGATGTGGTTTGTCCGTTAGACACTGCCGCTGTCATTGAATTATGGCGGCTTGATTTGTTTTCTTGCTCTTCTTCCTCGTTCTTTTGTACTCTTTCGTGCTGGTGCGCTGTCTTCGAGAGGCAAATGTCGCTATTTTTTGCGGGAGGTTTAGTCAGGAGTAGACAACCATCTCCTTCAAAGGGTTTCTCTTATTACTTCCATCACTCTACCACTGAATTATATTTTACTTCTACTACTCGCCAATGTCGATGTTATTCCAAAACAAAAATAAACTAAGTACGGTCTAAAAAATGAAGGATAATCTCATCCATGTCATCCATGGCAAAACTAAAAGAAAGCAGATGGTGTTTCATAACTAGATGACGTGTATTTATAAACTCCACAGCTCTAAACCTCTTAGTTTTTACTGTTTACCTTGTTTTGTTTTAGAGAGAAAAACGGAGAAAAAACCTTAAAACTAACCTCAATAAATTTTTTTTACATGCGGTTGCCGAATTTGCGACGCATTGCGCGAATCGCCATGGCTCGTTGAACCCGAAAAGCAAAGTTTGAAGCAGTACAACGCCACTATATCAAAATATATCAATCTAATTTTTTGTTATGTTATACAAAGTTTATCCCCCTTTAACATATGTAAAAAATTTAACATTGTAGCCTGAAATTTCGGAAAGAAAATAGGATTTCCGGTTTGCAAACAGGAAAAATTCGCCGGCCTTCAAGCGCACCGGAAGCGCGGAAAGAGCGCTCGTGCCAGTCCTACTCCGAGCGGAGCGCTTGTTTCACCGACCAACATTTATCCCCCCTGCTTGTGTCGAAGGAAAGCCGCTTCAATGATCGCGCTGGAAAGTGCGGAGTGGTTCGATTTACCACACAATTTGTTATTTTGGACAAGGCCAAAGCACTCAATATTAGAATCTGAATAGGGAGTCAAACAGCGTGATTTACATGATAACGGGAGAAACACAATAAAGGGCGGGAGTCGGGAAACAAAGGAACAAAAACGTAAGGGAGGCGGGAGAACGGGGTACGGGAGGCGGGAGATTGTGACCCCCCTGTTTCCCCCCCCCCCCCCCCTCCACTGATTACAAATGACATTTCTACAAAATGAGTTTTAAGCGTAAGTCCTGAATTTTTGCAAAGTAACCTTTCAGTGTCATTTCTTTTTCTCGTGATGCAAGGCTCTGCAACTCACCTTCATGACATGACTTAAAAGCTAGCAAATAACTGAGATTTCAACATTATGCCGATTTGTAAAAAGGTTGCGGCCTAAAGTTTGTTCCTACAAGAGACGTGTATTAACTTGGTATAATGTTACGTGTATGGTAATTTGAATAATTTTACCTAGAGCCCTTCACGCAATCTTCCACGGGGTACTCGTGCCACATGCCATCACCTTTAGCTCCGCTAAAGGTACAGCAAAAATTCATGACGGGTCAGCCAGGAGCTCGAGCGTCATCGATTATAATTAATTTGAGTGAGTTATTCTTCTGCCAATTGTATTTCGCTTCGTCTAAGTGAAGCAGAATGAAAATTTATTAGGGATCGTTATAAGCAATTCCTTTTCTCTACCCCTTGTTTTTGGCAACAGCCGTTCTATTCGACTGAATTAAATTCGACGTCTGAAAACAAGTCGTGCTAGTGTCGTGCTGCAGTCGAGCTACAGTCGAACTAGCTTAGCACGGCACTAGCACGACGTTTGAAACAGGCCTCAGTTGCTCGTTTTTCACGATTTTTTTTTCAATTCTTTTTTGACGGACAATTTCGCCTTTGTAGCTTTTCAGATAGCAATACCTATTTAGATACCGAACTTTCCATCATTTCTTGGCACTCTGGTAGACTAGAAATAGCTTTGGTGTGATTTTATCCTTTGTTCACACGCTTTCCTCTTTGTTTACATTTGACGTTCTTGTCGCTTACGGTGACCCGAGGGGCTATATTTAAAATTGTATTTTTCGCAAGGGTTTAAATTCGCAGAGCTGAAACTTCAGGTCTAGTTCAAAGAATCACAGCTCTTTCATATAGTATAGTCATATTTTAAATTTGAGACATACCAGAATCGACTTTTTGCGGTTGAAGTTGGGCGTTATTTCGACCGCCAAAATAGCACACAATCAAGGTGCAAATAATGAAAGCCCAAAACTATATTACAAAAGTTATTTTGCGAGGCATTTTTATGCAGTCTTAAAGCTTTGGGTAACTGGTAAATGTATGTAAAACATCAAGTCAATAGGAGTTTCTGCGCGCTTGTACTGCTTCCTTGAAAATTGTTGAAATTTGCAGCATTTCGCGAATAAAAAAATGTATTTTTATCGAATTTTTGACCTTTTCCAAATTTCTCAAAATGTAAAACGCTTGAGGATTTCTTAATATCATTTCTTGAAATAGTTCACCTAAAGGGTTGTTTGGGTGGTATTAGCCAAAATGCGAATTTTTAGAACTGATTTGAGATTCGCGATATTTTCCGACATTGGCTCTTAAATATCGCAGTGGTGCAAGGGGCCTTTCTCAAAGTTTTAAAGGGGCTGTATCATAAAAACAGAAAGAATAGGTAAGATTAGACGCACGGTCATTAAAACTAGGATGTTTTAAGAAATGACAACAACAACAACAACAACAGCAGCAACCTAATTTCAGCAATTTAACTTAAGTAATTACCGGCATTGAACAGCAGGTAGCAACTGCTAATCTAGGCGGGAAAAACGAACAATTGTTAATGAATATTATTACATAAACACAGAGTTAAGGAAACGATAACTTTCGAACTTTCAGATAAAATCAATTGAAACTTGAAAGACTTAATTATTAAGCTAGTCCAACTTTTTGTATAATGATTAAGACGTTTCTATAAGGTCATTTTCTTTTACTCGAATATCTAGGAGAAGTCGGCGAATTTCTTTTTTAAATACTTTCTTGGGTAGATTTCGCAAGGTACTCAGTATCTCATTCCACAGTATTACGCCAAATCTGGAAAAAGAACGCTTATGTACCTTTAACCCAAAGCTTTTTACGTAAAATTTCTGAAGGTGGATGATCGCTTGTTGTATGTATGAATATTTACATAATATCTAAAGGAGCGTCAGTGACTGCGAATTATTGTAAACACCAGCATACGTAACTAACAAAATGTGGCAGGATTTATTGTTCACTTTTTCTACTTAAATAAAATGGTAAATGACTATTACTTTTTATTTGCAACGGAGAGTCGTATAAACACTACACAGAAGAAATGTCCCGCTTCATTCGCAGTCTTTAAATTTAGAACCACCTTGTATGTATAGTTGTTGGTAGGACTGTGGTGCGTATGCTCATCGGTATTGCGCGCCAAGAGTGAGTGTGTACAGACAAACCGCATGAGCGCCAGAGCGCCCTGGAGAGCTTGCTAGCAGGCTAAACATGGTAGAAATCGTTGTGTTTACTGCTCCCTCTACGTGTTAACACAGGCTGGTTTACACAGCACGGTAGACGCTACAAAAAAGGTTGCCTCTAAGCACTTGATTGCAATGGTGGCTGTTCGAGCGTTAAAGCCGTTTTCGGTACTTTTCCACGTCTACAAAATTACATTGATTCCGAGTTCTTCTTTTCTTTTCCGACCTTGTCAACAGCTACGAACCGACAGTGCGACCAAAAAATCTTGCTCACTCTGATTCATTTAAAAGGCCACACTTAGATTTTTTATACTCGAAATTGATATCGAAGCGCATGCGCGTAAGTTTGAATCTGTGTGGGAGAGTGTTAATTTAGTGACTTGAACCACCGCCTACCCCTCCCCTAAGTCAACATTAACACGTACCTCTTACCTTCGGCAAAATTGTGACTTAGGGGAGGGTCAGGTGGTCATGAGTCGTAGGATATTGTTCCAGAAAAACTAGGAAGGTTTCAGAAATTCTAGGGCTTACGAATGATAACAAACGCCAGCAGCATATGAAACTAGTAAAACGATGTGTCGTTCACTTTTTTTACCTGATATGAAAGGATAAATAATAGTTTTGTTTTTCTAAGACAAAAGACGGAAAAAAAATTGTTTCATAGAAAAGGGGATGTCTCTCCTTTAGAATAAACACAGGAAATGTTGAAACAGTGAAAGCTCTCGTGAGCGGATACGTCGGACGCGAAAAGCTGTCCGTAACTGGACACGTTGACAAATCATGATATTTTTCGATAACCGAGTCCATTTTGCCATTTTCACTCAAAAGCGATCGCAAGAAGGAGAAAAGCGTGGTGTCATTTACGCATGAGCAGAATATTATTTGCAGGCCAACACCCTTATTTGTAGGCAGCTATGTGCAGGTCACGTGGTGGGCTCTCGGCCAATGAAAAGAAGAAGAATTTGCGTCGAATGATGATAGCAGTTATTACAAATTTAAAATGTGTCCCGACAGGAAGGGGATTAGGGAAGCAATCTCAATGCATAGTCATTGACGTGATTTTGTGAGGCTGGCCTAAAACAGATACCAGTTCCAAGCTGCAAAAAGGCTCGTGAGAAAAACATCGAGCGGGGGTTAGCTAAGGAGTGGCGCCATTAGTAGTGCGCCTTTCGGACGCAAAAATAAAGTGCAAACACAGCTGAGAAATGCATTTACAGACGCCGTCTCTCCTACACTCAAAATTGTGTCTTCAAGATCATGCCATGCTAATGCGTTATGCCTTTGCAGAAACAAACATTAAATTGTTCCTTTTAGTGAATACATTATACCTATTGCCTAATTTCAAAATTACATTTAAACTGTTTTTTCTGTTCCTGCGAATTGTAGCGTGAACTTTTGAACGTGCCCTTGACAGGTGCAGTTGCAAAGCCTTAGAGGGTAACTGGAGCCAGGTATAACCAGTTATGACGTATAATCGTTAACTTTTGCTTTTAGTGTAAGTTGATTGATAGTGCTGTCTATTGTCACAGATAACCAGTCGTTTATTGTTAGTCGAATTGTCGGTTCTCCGCGCTCATTTTCTCGTAGTTAGTTTTGCGTGAGTCCGTCGATAAGTCGTTTGTACGGTACTGGTAACTGTTGACTACGATTCAGTGGCGTTTGTTCTAAGTTAGTACACCACCTTTCTAACATGAGTCGTTAATAATGCTCTGTATGTATTACGTATTGTTGGTTTTCACATGACGTCACTAAAATTCAAACTAAAAACCTATCGATCCTACCGAGATTTTACTTTCACGATGGATTAGAGCAGCTTAAAACTAATTTTCGTACAAATTTTCCGCGCTTCAAAAGGGTTCTTGGTTTTGTGATAGAGTACGCTTAAATTTCTAAACTTTTGCGTGACGCGGCATTTACATGACGGCCAAGAGAGCTGTCATGTAGGTTTAAAAAATGACTTATTTTAGGAAATTTTACCATCTAAACAGTTCATCTACTGGAAAAAGTATTATTTTAATGTTTATGAGTTTCTCGAAGAATAAATTCACGCTTTTGTAGCAAAACTCGGTAACAGATGTTTCTGTTGGTTTCCGTCCGCCATGTTGGAGCTCATCCAGGTGAGCACCAGCATGTCGTCTCTATACAAATCTCTATAAATTTTGGTAAAACATCTCTTCGAATACCTCGTATACGAAATACTCCTCTGACCTGAATCTTGGCGAAGGTCTTTGCATATGTACCTCCTTTCATTTCCCAGAATCTGGACTTTATCTATTCAATGGTTTTGGTTTTTATGTTCATCTATTTTGAATGGCGTGACACTAAAAACCAGCAATACATGTCGCAGAGACTCCCAGTCGATTTGATGCTTCGTCTGTAAATGGTGTTCAGCAATGTGATCGTTGACCTCACCATTTCTTGTGGCTCGTTGTGTTCGGTCAGTTACGTGCTAAGGTTTCTGCCTGTTCCACCAATGTAAGTGGCATGGCAGTTGTAGCATTTGATCTTGTATACTACTCCCTGTCTGCCCTTTGGTATGAAACACGACTCTAGACGGTTTGACGATATATGGGAGATTGTAACGGGAAGATGTCCGTTGTCCGTATTAACCGGTGAGCAAATAAAGCGGGTTGAGTGTAGAGAAAACATATGACCTTTTCGTCGGGACCAACGAAACTGTCCATTACGGAGTGTCCGTATTAAGCCAGTGTCCGTAGAGCGGGTTTCTATTCTAGTTTCAATTTTTGAATCGACCTCCCCGGCGAAAACGGGAGTGCTCGTCGTACCCGTCTTTTGGGGATTTAAATTTTCGGACGGGCACAGGTTAGGGTGCTAACCCGGAGGGGGGGCGGGTACTCCCTATGGTACCATTTGTCAATAGAAGGTATACGAAAGGGGTACCTTTTTCGTGAAAAATGGTATATAAAAGAATAAGGGGTTGGTTGTTGAATACCCCTCGGGTGCTAAGAGGGGCTAAGTCGCGCTATTTGCTATCTTTTGAAAAAGGTGAAACGTGTCCTCGCATCAATTGAATCCCAAAAATAATGGTCCATTTTTTTAAAAAAATAAGACTATATTTAGACATTGAGACTGTTTCATGTCATCTGTTGCTACGGATAGCAAGGGTGGTCAAAGATTAATAATGGGAAAAATTGGGTATCTTTTAAACATACTATTATTATGGTAGATTATGGTAGGGGCTTCTTGATGAAATTTGTTTGATACCTTCATAACTCTGCGGGAGCATTTTGCGTACAACAGCAATGTTCCAGCGACCTCTTTTTCGTTTTGTGTGTTTACCTTTTGGCGTTGTCTGTTTATTCTTGGATTTGTGAACAGCCATTATTAAGCCTTTCGATTTCTTCAATTTCCGGTCAAAGTCCTCCGCATGTTGGACAAGGTACAAAAGGAGACCTTAACTTGTCGCTGGTTATGTTATTTGCGGGCTTGTGTGCCTTCTGTTCTGTAGCGAAAAACAAAATTGTCACTGAATTCCGATGTCTTTTGTAATGTATATATTGCACTGTTAATTTTTTGTTTCAGGTAATTTTTGTTTTTCCGTTGTTTTACGTTCATTAACATACATTACCATACCCAAAAACAAAAATTACCTGAGATAACTGCAACATATACTTATTATGGCAAAAATAGACGGACTCATCGCTCAGAAAGGATTGCGTGACCTCTGCTTCAGAAGAGTCTTCAATCTTGGACAGAATAAAAAACCCCATTCCGGCCAAATCAAGGATGAAGCCGCGCAAAACCCAAACCGTGCTATTTTTTCCATCCTTGATTCTTTTTTTTTTTTTGGAGAGTGGGAGGGGGGGGGTACAAATTTATCATTTGTTTTGTCCGAGACTTTAGTATGCTGCCACGAAGCTAGCCGTACTCAAACAAAAAGAGTTGGTAAAACTTGTTCAAGCAAGATAAAAAGGCCTCTGTTTGCACTTCTATAATTTCCCGGAATTTTTAACGGTTCAGTATCTCAAAAAGTATTGAGTTGCATTATTCTTTGAAAACGGTAAGTGTGCACGTTCTTTTGTTTTAACTTCTTCTCTGTGCTGCATTGGGGAGAAAAAAAAAACACTATAAAGGTCACAGATGCCAAATTAAGTTATTCGTATTTCGTCTTTCTGAAAACTAATCGATCACAACAACAGTCTGGTCATGGAGCTCTGACAAATGGCGACTTTATTCTTGGTTCTATATAAGTAGTGAGGTTTGTAGAACCCTAAAGCCAGTCGAGAGGAGGCAGTAAAGCAGCCGGAAGTATTCGACCTTTGACTATTTAGATATATGCTAATGGCAGCTACTCCTTTCTCGCTTGAAGGCTTGTTCGCGTACATCTTGGAGACGTTCGCCGCAGGAGTGATCCAGTCTTACCAAGGACAAGTACTTCTAGAGGACGCTCCGTTACTGCAACGGCAAGATCCCTTGGAGGATTTCAAAAAGTTCAATCCAAATGATGAGATTTTTCAAGAGTACGATCCTCCTTTTGGGGACGACAGCAAAATAGGATGGAAGAGATCTCGCCCGCCAACATGGCGACTGTCGCTATGGAAGGCCATGAAGCATGCGTTTTGTATTCAAATTCTTGGTGGCGTAGTGTTGGGATCGCTTGCTATTGTAATACTGGTCCTAGATTTGAATACCGTCGATCTCTGCTATGATGTGCAGTCCAAAAACTGGACGGCGATTCCCAAAAGAATTCAGGCGGTCATCGTGACAGCTGATACAACCGAAACCTTCTTCGTTGAACTGTGGACGTTTCTCGTTGTTTTGACAATGTTTGGTTGGCGTTTGATAAAGGAACTCAATCTACTGTTTCTAAATCTTCTGGGCCCTTTCTTCGACCTTTGTTATAGGCTTTATTTACAAGTTTACGGCGTTTACCACAATCCCTGGAGAACAGTCCCTGCCAACGTCCTCTTTCTTCTCCTCTTGTTGATGAACAGTTTGATCATTGGCAGAGACATTGCTAAGAAAAGCGAAACCGAAAGGAACAAAAGAATCAAGAAAGCGGTCAAGGTAGCGGCGATGCTGGTAGCTCAGTTTGATTTTGGAATACCGATCACATATGGTTTCGTGTACGTCCTAATACCTCTGTATGGCGAAGTATCTGAAACCTACAGAGCGATTATAGCCGGGGCATTGGCTCTAGTAACTGCTATACCAAAGGCGATTGTACGCTTGGCGGCGCAAAGAATCGATTTCCTTCATCCAGGAGATTCGCACGTATTGTTAAACGTACTCTACAGCACGACTGCCATCGTTTTTCGTGTTATGCAAGCGGAACTGAACAGCCTCGGACTTTTCATTCTCCTCAGCTTCGCGCATGGTGCAATAGACTTGCTGGAAAGGTTGACTATCGTTATTCGTGATTATGCTTGGTACTTTATTTACAAGAAGCTCAAAAGAGACAGTAGTGAAACAATTTCAAGAGCAAATCAATTTCGCTCGCCGAGGAGTATGCGCTTTGTGGCAGATATGAGCATTCAGATGATCCTTGGCGAATCAACATCATTGATAGTAGCGGTCGGTTTCATTCAGCTTTACAACTTCATGTACAACCGCCGTGATGCTTCCAACTTGGGTTATATCACCCAATTCATCATTCGCGTGTCCATTACTATTAGCATCGATTTCGTTTTTACCTCGTTCTCGTTTTGGCTGCAGATGTCATATTTAAATATCGCAGTGGTGCGCGTCTGGCGCAAGAAATGGCGGAAACATATGCTCGTTGCTTTTACGTTGACTGCCTTGACACTGTGTTACTTTACATCTGACTTGTTTGCTATTGTTGAGGCCAAAAACACTTCAGGAGTTATAAAAGATGATATCAGTTGCAAGGGGCCTTTCTCAAAGTTTCAAAGGGGCGGTATCATAAAAAAAAGAAAGAATAGGTAAGATTAGACGCACGGTCATTAAAACTAGGATGTTTTAAGAAATGAAAACAACAACCGCAACCTTATTTTAACAATTTAACTCAAGTAATTACCATCATTGAAAAGCAGATAGCGACTGCTAATCAAGGCGGTACAGAGGAACAATTAAGTGAGGGTTAACTGTTAATGATTATTATTACATAAACACAGAGTTAAGGAAACGATAACTTTAGAACTTTGACAGAAACATCAGTTGAAAGACTTACTGAATTATTAAGCCAGTCCAACTTTTTGTATAATGACAGGTGTTTCTATATAGTCACTTTCTTTTACTAAAACATCTAAGAGAAGTCGACGAATTTCTCTTTTAAATACTTTCTTGGGTAGATTTCGCAAGGTACTCTGTATCTCATTTGACAGTATTACGCCAACTCTGGATAAAGAACGCTTATGTATCTCTAACCCAAAGCTTTGTCCGTAAACATTCCTGGAGGTGGTGATCGCATGCTGTATGTATGAATACTGGAGCCTTTTTGAAAATATGTACATAATATTTTAAGGAGGGTTAGTGACTACGAGTTATTGTAAACACCCGCATATGTAACTAACAAAATGTTGGCATAATTTATCGTTCACTTTTTCTACTTAAATAAAATGGTAAATGACGATTGTTGTTTATTCACAAGGGAAAGCCGTATGAAAACTCCACGGAAGAAATGTCCTGCTTTAGATTAATCACGGAAAATATAGGGCGATAGGAATTAAAACATATTATTGGCATGTCCTTATTCACAGTCTTTAAATTTAGAACCACCTTGTATGTACAGCTGTTGGTAGGACTGTGGTGCGTATGCTCATCGGTATTGCGCGCCAAGAGTGTGTGTGTGTGAAGACAAACATGGCATAGCCTGCGAGCAAGCTCTCCAGGGAGCGCCGCCAGAGCGCCCTGGAGAGCTTGCTAGCAGACTAAACATGGCAGAAACGTTGTGTTTACTGTTCCCTCTACGTGTTAACAGAGGCTGGTTTACACAGCACGGTAGACGCTACAAAA
This sequence comes from Porites divaricata, assembly GCA_038088405.1. Classification (NCBI taxonomy): domain Eukaryota; kingdom Metazoa; phylum Cnidaria; class Anthozoa; order Scleractinia; family Poritidae; genus Porites; species Porites divaricata. The sequence goes on from JBBMOI010000009.1 coordinate 692,617, forward strand.
AAAGGTTGCCTCTAAGCACTTGATTGCAATGGTGGCTTTTCGAGCGTTAAAGCCGTTTTCGGTACTTTTCCACGTCTACAAAATTACATTGCTTCCGAGTTTTTCTTTTCTTTTCCGACCTTGTCAACAGCTACGAACCGACAGTGCGACCAAAATATCTTGCTCACTCTGATTCATTTAAAAGGCCACACTTAGATTTTTATACTCGAAATTGATATCGAGGCGCATCGCGTAAGTTTGAATCTGTGTGAGAGAGTGTTAATTTAGTGACTTGAACCACCGCCTACCCCTCCCCTAAGTCAACATTAACACGTACTTCTTACCTTAGGCAAAATTGTGACTTAGGGGAGGGTCAGGTGGTCATGAGTCGTAGGATATTGTTCCAGAAAAACTAGGAAGGTTTCAGAAATTCTAGGGCTTACGAATGATAACAAACGCCAGCAGCATATGAAACTAGCAAAACGACGTGTCGTTCACTTTTTTTACCTGATATAAAAGGATAAATAATAGTTCTGTTTATCTAAGACAAAAGACGGAAAAAAAACTGTTTCATAGTAAAGGGGATGTCTCTCCTTTAGAATAAACACAGGAAATGTTGAAACAGTGAAAGCTCTCGTGAGCGGATATGTCGGACGCGAAAAGCTGTCCGTAACTGGACACATTGTATAGGCATGGCTTTATTTACAGACTCTGAATTCAGAACAACCTTTTTAAGCTCAGTACACAATATCATCAGAAGGTTCTGCCAATACCTTGGACGAGGTTAAGTAAAATATAGCGATTTGTCAGTCACGTGGCGAGCAGATCATAACTGATCTGCGAGAAGACGCTGACAAATCATGATATTTTTCGATAACCGAGTCCATTTTGCCATTTTCACTCAAAAGCGATCGCAAGAAGGAGAAAAGCGTGGTGTCATTTACGCATGAGCAGAATATTATTTGCAGCCCAACACTTCACCGGCGAAAAATGTCTGATTGGTCGTCGAGCGACCACGTGACATTGCCAAATTCAAAATGGCGGCAATACCTCCATACTTTGTTAATTCCAGTGGAAAGAAGGTTAATTTCGGCTTAATATGAGTTGCAAATGCACATCGGATATTTTTAGAATAGCCTAGACTTTTTATTACCCTTTTTCACCTATTCCTATGGGATTCGTTTCCTGCGATGCTCGCGATTTGGCCGGTTTTCGGGATTCAACTTCGGATCACGAAGGACAACAATGTTTCTGAAAAAAGCAGGGTCACCAGAAAGAACGGCGTTTGTTCACAGCTCAATGCAGCAGATAAATAAGACACTATGGGTCCTTTGAAATTGCTTAGACACCTGGTAGTTATTTTATTATTATTTTTTTCCCTGAAAGGTAAAGCAAAAATACTTTTTCTCCAGCAACACTTTCCAATTTACAAAAAAAACTTGAACACGAGCTAAATGAACTTTAGAGTCTGCATTCAGTTTTTTCATTGAGAACGGGTGCAATTTTAATATCAAAACTTTAAAGCCGTCTTTAAAGGGAACTTTGATTCAAGTGTTAGTTGAAAAAATACTGATTATATTTTTTCAGTATATGAAGGTTTAAAAAGTGATGCATATAGTCTAAAGTGCTACAAAGGAGTAAAAACCCAGATATCTGCATAAATAAATTTTATTGACACTGTCAGGGACATGTGCTTTCCTTGAGTACACACTTTTTCGTTAAAAAATCTTGTTTGTGAGGCTGCACTTTGTTTGATGCAGGATCAATCAATCTTTTCTGAAGAGAAATGAAAAGTAAAGTATGTTAAGATGTCAGATACTTCAACACTGCCTTAGCCAACAACTAAGAAGAAACTGAACTTCATATCAAAAAACAAAGTGAAAGCTACTTCACTGTGAAACAACAACCACTTCAAATATATATCCCATTAAATTCATGAAAATTTTGACCTGATGAGAAGTTTATAGGAGTAGAAACAAACGATAATTACAATGAAACTATAATTTTTGAATGAGATCTGTGAGTGTCCTCTCATAATTCTGACAGAAGATCAAAATTGGAAACTGCACATCCTGCACAACTGCATTCATCAACCGTAGTTACTAAAACAAGGAATGACCTACAATGAGCTACAATGAGCTGCTACGAGCTAAAATGAGTTAAAATAAGCCCTACAAATGAGCTACAAAATGACAGACAATGATGTTTACCGTGTGTCACGATTGGACGTGACGCTAGGCTCATGGTATTAAATTGCCAAGCACATTTTGAAAACCTTGTTGCTGAGGTCAAGTTGAATACCTTGAACCATTGAACCAATGAAAACCTTGTTGCTGAGCGGATGTTTAATACCTTGAACCAATGAAAACCTTGCTGCTGAGCAAAAGTCAATCTTTTTTATTTTGCCTGCTTTAATAACTGGCAGTTTTTTGTGTTTTTCTGCCTAGAAAAAACACATCAAAAAAGGTGGAAAATGACTCAAATCCAAACTTCATTGTTGTCAAGCAAATTTGTTGGATTAGTTTGTAACACGGGAAAATAATCCAAACGTTTTTTTGCGATTTCTTTGTTGCATTATCAATATCATACATGTATTATTACATGTAAATTTATCTCCAAGCGTAATAATTAGAGATGCTGTCATCATTTGGGCTGTCATGCAGTAGACTAAACGCGTTACGTTTATGCACACATGTCCCCTGATCTTTTTTTTTTTTTTTGTCTTTTTCTAAAATCTTCATTTTAGCTTATTACAGGATTCTTAAGCGTATTTTCAGGTCCCCTCGTTCGGTCATTGTAGGTCATTGTAGGTCATTCCTTGTTTTAGTAACTACGATTCATCAACATGATCCAACGAAAATTTCATTAAGACTTAAAGTTTACTCCAAGCTTTACACTCCTGTAAGTTTAATTTGTGATGATTTTTTTTTCTTGGAAAGAGCTTTTGAATACTTAGTAGCATGTTAACTCTGTCATTCATTTTATCACTTGGCTCCCAAAAAAATTAAGCCAAAAACAATGCATATAAAAACAAAAGCATTCACAGAAAAATTACCCTGTTCTTCTCCTTCCAGGATCCAATTTTCAAGCAAAGAAGCACCCCCCACTGAAAGCCTTGTGTGTAAAAATTTTAGTAATCCCAAGTCAAATTTATGAGCAAAATAATCAAAACTTAGATCCTTCAATTATAAAATTGCAAGCAGTTGTGCACATTGTAAACAGAATTTTTTTTACAGATCAAAATGTTGCTGGACCTATCGAACTGTAGCTCCAAGACGGTCTAAGCATCTTAATGAAAACACTCTCACATTTTCTCATTCGACAGTTCGGATAAAACTCAAATTTCTGTAACATACAAAGCTGTAATAATGTGCAACAACAATGAAATGTGCACCGATCGATCGACGTTACGAACTACGCACTTTAGAAAACTGCTGCAACCCGGCCGCTTTCGATCCACTAGCCACAAGCCAATTTACAGAGCAAGACAGTGGCTAAGAATATTTCTTTTGTACCGAGTGACACGACATTAAGTTGAACGAAGCGTAAGCTTATTTTTCTGCCATAAATTGCCATAAACAGTGTAAACACATGGAGATTTAGCATCTAAATAGAGTTTTTCGAGCAACAAAGTACAAGCTAAGTCATATTAACAAAACAAAGCCCAAAAATGTCTGTCCCTCTACTATTTTTTGTTGAATCCGTGATAGGAAACTCGATCTAAACAACAAAAACATTTTGGGTAGCGTTGTAATACGCTCTTCGATCAACAGTCGAATGTTGTCGAATGAGTCGAATTTTGACACAAAAACGGGATACACATTTAACAAAACTGTCGCTTCCGAGCCACTCGGTACAAGCTAATTTATATACCAAAACAAAGCTCAATAATTTTTCTTTCACTCCTTTACAATTTCCTGTTGTACCGTGTGACCCGAAACTAACAGTAAGCATAGAAAGTAAAAAGTACCCACCTTTTTGGCATGGCCTCTGCACCCAAGCAGGCGATTGTAAAGCCAATATCTCCGACAAATAGCCACCACTAAGTTTGTCCGCCGCTTCGAGGACGCTAAATTTACTAGAGAAAACATTCCACTCAAAACTTTCACCGAAATAATTTTTGATCTCTTACTATGGCAAGAAAACCGCAACGCTGTCACTGTGAAAAATACAGCCATTTTTTTTTTCATCTCCACGGGCATTTTTGCCTCGGAGCCAATGACATTGCCCGAAATCGATCACGTGTCATTTTTTGCAGAGCATGCGTAGACATTTTTCGCCGGTGAAAGCCTAACACCCTTATTTGTAGGCAGCTATGTGCAGGTTACGTGGTGGGCTCTCGGCCAATGAAAAGGAAGAAGAATTTGCGTTGAATGATGATAGCAGTTATTACAAATTTAAAATGTGTCGCTAGAGGAAGGGGGATTAGGAAAGTAATCTCAATGCATAATCATTGACGTGATTTTGTAAGGCTGGCATAAAGCAGATACCAGTTCCAAGCTGCAAAAAGGCTCCTGAGAAAAACAGCGAGCGAGGGTTAGCTAAGAAATGCATTTACAGACGCCGTCTCTCGTACACTCAAAATTGTGTCTTCAAGATCATGCCATGCTAATCCCTTATGCCTTTGCAGAAACAAACATTAAATTGTTCCTTTTAGTGAATACATAATACCTATTTCCTAATTTCAAAATTACATTTAAACTGTTTTTTCTGTTCCTGCGAATTGTAGCGTAAACTTTTGAACGTGCCCTTGACAGGTACAGTTGCAAAGCCTTAGAGGGTAACTGGAGCCAGGTATAACCAGTTATGACGTATAATCGTTAACTTTTGCTTTTAGTGTAAGTTGATTGATAGTGCCGTATATTGTCACAGTTAACCAGTCGTTTATTGTTAGTCGAATTGTCGGTTCTCCACGCTCATTTTCTCGTAGTTAGTTTTGCTTGAGTCCGTCCATAAGTCGTTTGTACGGTATTGGTAACTGTTGACTACGATTCAGTGGCGTTTGTTCTAAGTTAGTAAACCACCTTTCTAACATGAGTCGTTAATAATGGTCTGTATGTATTACGTATACATGTCGCAGAGACTCCCAGTCGATTTGATGCTTCGTCTGTAAATGGTGTTCAGCAATGTGATCGTTGACATCACCATTTCTTGTGGCTCGTTGTGTTCGGTCAGTTACGCGCTAAGGTTTCTGCTTGTTCCACCAATGTAAGTGGCATGGCAGTTGTAGCATTTGATCTTGTATACTGCTCCCTGTCTGCCCTTTGGTATGAAACACGACACTAGACGGTTTGACGATATATGGGAGATTGTAATAGGAAGATGTCCGTTGTCCTTGTTAACCGGTGAGCAAATAAAGCGGGTTGAGTGTAGAGAAAACATATGAGCTTTTCGTCGGGACCAACGAAACTGTCCATTACGGAGTGTCCGTATTAAGCCAGTGTCCGTAGAGCGGGTTTCTATTCTAGTTGCACTTTCGAATCGACCTCCCCGGCGAAAACGGGAGTGCTCGTCGTACCCGTCTTTTTGGGATTTAAATTTTCGGACGGGCACAGGTTAGGGTGCTAACCCGGAGGGGGGGGGGGTACTCCCTATGGTACCATTTGTCAATAGAAGGTATACGAAAGGGGTACCTTTTTCGTGAAAAATGGTATATAAAAGAATAAGGGGTTGGGCCTCGGGGCGGAGCCTTCCCGTATGAACATTTGTTGAGTACCTCCCCCCCCCCCCCGGGTGCTAAGAGGGGCTAAGTCGCGCTGTTTGCTATCTTTTGAAAAAGCTAAAACGTTGCCTCGCATCAATTGAATCCCAAAACTAATGGTCCATTTTTTGAAAAATTTAAGACTATATTTAGGCATTGAGACTGTTTCATGTCATCTGTTGCTACGGATAGCAAGGGTGGTCAAAGATTAAAAATTGAAAAAATTGGGTATCTTTTAATGCTAGGCCTTCAAAAATCACCTAAAAATTATTATGGTAGGGGCTCCTTGATGAAATTTGTTTGATACCTTCATAACTCTGCGGGAGCATTTTGTGTGCAACAGCAATATTCCAGTGACATTTTGTTCGTTTTGTTTGTTTGCCTTTTGGCCTTGTCTGTTTATTCTTGGATTTGTGAACAGCGTAAGCCTTTCGATTTCTTCAATTTCCGGTCAAGTTCCCACACATGTTGGACAAGGTGCAAAGGAGACCTTTACTTGTTGCTGGTATTTCCGTCAGGCCATTTTTCGTGATAAGAATAAATTTCCATATGATTAGATAAAACTTGTTCAAATAAGCAAGATAAAAGAGCCATAAAAAGGTCTCTGTTTGCATTTCTATAATTTCCCGGAATTTTTCAGTTCCCCAAAAAGTATAGGGTTACACCGGCCCTCTGTGCGTTTGATAGATTGTACATTTTTAAAAGGTCTTGATTACTTGAGTTGCCTTATTCTTTGAAAACGATAAGTGTGCACGTTCTTTTGTTTTAAATTCTTCTCTGTGCTGCCTTGGGGAGAGAAAAAAAAAACACTTTAAAGGTCACAGATGCCAAAATTAAGTTATTCATATTTCGTATATCTAAGAACTAAACGATCACAACAACAGTCTGGTCATGGAGCTCTGACAAATGGCGACTTTATTCTTGGTTCTATATAAGCAGTGAAATTTGTAGAACCTAAAAGCCAGTTGAGAAGGGGCAGTAAAGCAGCCGGAAGTCTTCGATCTTTGACTATTTAATTATAAGCTAATGGCAGCTACTCCTTTCTCGCTCGAAGGCTTGTTTGCGTACATCTCGGAGACGTTCGCCGCGGGAGTGATTCAGTCCTACCAAGGGCAAGGCCTTCTAGGTGACGCTCCATTACTGCAACGCCAAGATCCCTTGGAGGATTTCAAAAAGTTCAACCGAAATGATGAGATTTTTCAAGAGTACGATCCTCCCTCAGGGGACGACAGCAAAATGGGATGGAAGAGATCTCGCCCGCCAACATGGCGACTGTCGCTTTGGAAGGCCATGAAGCATGCGTTCTATATTCAAATTCTTGGTGGTGTTGCGTTGGGATCGCTCGCTATTGTAATACTGGTCATAGATTTCAATACCGTCGATCTTTGCTATGATATGCAGTCCAAAAACTGGACGGCACTTCCCAAAGGAATTCAGGCGGTCATGGTGACTGCCGCTACAACCGAAGCTTACTATGTTCAACTGTGGACGTTTCTTGTTGTGTTGACTATGTTTGGATGGCGTTTGATAAAGGAGCTAAATTTATTGATTCTCAATCTTTTGGGCGCTTTCTTCGACACTTGTTACAGGCTTTATTTACAAGTTTACGACATTTACTACAAGCCGTGGAGGTCATTCCCTCTCAACGGCCTCTTTGTTCTCTTATTGTTGATGAACAGTTTAATCATCGGCAGAGACGTAGCTAAGAAAAGCGAAGTCGAAAGGAACAAAATAATAAAGAAAGCGATCAAGGTATCGGCGATGTTGGTAGCTCAGTTTGCTTTTGGAATTCCAATCACTTTTGGTCTCGTGTACGTCCTTATACCCCTGTATGGCGAAGCATCTGAAACCTACAGAGCGATCATAGCCGGGGCATTGCCTTTAGTAACTGCTGCTCCAAAGGTCATTGTACGCTTGGCGGCGCAAAGAATTAATTTCCTTCATCCAGGAGATTCGCACGTGCTGTTAAGCATACTCTACAGCGCGTCCGCCATCGTTTTTCGCGTTATGCAAGCGGAACTGACCAGCCTCCGACTTTTCATTCTCCTCAGCTTCGCGCATGGCGCAATAGACTTGCTGGAAAGGTTGACTATCGTTATTCGTGATTATGTTTGGTACTTTGTTTACAAAAAGCTCAAAAGAGACAGTGAAACCATGTTGAAGGCAAGTCAATTTCGCTCGCCGAGGAGCATGCGCTTTGTGGCCGATATGAGCATTCAGATGATCCTTGGTGAATCGACGTCATTGATAGCAGCGGTCGGTTTCATTCAGCTTTACAGCTTCATGTACATCCGCAGTGATGCTTCCTCGGCGTCTACCAACATGGTTTATATCACCCAATTTTTCGTTCCCGTCTTCATCGCTATTAGCATCGATTTCGTTTTTAACTCGTTCTCATTTTGGCTACAGATGTCTTATTTAAATATCGCAGTGGTGCGCGTCTGGCGCAAGAAATGGCGGAAACATATGCTCATTGCTTTTATTCTGACTGCAGCCACTGTGTTATTTTACCACTCATTTGTTCAGTGTTGTGAAAGACAAAAACACTTCAGGAGATATAACAGATGATTATAGTTGCAAAGGGCCTTTCTCAAAGTTTTAGTAATTTATATTTTTCAAGGGTTTTCATGCTACAACCCAACAGAATGACAGAAAAATGTGCTGCTCAATCTCATTCATTTGAAAGGCCACACTTTGATAATTAACTGAAACTTGTTGTATCGCATAAGTTTGAATCAGTGTAAGCGGAGAGTGTTTATTAGGGCGCTCTCCATTTGCCAGAACTGACCGGCCAGACCATTCCAATCCTAATGAGAATTTTACTTTTAATCAAAACTGTCCTGTTAGATCAGTCAGATCCCAAATAGCATGCACAAATAAAATAATAACTCAATAAAAACTCTTGGAAAAAAATCATTTTTCATCGTCAAAATGACTGGTCCGGCCGGCCAATTCTGACTTTTGGAAAGCGCCCTTAATTGAATGTTTACGCCATAAAGAAAAAAGTGTACGAACAGAAAAGGTCATGCGAACGATGATGCTCGAGAAAACCTAGAAAGTTTCAGAAATTCCGGAGGCTCCCGAATGGTTACTAACAAAACGATATGTCGTTAACTTTTACTACCTGATAGAGCGATTTTCGTATGACCTTGAAATGAAAACGCGCGAACAAAACAGAAACAACAAACGAACGGAAATAGAGCGATTTGATTGGTTTATCGAACGGATACAAACGTGCGTGGCTTTTGGTTGGTTAAGCGAACGCTCGCGTAAAAAAACTTCATGCCCGAGAACTTTCTAGAAATCAATGGATCCTTCGTTTTGACGTCATACTGCAACACGATTGGCCAATTGAACATTGCCTTCTCCATATTAGGGTTTTCTTTGGCGGGAAAACGAAGAGCCCATGTTTTGATCTTTTCATCCATTGGCTTATGAAACAGATGACGAACACTTACCGAAACCATTTTTCAAGGTCATACGAAAATCGCTCTATAAAAAGGTAAACGGCTGTTTTTCCCGTCTCTACGAATCTTGTAGCGTGAAATTATGACTCTAACCTGGACAGGTACAGTTGCAAAGATTTACGAGGGTAACTCGAACCAGACACAGCCAGTTATTACGTGTAATAATTTACTTTTGCTTTTAGTGGAGATCAATTGAGTAGTGGTCTAAAAAAGTGGATAAGTTTTCTCGGTTTGGAAGTGATCATTGTCGTGGATAAGGATTGAATCTGGATATGAATCTAGATCGCAACACATTTTCAAGCTCTCTCAGTTGGAGAGTTAACTCATGTTTGCTTTTTGTTTTTGTTTTTTCCTTTTTTGATGACGATTTTGAAAAACAAAGAGGAAAGTATTAAAGATATAAAAGACGTTGGTACTTTTAGTTATAAGATACTTTAAATTAGTGTGCTTAGTCAAGGTACTCAGTAGTATTCGGCAATCCGTGGAATGCAGGTTTCAAATGTAAATCGAAACCATTCAATACATACGCCAGAAAACTCAAATAAAATAGGGGAGAAACATTTTAAAATATCGCTAAGGCTCAAGTCTGCCAAGCAAGTGTATGTGAAATTTAGGCGCTTTCGGAAAACACAGCGCTGGCCCCGAGGGAGAAAGACGTGCGCGCGCATCGGCGCTCATGTCGCCCCATATATTTCTTATAAGCCTACATCATAAGCAAACAAGGCTGCTTATCGTTAGTAGTCGGAACTGCCTGGTTAGACCAGAGCAGGGGACCAGAGAAATAGAGGGAATCCCACTAATAAACAGGACTCAGTATCCAGCGAGCTTAGTCTATTCGCAAGAATCAGTCTTGCACGGCATTTATGGGCTTATAGCGAAAACTCACGGAAAACTAGCCTATTTCTTTTTTCACCATAACAGATTCTGGCCGTTGCGACTGAGCCGTTGTGACTTTTAGTAAGCACCTAAGACTCTCTGTGCATTTTTTCCTTCCTGACAAATTACGAAAGATGTTTCACCCATATTTAAAGAGGTTAGTATGGTGATAACATTTAACCCTTTTTTTTTCTGTGCTAGCTCATTTTGTTACGCGGTTTACAGTAAGGAGGTCACAAAGAGAAACACGAATAAAACATTAAAATAACTTAAAGATTGATTCAAACTTGCCTCGGGACTCAAAATTGACTTGAGCTCCTTCCACTAAGGTCATTCTTTCAGAAGATTCGCGCGTGTTTTACAGGCTCATTCCGGTTACCTGTCTGTTCGTGGCAAGTTCCAAGATCACAGCATATTTTTAGAGCGTAATTTTCCATTGATCTTAAGTTCGTTTTTTCCCATATGGCTTGAATCAAACTTAGCTTGTGACTCAAAATTGAGCTGGGTTCGTGGTACTAATGTCAGTTTCATCCAGGAGAATCGCACGTGCTTTACAAGTTCTTTCCTGTCAGTCAGAGGTAACAGCGGTTGGCGCTCATTGTAAACGCGTGGGATGTACTTGTTGCAATCTGGCGCTTGAAAATGTTCATTTTCTCTTCAGATGGCGCCTATATCAAAATGTTAATTTTGGACCCTGTCAAATAAAAAAGGTGAACGGACCGAAACTTTTTACGGTTTACTACGTTTCAAATAGCCTTAATTTTTTAAAAGATCCGATTTACTGAGTCGTCTTAATCTTGGAAAACGGAAACAGAACATTGTCCACTTGTCTTCAATTCTGTTTCCTTGTTCCCTTCAGGAAAAAACACTTAGCCTATAATTAAACCGGGCACAGGATTTCGTACACTAACGCTTTTCCGTTAAACGGGTAAAAACAAATGGTTTGTAAACGGATAGTAAACGGATTTTTAGAGCGTTTAAACGGTTAGTCCAAAACGTTAAACGGTAGAGGAAAGTCCAAAAACGTATTCCGTAAACCGTTAAACGGCTGAGAAAAAAAATAAACGGATGGCTTAAAACGTTAAACGACTGAACAGAATCTATAAACGGATAGCTCGAAACGTTAAAGGGAAGGACAGACCTTTAAACGGATCGGAAGTCGGGCTAAAAAAAATACGGGAAGGGAGTTCGGTCATAACCACGGGAAGCCACACAATGATCAGAAACCTCTGAAAAGAATTATAGGAATTGTTCTTGCAGAACACCGTTGTTCATACTAATACTTTTCGACTGACACCGATAAAATCCTGCAAGTGAAGCAAGCCGAGAGTCTCGCGCTTTGAAGCTCAATGCGTTTCTTGTTGCAGATTTGAAAATTATTTGCATAGGTACAGGTAGCCTGCGTATCAAGCGTTTCTGTCCGTTCCTTGGTCTTTCTTTGCTCCGAAACCAAACGGAAACGCTTGATAATCAGGCTATAAAAGTACGGGAAGCAACTTGTCAATCATAGGCAAACTTCAAGTGAAAAAAGTTTCACTATCGTAATCGAAATAAATTTGCATAAGGGTGTAAACATAAAGCCGAAATTTTGTCTGGCTCGTTTCATCTTGCATTTGTTTTCGTAAGGTAATGTGTAATAGTTTGCAAAAGCTATTTTCGTATTCTTTTAACCGATGGGAATAAACGATGAAAAACCCAAAGAGGATTTTGTAGATTTCGCCGTAGGTTTACGCCGGTTTCCGGCGCTACTTGTCAAGTTCGAATTCCGGCGTGACATTCGAGTTCGCAAACATGCGAATTGAGTGTGTATAATATGCGAGCCAGCAAGTCATGCGAGTCAACATGCGAGCCATGCGAGTCATGCGAGTCAACAAGCGAGCCATGCGAGTCAGTATAAAATATTTTTTCATGCAAACTACAAAACTAGCCTCGGTAACTAAGTAACGTATTTATTCCAAAGATTGTTGCACTCCTCGGAGTTATAATAATACAAATGGCACGTCTTAACAAGCTTAACAACTTAGCAAAACAATAGTCGTTCAAAATTCAGCTTCAGAAAAATTCGCCAATATTTGACAAAGGTTTGAGAATTCACTAAACGAAGGTTTAACAAGGTGGTTGTTATGGAAGTGTGTTCCAAACGTCCTATTACGGGTTTCTTATCTTCCTCGGTCACGTTTAATGAGTCAGACAACGATAAAAACATAGATTTCTCGAAGCAGGCGGGTCATAACATAGTGTTAATCCCCGCTTATTGGCCTCCAGGAGGCTTTGTAGACGTCGATTTGTCATTAATCTGTAATAACATGTAAATAATAAGCATGAATTTTCAATCGTTTGTGACTACACTCATAAATAAAAGATCAAATCTCAAAATTTATTGACAACAAAACAATACAAAACATACCTTAACAAACGTTGAAAAAGATGAAAGCAGATAACAAAACGATATTGAAAGGAGATAGAGCGAGGATACCGAAAACTCGTGCCAAATACAAAAGCCGAAGAAAGGAAAATGGACTGGGAACTAACATCTGCCTCGCATGGCTCACATGATGACTCGCATGACTCGCTGGCTCGCTGGCTCGCTGTTTGTCAAGACCCTACGAATTCGCTGGGTATGTTAGTTCACATTTTAGAGTTCGATTGTATCCATAAACCACGAGCAATATCTATAATTTATACTCCTTAATCCTGTTGCCGTAAAAAGATATGAAGCTTTTGATATATAGAATCAATAACAATTATTATAGGCCTATTACTGATGTGGGTTTTCGATTGAGAATTCTTCTAATCGAAGACCTAATAGTCCAGGGCTGAGTTGCTCAAAGCATGGTTAGCTTTAACCATTGGTTAAACAGTATCAAAACCAATACGTTGTCAAGGTATTAAACGTTGGTTAACGCTAACCATGCTTCGAGCAACTGGGCCCAGAGAGTTAAAAACGGTAAGTTGAATCGAAGAGCAACAGAGCCGCTCGACCGCAGCGGGGTCGATAGTATTCAACGGATGCTTCTCGGGACTGTTTTCTTCATACGCTTGCTTGTCAAAAACGTTAAACAGAATCTTAGTTATCGTTAAACGGATAGGCTAACCGGCTAACCATTTAAACGGTTAGGCCAAATCGTTAAGCGGATGCAAATTTTTTTAAACGGATAGGTTAACCGTTTAAACGTTTTGTCGAAAACGTTAAACGGATGAGGAAAGCGTTTAAACGCTTTGATGATCCGTTTTAAACGGATGGTAAACGGATAGTAAACGGATTGTTCCGTTAAACGGTAAAGCGTTAGTGTACAAAATCCCGTGCCTGGTCACATTTATTATTAAAATGATAATTTGCACACTGTCAAATAAAAAAGAAAAACGGACTCCTTTGCATTTTATAATTTCCCTAAATGTTTTATGGTTCACTACGTTTCAAGTAGCTTGTATTTTTAAAAAGATCTCGACTTATTGAGTCGCCTTACTCTTGGAGCACGAAAACAGTGCATTGTCCAGTTGTCTTCAATTTTTTTCTTCGTCGCCTTGAGGAAAAACAACTTGAAGGATACAGATACCAAAGTCATTCACATTTCGTCTTTCTAAGAACTGAACGATATAAACAACAACCTTGTCTTGGAGCCTCTGACAAGTGGCGACAATGTTCTTTGTTCTATAAAGAGGTGAGATTTGAAGAACTTAAAATTCAGCCGAGAAGAAGCAGCAATGCAGTGAGAAGTATTTGATTTTTACAAAGATAGTTGATAAACCAATGGGAGCTGCTCCTTTCTCGCTCGAGGGCTGTCTCGCGTACATCTTGGAGACGTTCGCCGCTGGAGTGATCCAGTCTTACAAAGGACAAGTACTTCTAGAGGACGTTCCGTTACTGCAACGCCGAGATCCGTTGGAGGATTTCAAAAAGTTCAATCGAAATGATGAGATTTTTCAAGAGTACGATCCTCCCTTTGGGGACGACAGCAAAATGGGATGGAAGAGATCTCGCCCTCCAACATGGCGACTGTCGCTTTGGAAGGCCATGAAGCATGCGTTTTGTATTCAAATTCTTGGTGGCGTTGCGTTGGGATCGCTCGCTATTGTAATACTGGTCCTAGATTTCAATACCGTCGCTCTTTGCTATGATATGCAGTCCAAAAACTGGACGGAGATACCTAAAAGAATTCAGGCGGTCATGGTGACAGCTGATACAACCGAAGCCTACTTGGTTCAACTGTGGCCGTTTCTCGTTATATTGACAATGTTTGGTTGGCGTTTGATAAAAGAACTCAATCTACTGTTTCTCAATCTTCTGGGCGCTGTCTTCGACACTTGTTACAGGCTTTATTTACAAGTTTACGGCATTTACGACAAGCCCTGGAGGTCATTCCCTCTTAACGGCCTGTTTGTTCTCTTGTTGTTGATGAACAGTTTGATTATTGCAAGAGACATTGCTAAAAACGAAACCGAAAGAAACAAAAGAATCAAGAAAGTGATCAAGGTATCGACGATGCTGGTAGCTCAGTTTGCTTTTGGAATACCGATCTCATATGTTATTGTGTACGTCCTGATACCCTTGTATGGCGAAGCATCTGAAACCTACAGAGCGATTGTAGCCGGAGCATTGCCTCTAGTGACTGCTATACCAAAGGTGATTGTACGCTTGGCGGCGCAAAGAATCGATTTCCTTCATCCAGGAGATTCGCACGCATTGTTAAACACACTCTACAGCACGTCTGCCATCGTTTTTCGTGTCATGCAAGCGGAACTGACCAGCCTCCGACTTTTCATTCTCCTCAGCTTCGCGCATGGTGCAATAGACTTGCTGGAAAGGTTGACGGTCGTTATTCGCGATTATATATGGTACTTTGTTTATAAGAAGCTCAAAAGAGACAGCAGTGAAACAATTTTACAAGCAAATCAATTTCGCTCGCCGAGAAGCATGCGCTTTGTGGCCGACATGAGCATTCAGATGATCCTTGGCGAATCAACTTCATTGATAGCAGCGGTCGGTTTCATTCAGCTTTACAACTTCATGTACAACAACAGTGATGCTTCCTCGGCGTCTACCAACATTGTTTTTATAACCCAATTCTTCATTCGCGTCTCCATTGCTATTAGCATCGATTTCGTTTTTAACTCGTTCTCGTTTTGGGTGCAGATATCCTATTTAAATATCGCAGTGGTGCGCGTCTGGCGCAAGAAATGGCGGAAACATATGCTCATTGCTTTTATTCTGACTGCAGTGACACTGTGTTACTTTACATCTCACTTGTTTTCTGTTGTTAAGGCCAAAAGCACTTCAGGAGTTATAATAGATGATCATAGTTGCAAGGGGCCTTTCTCAAAGTTTTAAAGGGGTCTTGTCACGGTCGCCTAGTTTCTTTCGTTATTGATATTTTACTCGCTATTGAACTTGAGAAATTACCTGTGAATGACAGAATAACAGCTTCGTGTCAAGCAAAATGTTTCCCAAGCTTTATATCAAACGTTACAAAGAACATAAAAAACTTTGAAAAACGTTTTTATATATATTTATTTATTTGGTTTATACACACATTAGACAAAACATAAAAAAAATTAATTTAATTTATTTATTTATTTTGTGTCCTCTTTGGTTACTGCTTTTTGTTTCTTTTGCATTTAAGAATTTTTTTAACTTTGAAAAACTGTTTTCAAAAGCAACAATTGCAATCCGTTTCCATCTTCTTCGAGTTTGTCCATCCATGCCTCCTTTTGTATTCACTGTGTTATTTATATCTTCGTTTAATGTTGTGAGCGGTTTTTTTTTTTGTTTCACTTATTTTGGTGTGGATTTCCACTGTTTGAATTTTGATAAATTTCGTGACACAGCTTCTTAAAGTTATATATTTCCAAGAGATTTTCAAATCAATTTCGCTCGCCGAGGAGCATGCGCTTTGTGACCGACATGAGCATTCAGATGATCCTTGGCGAATCAATGTCATTGATAGCAGCGGTCGGTTTCATTCAGCTTTACAACTTCATATACAACCGTAGTGATTCTTCCTCGGCTCTAGTGGTTTTTGTTACTCTTTTTTTCATTCGCGTGTCCATTGCTATTAGTATCGATTTCGTTTTTAACTCATTCTCGTTTTGGCTGCAGATGTCCTATTTAGATATCGCAGTGGTGTGCGTCTGGATGAAGAAATGGTGGAAACATATGCTTATTGCTTTTATTTTGACTACAGTGACACTGTGTTACTTTACCACTCACTTGTTTGCTGTTGTAAAAGACAAAAACACTTCAGGAGTTATACTAGATGATTTTAGTTGTCAGGGACCTTCCTCAAAGTAATATACCTTTTAATGGTTTTTCATGCTACACCCAGACAGTGTGATTAGAGAAATGCTGCTCAATCTCATTCATTTGAAAGGTCACACTTAGATTAAATACTCGTAATTGGTGTAGAGTTGCATCGATTAAGTTTGAGTCTGTGTGAGAGAGTGTTTATTTAGTTGAATGTTTACCATAAAGAAAAAAGAGAACGCATTAAGCGCAGGATGTCACTCTAGAAAAACTAAATAGTTTTCAGACATTCGGGGCCTGCAAATGATCACAAACGCCAGGATATGTAACTAGAAAACGATGGCATGTGTCGTTCACTTTCTCTACTTGACATAAAAGGCCAAATAATAATTTAATTTGTTTTCCTAAGGCAAAAATCGTTAAAAACAAAATCATTCGTTTCGTAGAAGAGGGAATGTCTCTCTTTTAGAATAAACACAGGAAATGTTGATCTTTTCTTCGTTGTTGTTGTTGTTGTCATTTCAGTGCAAAATATGGCGATGGGAAACGAAACACCGTATGTGTAGGCCGCATGGCTTTATCCACAGACTTTTAAGTCAGAACCACCTTTTACTGCTCACTAGACAATATCATGAGAAGGTTCTGCTAATAGTAGCAGTCGTTACAAATTTGAAGTGCGTTCGACGGGTAAGGGGATTAGAGAAGTGCGCTCAATGCATGATTTCACTGCATAATCATTGACGTGATTTTGAGTGGCTGGCACAAAGTAGATACCAGTTCCTAACTGTAAGAAAGCCCCTGAGAAAAGAATTGTGCGGGGAGGGGGGGGGGGGGGGGGGCAGCTAATGTGGCTTCAAAAACAGAAAGGTCTGACAAGAAACGCCGTCCAGGGGTTAGCAAAAGAGAGGCGCCATTAGTACTGCGTCTTTCGGACCCAAGAATAAAATGAAGACATAGCTAAGAAATGCATTCACAAACGCCGTCTCTCGTACACTCGTAATTGTGTCTTGGAGATCATGCCATGCTCATGCCTTATGCCTTTGCCAGAAACAAACGTTAAATTGTTCCTTTTAGTGAAGACATTATTAATACCCATTTCCTAATTTCAAATTACATTTAAGCTGGTTTTCCTTTTCCTGCGAATTGTAGTTTGAACTTTTCAACATACCCTTGACAGCTGCAGTTGCAAAGCCTTAGCCAGGTGATCTGTGACGTCACTGCGGGGGCCTGGGGAAAGAAATTTTAATGCCGTATCCCATAAACCAAAGCTGATGGGAACAGATTGAATTGAATTGAATTGGTGCACGCGTTGGTTTATGGGATACGGCATTAAAATTTCTTTCCCCAGGCCCCCGCAATGACGTCACAGATCACCTGGAGAGGGTAATACGAACCAGGTATAACCAGTTATGACGTATAATCATTTAACTTTTGCTTTTGGTGTAAGTTGATTGAGTAGTGCTCTGAAAAGGTGGCTAAGTTTTGTTGGTTTGAAAGTGATCATTGTCGTGGATTAGGATTGAATTTGAACATGAATCCGTATCGCTACGCAATTTAAAGCTCTCTCCGTGCGCCGAACCATCGATCAGAATTGCCTGGCCAGACAAGAGAAGTCTTCGCAAATGTTATGCACGGCAGTTATGGGTTTTCTCGCGAAAACTCACGAAAAACTAGCTTATTTCTTTTTTAACGATAACCGGTCTTCGCCGGTACGGCTGAACAACTCTTATTTTGTTGAGCGCCCTGTGCCATTTTCATTCGTAAGATGTTAGGAAAAGATGTTTTACCCACATTTAAAGAGCTTAGTACAGAGACACCATTTTCCCATTTTTTCTGGGCTAGCTCATTTTCTAACTCTGACTTTTGTTGAGCGCCCTGAGACTCAAGTCTGTGCTATTTTTCATTCGTAAGATGTTAGGAAAAGATGTTTTACCCACATTTAAAGAGCCTAGTACGGAGACACCGTTTTCCCCATTTTCTCTGGGTTGTCGCATTTTGTAACACGGTTTTCAGATGGGAGGGCACAAAGAGAAACAATATCCTTATAGCTTGAATCAGACTTGACTCGTCACTCAAAATTGACTTGGGCTCGTTCTACTAAAGTCGTTCTTCCAGGAAATTCGCGCGTGCTTTACAGGTTCATTCCGGTTACCTGTCTGCTCGTGGCAAGTTCCAAGATAACAGCATATTTTTATAGAGCGTAGTTTTCCGTTGATCTTTAGTTCGTTTTTCGACTATTTTCCCCGAAACTTGGTGTACACATTAAAGACAACAACAACTCGCCGCATGGTAAGTTTCATCGGTTTTTATTTCCATTTTCTAGCAAATTTCCAGACCTAAAGTTCGCCCTATATTTCGCCCTATATTTCACCATGTTATGAAATCGGTACGTGACACAAACAGTGAGCCTGGGTTACCTGTTGTTTAATGGTAGCCGGCCATAGGCTTTGTTCTTTACATGTTGATGTCTTCTGTCATGGACACCCAACGTCAATTTTCGGAAAATATCTGTTCGGAAGACGATTTGAGATCTAGAGTTTTCGGAACATTTGTTGTAAAATTTCTTGCTTACCCTGCCTGTCCTAGGATTTTCGAACATCTAAAAAATGGTATTATTATATAAACACCAATGAAATACCAGGTGAGCTTTCGCGCGAAAACTTGATATCTTCACATGTGAAAATATCACTGTTGCTATGGCTACATAATAAATCGCGCCTTTCACACCAAAAAACTATTAAAGTGAAATGGTTTAATATTTCATTGGTGTTTATATAATAAAAAGAAAATTACATGGCCGCTTGGAGATACGAAATTTCTCTTCTCGTGCTGAAAAAATATTTCACTCGTTCGCTGCGCTCACTCATGAAATATTTTCCAACACTCGAAGAGAAATGTCGTATCTCCGCGCGGCCATGTAATATCCTCTATTTATTGCCCAAACGGATTTTTTTTTTTGCTATAAAACTTAACGATAAAAAGTCACGACGTTTCGACCTCTCCGAGGCCATTTTCAAGTGCGAGTAAAATATGAAATTAGCATAAATATATTAAAATGGTAAAAACAGGAAAAATCGTCAGGAACGCTAAAATGCGATAAAATATGTAAATAAGTAAAAATAAGTAACAAAACATTCTACGGAAACAATTAAAAAGTAATTAAAACCGACCTAAACAAATAATTTTGCGCGGATGGAATCGCATTGTTTGTTTAGAGTTGGTTTCAGTTCTTTGATAAAAAACATTTCAAAAATAAGACAATCAAACTTGCTCTGGCACTTTTTTAAAATTTTAAAAAACTGCGCAATGTCAACTGGGGCTATATCGTGTTCCTCCTTGAGGTGATTTCCAATGGCCGATCCTTTGTGTTCTTCAATCCGTTGGTGAAGATGTCGGCACGTATAGCCGACATACCCTGCATCACACAGGTTACACTGAAAATTATACACAACGCATTGTTGATTCACAAGGGGTGGCTTGTTTTCCCTCACTTTGACTTCATCCTTGATTTTCCGACTCGTGTACACGGGGCTGATGTCTACATTGATCTTACGGCTGAGGTCTCCTAGTTGTCTGCGCACTGAGTTTGCAGACTTCTGATCTTTAAAAGGCAGCACGATTCTGATTGGGTCTTGTTTCTTAAGCTCTTGTTTTTGGGTAATTGCATCTTCGGACACTTTTGACTCAATAAATCGATGGATGGTAGACTGCACAAGTTCTTCTGGGTAGCACAGACGGGAAAAGGTCACTTTGAGGCGTTCACACTCTTGGTGAAATAGTTTCCATGAAGAAGACAGCTTAAAAGCACGATTAAGCATGGTGCTCAGCAGTGACCGTTTATATCTTTCATCCACATGGCTATGATAATGCAACAATAGCCCAGTGTCCGTAGGCTTTCGGTACACCTTTGTGTTCAAATGGCATCCATTTCTGATGATATCCATTCCCAGAAAGGGGAGTCTGCCATTTTCTTCAAGCTCCATTGTGAAGTTGATAGAAGGATGACTGTTGTTTAATGTCATTAAGAACTCAGAGGCTGTTTCTTCATTGGGCATTGTGCTAAGCGTATCATCGACATAGCGTTTGTAGAAGGCAGGCATCTTGTTTCTGGTCTCTAGTTGTTTCTCGATGCTGCACATGAAGGCGTTGGCCATGAGAGGTCCCAGTGGTGAACCCATAGCAACACCATCTGTCTGTTCGAATAGGTCTCCTTCGAACTGAAAGAGCTGATTTTTCGTGGCAACTCTTAACAACTCGATCAGGTTCGTCTTCGTGATGTTGAGATTGTGCTCTTTGTTGAACCAGTCATTTTCGAAGGCTCTTTCCGCGATGTTTTCAATGGTTTCATCTACAGGAACGTTGGTGAAGAGTGAAGATACATCGTACGACACTAAGATGTCGTGGTCATTGATTTCCATCCCATGGAGTTCTTCGGCGAATTGGAAAATGTCACTGACGGTGTGGTCGTTGACGGACAGGGGTTTCAGCTTTTCGTCCAGCCACTTTGCAAGCTTGTAATTGTAAGTTCCCGTAGCGGATAGTATTGGACGCATGGCTAGCTTCTTCTTGTGGGTTTTAGGTAAACCATAAAGATGGGCAAGTCTCGAGCCCTTTTGGATTACTGAATCGGCAACAGTTTTGGGCAAGATCCTTTGTACAACCGAGGATAACTCTTTCTCTTTCTGAAGCAATGGATGGTAGTGCTTCGGAGGCCTTCCTCGTGTTCTTGGTCTCTCAAGTCCTATGGGCGTGAACTTTGTCTCGTCATTAATGGATGACTCCTTCAACAGACGCACATAGTCAGTTTTGTCCATCACAACTACTCCTGAGCCCTTATCGGGCTTGGTAACAATGATGTCATCTCTCTTCTTAAGCTGACCTATTGCCCGCAGCATTGCTTTAGGTGGTGTCGGATCTTTGCGTTCGCCGTAATTAAGGGCAATAGATCGTAACGTTGCCGCTGCTAATTCTTTATCACTGCTGCTGAGCTTTGGTTCTAGTTTCCAATATGCCTTTTCAAAGGTTGCTAAGATTTCTCTTGGTGATGTCCGTTGTGGAAGAGAGAAGTTAAGCCCTCGACACAAAACCAGCTTTTGGAAGAACGAGAGCCTGTACGAGGAGATGTTCGTGATGTGCTCATCGATGTTCGTATCGGCGGCCAGAAGTCTTGAGATCTTTTTCGTATGAACACTCATCAGTTGCTGGTATTGCTCGTTGCGAAGGGTGACCATCGTTTTCAGAATGCAAATAAAACGAAGCGGCGAGCATTTTTCCTCGATTTCCTGGTAAGCATCACTGATTTCCTTCCTCAACTCCACAACTTGTTTGGTTTTCTGGCGAAGCTCTTCGGCAATAACATTTCGCTCAAAAGCAGTGGAAGATCTATTCCATTTTTCCGATTTGGTCTTTTCGACTCTTGCGAATGTAGGTGTCAGATCGAAGTTTTGACAAAGCTTTAGGAATTCAACTGCTGTCTCACAGTTTACTTGTTTTTTGCTACACTGTTCAAGTCTCCTGAACAAGTGAAGCTGATTATCGCGTTTCAAAATCTTGATGAGTAACTATTACTCATCAAGATTTTGAAACGCGATAATCAGCTTCACTTGTTCAGGAGACTTGAACAGTGTAGCAAAAAACAAGTAAACTGTGAGACAGCAGTTGAATTCCTAAAGCTTTGTCAAAACTTCGATCTGACACCTACATTCGCAAGAGTCGAAAAGACCAAATCGGAAAAATGGAATAGATCTTCCACTGCTTTTGAGCGAAATGTTATTGCCGAAGAGCTTCGCCAGAAAACCAAACAAGTTGTGGAGTTGAGGAAGGAAATCAGTGATGCTTACCAGGAAATCGAGGAAAAATGCTCGCCGCTTCGTTTTATTTGCATTCTGAAAACGATGGTCACCCTTCGCAACGAGCAATACCAGCAACTGATGAGTGTTCATACGAAAAAGATCTCAAGACTTCTGGCCGCCGATACGAACATCGATGAGCACATCACGAACATCTCCTCGTACAGGCTCTCGTTCTTCCAAAAGCTGGTTTTGTGTCGAGGGCTTAACTTCTCTCTTCCACAACGGACATCACCAAGAGAAATCTTAGCAACCTTTGAAAAGGCATATTGGAAACTAGAACCAAAGCTCAGCAGCAGTGATAAAGAATTAGCAGCGGCAACGTTACGATCTATTGCCCTTAATTACGGCGAACGCAAAGATCCGACACCACCTAAAGCAATGCTGCGGGCAATAGGTCAGCTTAAGAAGAGAGATGACATCATTGTTACCAAGCCCGATAAGGGCTCAGGAGTAGTTGTGATGGACAAAACTGACTATGTGCGTCTGTTGAAGGAGTCATCCATTAATGACGAGACAAAGTTCACGCCCATAGGACTTGAGAGACCAAGAACACGAGGAAGGCCTCCGAAGCACTACCATCCATTGCTTCAGAAAGAGAAAGAGTTATCCTCGGTTGTACAAAGGATCTTGCCCAAAACTGTTGCCGATTCAGTAATCCAAAAGGGCTCGAGACTTGCCCATCTTTATGGTTTACCTAAAACCCACAAGAAGAAGCTAGCCATGCGTCCAATACTATCCGCTACGGGAACTTACAATTACAAGCTTGCAAAGTGGCTGGACGAAAAGCTGAAACCCCTGTCCGTCAACGACCACACCGTCAGTGACATTTTCCAATTCGCCGAAGAACTCCATGGGATGGAAATCAATGACCACGACATCTTAGTGTCGTACGATGTATCTTCACTCTTCACCAACGTTCCTGTAGATGAAACCATTGAAAACATCGCGGAAAGAGCCTTCGAAAATGACTGGTTCAACAAAGAGCACAATCTCAACATCACGAAGACGAACCTGATCGAGTTGTTAAGAGTTGCCACGAAAAATCAGCTCTTTCAGTTCGAAGGAGACCTATTCGAACAGACAGATGGTGTTGCTATGGGTTCACCACTGGGACCTCTCATGGCCAACGCCTTCATGTGCAGCATCGAGAAACAACTAGAGACCAGAAACAAGATGCCTGCCTTCTACAAACGCTATGTCGATGATACGCTTAGCACAATGCCCAATGAAGAAACAACCTCTGAGTTCTTAATGACATTAAACAACAGTCATCCTTCTATCAACTTCACAATGGAGCTTGAAGAAAATGGCAGACTCCCCTTTCTGGGAATGGATATCATCAGAAATGGATGCCATTTGAACACAAAGGTGTACCGAAAGCCTACGGACACTGGGCTATTGTTGCATTATCATAGCCATGTGGATGAAAGATATAAACGGTCACTGCTGAGCACCATGCTTAATCGTGCTTTTAAGCTGTCTTCTTCATGGAAACTATTTCACCAAGAGTGTGAACGCCTCAAAGTGACCTTTTCCCGTCTGTGCTACCCAGAAGAACTTGTGCAGTCTACCATCCATCGATTTATTGAGTCAAAAGTGTCCGAAGATGCAATTACCCAAAAACAAGAGCTTAAGAAACAAGACCCAATCAGAATCGTGCTGCCTTTTAAAGATCAGAAGTCTGCAAACTCAGTGCGCAGACAACTAGGAGACCTCAGCCGTAAGATCAATGTAGACATCAGCCCCGTGTACACGAGTCGGAAAATCAAGGATGAAGTCAAAGTGAGGGAAAACAAGCCACCCCTTGTGAATCAACAATGCGTTGTGTATAATTTTCAGTGTAACCTGTGTGATGCAGGGTATGTCGGCTATACGTGCCGACATCTTCACCAACGGATTGAAGAACACAAAGGATCGGCCATTGGAAATCACCTCAAGGAGGAACACGATATAGCCCCAGTTGACATTGCGCAGTTTTTTAAAATTTTAAAAAAGTGCCAGAGCAAGTTTGATTGTCTTATTTTTGAAATGTTTTTTATCAAAGAACTGAAACCAACTCTAAACAAACAATGCGATTCCATCCGCGCAAAATTATTTGTTTAGGTCGGTTTTAATTACTTTTTAATTGTTTCCGTAGAATGTTTTGTTACTTATTTTTACTTATTTACATATTTTATCGCATTTTAGCGTTCCTGACAATTTTTCCTGTTTTTACCGTTTTTACCATTTTAATATATTTATGCTAATTTCATATTTTACTCGCACTTGAAAATGGCCTCGGAGAGGTCGAAACGTCGTGACTTTTTATCGTTAAGTTTTATAGCAAAATCGATATCTACGAAATTACTCATCAAAACGGATTTTTACCCTAAAAAGGTCACCTAGAATTTTTGTGAGCCTTTTTTCTGTCTGAAATTTTCGAAAAGGTAAGTTTTGATCCCTATAATTTTCGGATCACTAGACTTTTCAGCTAGGAAATCCGAACAGATGAAAACTTTTTAGGGGATAAAAATATGCCTATATCTACCGTTTAAATACTGAAATACGTTTAGCAATGCTGTGTTTAAGTGGTTTTGAACTACATTTGACTACCGTGATGTCACATTTTCTTCCTTGATATCATTTTACTACTCTTATGTAGCATTTTCTACCTTGATATCATTTTTATTAGTACCGTGTTGTGACATCTCTTTTTATCCAGTTGCGGTGATGTAATATTTTCCAAGTTGAAGTAAATTTATTTATATATTGACATTTTTTAATACTTTTCACAGTATTTTTCAAATAAACACTAGTGAGCGGCACGAAGCAACGTGAGTATCTATGATTTAATCCGGAAATGTGCAGTGTTTTTAACGCCTTTCCTGTTTATCACGTACTTCTCATTTCTCATGTCGGGATTGGAGAAGATGTTTTCCATCAGGGCAGTAAAATGATATTGAGGTAGAAAATGTGACATCACGGTATTAAAATAATATGAAGGTAGAAAATGTCACATCACAGTAGTAAAATGCGATTAAGGTAGAAAATGTTCCATCACGGCAGTAAACTGATATCAAGGTAGAAAATGTCCCATCACCGCATTGAAATGATATCAAGGTAGAAAATGCCACATCACAGTAGTAAAATGGTTTCAAGGTAGAAAACGTTCGATCACGGCAGTAAAATGATATCAAGGTAGAAAACGCTCCATCAAGGTAGTAAAATGGTATCAAGATAGAAAACGCCCGGGGGGGGGGTACTTCCTTATAAGAGGCTAACGGGGATGTGCCGCTGGATGGGGCCGCATTTTCACGACTGGACTGACTATATGGGGTCGTATTTTCAATAGAGTTACTAGAATGGGGTCGCACATTTTCTGATTTTTGAGGTAAGACAGTTCTTCATATTTACGGTTAGCAAACTTACCAGAATGTTTGTACTGTAGGTGAAAAGTAAAGTGTTCTTGATTCAGTATAAGCAGAAACCCATAAGGGGTTGAAACGTGTAACTCTCATATGTTTGCCTTGTCCGATGCTCGTGAATATTCATTTTCGCAAGTACCATATTTGGAACGAGAAGAAATCCACGCGAGTTTTCTTCTGGAGATGGTAGCAGTTTTGGGGAAAATTGGCTTACCACCCGGGCCAAAACCAACATTAGGAAACTTAATCTTCATAATTTACGGGCCATGTTGCCACATTTGGGCAACTTTTAGGCTACGCGAAAGTCACGCAACGAGGGTTTCCAAATATGGTCAAAATGAATATGTACGTAATCACCGCGCGGTGATTATAGCGGGATAAAGCGAAGCTCCTAGCCAATCACAGCGCTCTATTTTCGATAGTCATCGATGTAATTATACTAAAATGGGGTAGGGGCTCTGAAAGGCCAGCGGCTCATACCCAGCAAAAATTAACCAAAGTACACCCCCCCCCCCCGGAGAAAATGTTCCATCACGGAAGTAAAATGATATCAAGGTAGTAAATGTCACATCGTGGCAGTAAAATGATATCAAGGTAGAAAATGTTCTATCACGGTAGTAAAATGATATCAAGGAAGAAAATGTCACATCACGGCGGTAAAATGATATCAAGGTTGAAAATATTCCATCACGGTAGTTAAATGGTATCAAGGTAGAAAAAAACAATGGTTGGTTAAAGATCACGTTAACAAATAATTTAGAAACAGACGGCACGCCATAGTTCAGAGCGCTTTTTCGTGACCGACATATTGTTTACGGCGGTCACCTCTGCCTTCATTACCTGGGCCACATTATAAAAAAGCGTAATGTACACGCAAACTTTGCAAAATTTCTTATACTTTGGTATTATAGTGTGGGTAAAAGTGAAGAAATACTTTTCCTCTCCGAATAGGTAGTTTGTTGAAACGAAACCGGAAATGCTTATCACGTAAACGAGATTACGCTGGACCGTCGTCGGAGTGGGGCTGTTGGTAAACCTTTTCCATGTCAAGAAAAGGAAAAACAAATTGGCGACCACTTGTTGCTATCTGGCGCCCGATGATGGCGCCTATATCAAAATGTTAATTTCGGACCCTGTCAAATAAAAAGATAAACGGACCCCTTTGCATTTTATCATTTCCCATAATTTTTTACGGTTCACTATACAGGGTCATACCTGTGCTCTCTCCAATTGTATCGCGTTTCAAATAGCTTTTATTTTTTAAAAGGTCTTGATTTATTGTGTCGCCTTACTCGTGGAACACGAAAACAGTACATAGTGTCGACTTGTCTTCAATCTTTTTCTTTGCTGCCTTGAGGATAAGACACTTAAAGGACACAGATACCAAAGTCTTTCACATTGCGTCTTTCCACTGATCGAAATAAACAACCACCTTGTCTCGGAACTTCTGACAAGTGGCGAGCGACAATGTTCTTGGTTCTATAAAGAAGTGAGATTTGAAGAACTTAAAAGCCAGCCGAGAGGAAGCAGTAAGGCAATCAGAAGTATTTGATTTTTTCTGACATAGCTGTTAAACTAATGGGAGCTGTTCCTTTCTCGCTCGAAGGCTTGTTCGCGTACTTCTCGGAGACGTTCGCCGCAGGAGTGATCCAGTCTTACCAAGGACAAGTACCTCTACAGGACGCTCCGTTACTGCAACGGCAAGATCCCTTGGAGGATTTCAAAAAGTTCAATTCTAATGATGAGATTTTTCAAGAGTACGATCCTCCTTCAGGGGACGACAGCAAAATGGGATGGAAGAGATCCCGCCCGCCAACGTGGCGACGGTCGCTTTGGAAGGCCATGAAGCATGCGTTTTGTATTCAAATTCTTGGTGGCGTTGCGTTGGGATCGCTCGCTATTTTAATACTGGTCCTAGATTTCAATACTGTCGGTCTTTGCTATGATATGCAGTCCAAAAACTGGACGGCGATACCTAAAAGAATTCAGGCGGTCATGGTGACAGCTGATACAACCGAAGCCTACTTGATTCAACTGTGGCCGTTTCTCGTTATATTGACAATGTTTGGTTGGCGTTTGATAAACGAACTCAATCTACTGTTTCCCAATCTTCTGGGCGCTTTCTTCGACACTTGCTACAGGCTTTATTTACAAGTTTACGGCATTTACCAAAAGCCCTGGAGGTCCTTCCCTCTTAACGGCCTGTTTGTTCTCTTGTTGTTGATGAACAGTTTGATCATTGGCAAAGACATTGCTAAGAAAAGCGAAACCGAAAGAAACAAAAGAATCAAGAAAGTGATCAAGGTATCGGCGATGCTGGTAGCTCAGTTTGCTTTTGGAATACCGATCTCATATGTTTTCGTGTACGTCCTGATACCCTTGTATGGCGAAGCATCTGAAACCTACAGAGCGATTATAGCCGGGGCATTGCCTCTAGGTACTGCTATACCAAAGGTGATTGTACGCTTGGCGGCGCAAAGAATCGATTTCCTTCATCCAGGAGATTCGCACGTATTGTTAAACGGACTCTACAGCACGTCAGCCATCGTTTTTCGTGTTATGCAAGCGGAACTGACCAGCCTCCGACTTTTCATTCTCCTGAGCTTCGCGCATGGTGCAATAGACTTGCTGGAAAGGTTGACTATCGTTATTCGCGATTATATTTGGTACTTTATTTACAAGAAGCTGAAAAGAGACAGTAGTGAAACAATTTTACAAGCAAATCAATTTCGCTCGCCGAGAAGCATGCGCTTTGTGGCCGACATGAGCATTCAGATGATCCTTGGCGAATCAACATCATTGATAGCAGCGGTCGGTTTCATTCAGCTTTACAAGTTCATGTACAACCACAGTGATGCTTCCTCGGCGTCTGCCAACATGGTTTTTATAACCCAATTCATCATTCGCGTCTCCATTGCTATTAGCATCGATTTCGTTTTTAACTCGTTCTCGTTTTGGCTGCAGATGTCCTATTTAAATATTGCAGTGGTGCGCGTCTGGCGCAAGAAATGGCGCAAACATATGCTCATTGCTTTTATTCTGACTGCAGTGACACTGTGTTACTTTACATCTCACTTGTTTGCTGTTGTTAAGGCCAAAAACGCTTCAGGAGTTATAATAGATGATATCAGTTGCGAGGGGCCTTTCTCAAAGTTTTAAAAGGGCCTTGTCACGGTCGTCTAGTTTCTTTTGTTTTTGATGCCAGTTACGCTTCCTTAGTCGCTATTGAACTTGAGAAATTACCGGCCTGTGAATGACAGAATGACAGCTTCGTGTCAAGCAAAATGTTTCCCAAGCTTTATATCAAACGTTACAAAGAACAGAATGAACTTTGAAAAACGTTTTTATATATTTATTTATTTGGTTTTTACACACGTTACATAAAACATAGAAAATTTTAATTTAATTTGTTAATTAATTTTGTGTCTTCTTTTTTTACTGCTTTTTGTTTCTTTTGCATTTAAGGATTTTCTAACTTTGAAAAATTGTTTAAAAAAAAACAACAATCCGTTTCCATCTTCTTCGAGTTTGTCCATCCATGCCTCCTTTTGTATTTGCTTTTATTTATACCCTCGTTTAACGTTTTGAGCGGTTATTTTTATGTTTCACTTATTTTGGTGGGGATTTCCACTGTTTGAATTTTGATAAATTTCGTGACACAGCTCCTTAAAGTTCAATATTTCCAAGAGATTTTCAAATCAATTTCGCTCGCCAAGGAACATGCGCTTTGTGGCCGATATGTGCATTTAGATGAATCAACGTAATTGATAGTAGCGGTCGGTTTCATTCAGCTTTTCAACTTCATGTGCAACCGTAGTGATTCTTCCTCGGCGTCTAGTGGTTTTTGTTATCCAATGTTTTATTCGCGTCTCCATTGCTATTAGCATCGATTTGGTTTTTAACTCGTTCTCGTTTTGGCTGCAGATGTCTTATTTAAACATTGCAGTGGTGCGCGTCTGGAGGAAGAAATGGCGGAAACATATGTTCTTTGCTTTTATTTTTACTGCAGTGACACTGTGTTAGTTTACCACACACTTATTTGCTGTTGTAAAAGACAAAAACACCACAGGAGTTAACATATAATAGATGATTTTAAAGGCAAAGGGCCTTTCTCAAAGTTTCGTTAAGTAATATACCCTACAGTATCATTGCTACACCCAGACAGTGTGACAGAGTAATGCTGCTCAATCTCATTCATTTGAAAGGTCACGCTTGGATTAAATACTCTGTATAAAGATTGTTATTATTATGAAATTGATGTACAGTTGCATCGATTAAGTTTGAGTCAGTGTGAGATAGTGTTTATTTAGTTGAATGTTTACCATAAAGAAAAAAGAGAACGCATTAGGCGCAGGATGTTACTCGAGGAAAAACTAAATAGTTTTCAGAAATTCGCGGACCTGCGAATGATCATAAACGCATGGATATGTAACTAAAAAACGCCGGATGGCATAATGTGTCGTTCACTTTCTCTACTTGATATAAAAGGCTAAATAATAATTTTTTTGTCTTTCTAGGGCAAAAATCCTAAAAAAACAACAACACGAAACATTTTTTTCATAGAAGAGGGGGTCTCTTTTAGATTAAACACAAGAAATGTTGATCTTTTCTTCGTTGTTGTTGTTGTCATTTCACTGCCAAATATGGCGATGGGAAACGAAACACCGTATGTGTAGGCATGGCTTTATTCACAGGCTTTGAAATCAGAACCACCTTTTTCTGCTTACTAGACAATATCACGAGAAGGTTCTGCCAATACTAGCAGTCAAGAAATCTGAAGTGCGTCCGACGGGAAAGGGGATTAATGCAAAATTTCACTACGTGATTTTGAGTGGCCGGCACAAAGTAGATACCAGTTCCTGGCTGTAAGAAAGCCCCTGGGAAACGAATTGTGCAGGAGAGGGAAGGAGGGTGGTGCGGGCAGCTAATGTCGCTTCAAAAACAGAAAAGTTTTACGAGAAACGACATTAGGACTGCGCCCTTCGCACGCAAAAATAAATGGAGATATGCGCTAAGAAATGCATTCACAGACGTGTTTACGAGATCACACCATGCTATGCTATGTGGAGGGGGACAGGGGGGGCGGGAGCCCGGGAGAACAGGGGGCGGGAGGGGTACGGGAGACGGGAGAAGAAAGGGCGGGAAGCGGGAGAGAAATTCAAAAAGTCAAGCTTTTTTTTTTTTTGGTTACTGCTTACTTCCAGTCAAAGAAACGAACCCAACAACGTTTCTTGACTTCCATTTAACGTTTTCCGAGGCTTAAAGCAAAATTTTATACACGAGGAAAGTCAAAAAACGAAAATTAGTGCTCGGGATAAAAAAAAACGGCATTACTTCCTGTGAAATTGGAAACCTTTCCAAGTCGCTTCATCATAGGACATTAATAAGATAGCATGATATATGTACACGTGTGTCGACTGTGTCAGTCGTGTCAGTGTCTCGTCTGTCTCGTTAGCTGTCGAAATTCTCCGTAAGAACGACAAAGCGAGTCAGGTCAAATGTCGTCAAAGACCATTTTGATCGGTCTTAGTATTTTTCGGTTTGGTGGGGAAAAATCCATCCATGGAAGACCTTCCTGGGAGCTCGCTCCTTGCGACTGTAGCTCGCAAAACACTGTCAGTGAAGATTTTGCCGCGTGGTGTAAACTTGTGTCGAAGGAATGCCGCTTCAATGATCGCGCTGGAAAGTGCGGAGTGGTTCGATTTTAAAAGTAGGTTGAGTTTGATCGTCCGGGTGAACGTAGTCCTGAATAGGACTGTTGTTGTTGACAGTGACAGACGTTTCGACAACCTTAGACTGCGCGCATACGAAATTAAACTCTGGTTAACTCCGTCTGCGAAACAGCGCCCAAATCCTTGTTCTGGACTTCCAGCTGTGTACCCAGATTTGAGTACGCGTCACGATTGGCCAGTTAAAAAAGGCCTTTGTTTTGTTTGTAGTGATCGCCAATCAGGTTGAAAGGAAATTCGAAACGCACTCCGGTAATTCGTTGAGTCCGTTGGGGGTCCAGAACAAGGATCTCTGTGCTGCTTCGCAGACGGTACTAATCAGAGTTTAGTTATCGTTTGCGCGCAGGCTACGACAACCTGTGCGGTAGTCATCTTCAGAGTCAAAGTGAGTTGTATCATGTCAGTTGATGGTATTATACTCTGGTTATTGATCTGATTGGTCAATTACGTCACGATGTTATTGACTATGAAGACTCGTAATCAGTAATTGGTGCGTTTCGATCCGTCTATTGTCACAGTTAAACAGTCGTCTGTTGTTAGTCAAAATGTCAGTTCTCCAGTCGTTCTCTCGTAGTTAGTTCTGCTTGATCTCGTCAATAAGTTGTTTGTATGGCGCTGGTAACTGTCGGCTACGATTCAGTGGCGTTTGTTCTAAGTTAGTAAACCAGCTTTCTAAATTAAGACGTTGATAGTAGTCTGAGTCCCAGTCAATTTGATGTTTCGTCTGTAAATGATGCTCAGCAATGTGATTGTTGACGTCACCATTCCTCGTCACTTTTTTGTGTTCGGTCAGTCGCGTGCTAAGGTTTCTGCCGGTTCCACCAATGTAAGAAGCCTGGCAGTAGCAGCATTTGATCTTGTATACTGCTCCCTGTTTGTCCTCCGGTTTGTCTTTGTCCTTGACATTAGTAAGCAGACGTCGTAAGGTGGTTATGGGTTTGTGTGCAACACGTATATTGTAATAATATAGGTGCCTCTGATGTACGGTAAAGTCGCTGTCGTAACAGGGCCAGAGTTGACGTTCGTCTGAGTGTTGGAATTACAACACAATTTTTTATTTTAAACAAGACCAAAGCACTCCTAATAGGATCTGAATAGGGAGTCAAACAGCGTCATTTACATGATAACGGGAGAAACACATTAAAGGGCGGGAGTCGGGAGACAAAGGGACAAAAAGGTACGGGAGGCGGGAGAACGGGCTACGGGAAGCGGGAGATTGTGACCCCCCTGTCCCCCCCCCCCCCCCCCCCCGCTGCTATGTGACTTTGCCAGAAAATAAACATTAAATATCATTGTTCCTTTTGGTCAATGCATGAGGCCTCTTCTAATTTTGAATTGTTAAATTGAAGCTGTTTTTCCTGCAAAACGTAACGTGAACCAATGGAACGAGCATGCCCTTCACTGGTGCAGATGCAAAGATTTGGGGGTAATTAACTCGAGCCAGATGTAGTCACTAATGACCTTTATAAAATAACTAAGATAGTACGCGCGCTCTGATTGGCCGAGAGATGTGTTTGCATGAGAGTTTGTAAACATGGTTGTGACATCAAGATGTTTTACTTTTCGCGCGCTAATCACGCAAGAACGAATTTGAAAAAGGTTTTGACCCGCGGGGGGACTCCCTTATATAAGCCATATAGGTATGTGCCGCTCGGGTAGGGTTTTTGCGCAATTTCGGTCTGAAAACGGGTAACACTTTGCCCATTTTGGTCTGGAATCGGGTATGGTTTTCGAGGGAACTACGGTAGTGTATGAACGTTTTTATAGTTTCAATTCCAAATGAGTAAGAAAGCAAGAGAAATATGCGAATTCGAAATGGATTTGAATAATTTTTTTTCTGCTCTAATCTAAGTGGTGATATCATAATTTTTGCTTAAAGGCCAGCTCTGAAAACGGGTATGGATTGTAGAGATCTAGTCTGAAAACGGGTGTGGAAAATTACATTTTTTTTTCAGTCTGAAATCGGGTCAGGATTTGAAGAACCGGGCGGCACACCCTCACCAAGAATTCCCAGGAGTACCCCCCCCCCCGGGGGGGTTTTGAGTTGAAAACCTCGATAAGTTTACGTTATTTACCCATTTCCTCGTCGGCTGAAACTTGGAAAATCTTTAGAAACATGCTGTGTCAATTTAGTTTTCGCTTGAGCTGACATTTTAAGCGAGAAAAACCCGTATTTTGGAAAGCATCTTTTTTTGCAAAACAAGGACTAATTACGCATACAAGTTTCGTGTACAAGACTTCGCGACTGGTAAGAATTTGTAGTTAAATCAGTGCTCTAAACAAGAGAGTTTTTCTTTTCTTCTCGGGAAAGTTATTTTATCAAAGCAATGGAAAACTTTTTTCCTGTGTTTGCATATCCTGATATAAACACTAGAGGGGTTGGGAGAGTTTTCGACAGTTATGCAAACCCTCGACTTCGTCTTGGGTTTACATAAGTGTCTCGAATTCTCCCAACCCCTCTCTTGTTTATATCAGGATATGCAAACACAGGAAAAAAGTTTTCTATTACTTAAAGAATGATTTACCTTTGCTTGTATTGAAAATTGATTGAGTGTTGCTTTGACAGAGCTGAATAATGGCTAAGTGTTCTTAGTTCGAATGTGATAATTATCGAGGATTGAAGGAGAGCACGGAGAGAGACACAGTCTAAGACATGATTACAATTAAAATTTGTCTTTGTGTTCTTAGCGCTAAAATGTTTGAAAATCCAGACGTTTCGGGACTACTGTCCCTTCCTAGGACATATGGCTTTCTATATCCATATGGCTTGAATCAAACTTAACTCGTGACTCAAAATTGAGTTGGGTTCGTTTTAACTACTGTTTTCGTCCTTGAGAATCGCACGAGCTTTACTTGTGTCCTCGTGACAAGTTTTGGTATATCAAAACAACAGATTCTAGAAACATTTGTTAAACAGGTACCCTTCTTGGTTTTGTTAAGCAAACACCTTACCTTGGTTTGTACGACTTGATAAAGAGCTGATTTGGTTTGTTGAGATATAATATTATTAAATAATGGGAAGTGCTTTATCCTTGTTCGAAGGCGTCGTTGTTTACATGGTGGAGACATTTACCGCTGGAGTTATTTAGTCCTGTCAGGGACAGGAACAACACAACGTATCGTTATTGCAAGACCAAGATCCCCTGGAGGATTTTAGAACGTTTGATCGATACGACGAGATTTTTCAAGAATATGACTCACCTCCTGGGGACGACAGCAAAATGGGATGGAAAAGATCTCGTCCTAACCGGCTAATGTCGCTATGGAAGGCCATGAAATGCGCGTTTTGCATTTCGATTCTTGGCGGCTTTGCGTTTGGGTCGCTTGCAATTTTAATACTGATTATAAATTTTAACACTGTAGATCTTTGCTATGATCTACAACGAAGCAACTGGACATCGCTTGCCAAGAGATATCAGTTAATTATACTGACAATTGCTACCTCCGAAGCCTACGTGATACAGCTGTGGACTTTTCTTGTTGTGTTAACAATGTTTGACTGGGCCGGGTTGTTCAAAGCAGGGTTAAGATAACCCGGGGTTAGTGCGAAATTTGAATTCAGATATGAAAGCTTAAAAAGTAAATTCAGTTTTATTCTTTTTGCCTACAATGTGATGATTGGATGCTCTAAAAAGAATAGAGAAAATTATCCGGGAAAATGCTTTTGAACAAAAGAAAAACAAGCCCAGGTTAAAATTTAACCCTGGGTTAGCGCTAGTCGGCCTTCGAACAACTGGGCCCTGGAGTTTAATAAAGAAACTCAATCTAATAACACTGAATCTCCTATGCGCACTCTTGGACACGTGTTACAGGCTTTATTTACAGGTGTACGGCGTGTATAGGAGTCCTTGGATGCCTTAACCGCTCAAGGGCCTCTTTGTTTTTATGTTGGTGTTGAACGGTTTTCTCATTGGCAGGGAAATAGAGAACAACAGCGAAACCGAAAGGGAAACAAGAATGAAAAAAGCGACTAAGGTATCAGTAATGCTGTTCTCTCAGTTTGCATTTGGGCTTCCGATCACACTAAGTGTCGTGCGTGTCCTAATACCCTTGTACGGCAAAGCATCTGAAACCTACAGAGCGATTATAGCCAGATAATTGCCTCTAGTAACTGCTGTACCAAAGGTTATTGTACGCTTGGCGGCGCAAAGAATCGATTTCCTTCATCCAGGAGATTCGCATGTGCTGTTAATCGTACTCTACAGCGTTTCCGCCATCGTTTTTCGCGTTATGCAAGCGGAACTGAACAGCCTTAAACTTTATATTATTCTCAGCTTCGCGCATGGTGCGATAGACTTATTGGAAAGGTTGACTATCGTTATTCGCGACTATGTTTGGTACTTCATTTACAAGAAGCTCAAAGGAGACAGGAGAGAATTAATTTTGAAAGCAAATCAATTTCGCTCGCCGACGAGCATGCGCTTTGTGGCCGATATGAGCATTCAGATGATCTTAGGCGAATCGACGTCATTGATAGCAGCGGTCGGTGTCATCCAGCTTTACAACTTCATGTGTAAAGGTAAAGATATTTCGTCCGAAATCACCGAATTCTTCG
This sequence comes from Porites divaricata, assembly GCA_038088405.1. Classification (NCBI taxonomy): domain Eukaryota; kingdom Metazoa; phylum Cnidaria; class Anthozoa; order Scleractinia; family Poritidae; genus Porites; species Porites divaricata. The sequence continues at coordinate 728,421 of JBBMOI010000009.1, forward strand.
AGCGCGTCTCCATTGCTCATAGCATCGACTTTGCTTTTAATTCTTTATCGTTTTGGCTCCAAGATGTCGTATATGAATGTTTCCTATGGCGCGTTATTAGGGTCAAAATTAATAATGCAAACTTTTTTTTAAGATGACTTTCGAATTGCAACTCTTGTGACATGATTAATTGCTAATGTAGTTTCTTTTGACATTTTTTGCGAAAACTTGCTTCTTTCTGCACGTTTCATGGCGTACAAGTGTTTTTCTTTACCATTACTTTCCAATTGCAACTCTTGTTACATGGTTAATTGTCAATTAAGTTTTTCTTCACATTTTCTGCGAAAACTTACTTCTTTCCGCACGGTTTATGGCTTGAGACATAAACACTCGCAGGCTATTTTCCGAACATAAGAATGACTTTACACGCAAGATTATTTCCGAAATATCAAAACTCTTACCATAAACATTCTTTATAAAGCTCTGTTTCTAATACATCAACGTAAGACACCCGCAAGCGATAAAAAATACCAGCATCGAATTACTTTTGAAATACATGTCTTACCGCAAATTTTCTGCGAATTAACTTACCACCCAAATTTTCTGCAAAAAATCAACCAGGCGTTCCAGTCACGTGATCTATCCCAGGATGCCTTCGGATCGCTTCCCTCGACCTAGACCGGCCGTACTGCTGATTTTTTGGTGAATCTTCGTCTACATCTCATCGACCTCTCTAGGAGACTAGAGCAAGATTCAACTGATGATGTCGCGGACTACGTATTGTACCGACTGCAACAAGTAGCTCGTCATTTGTCGAGGATAGCTGCCAGTGCCACTGGAAATGTATTTGAAATTGGCAGCCTGTGTCCTTTGTTGTACGTTCTAAGGGATCGGTTGGTCGTCCTAGGCTCAGTAATGGTTGTTGTTCTATTAAATGCCAGTTGTTCGTGAGAATTTGTTGCCTGCAGTGCAGGCGTTTTCTTTGGGTGCGCAATTTGCTCGCGAAAGCGCCATGTTGAAACTCCCTGAAGAAAGGAGGAAATGGGGCGAGTCAAAGGGAGCGGGGAGGGGGCGGGGAGAGAGAAGAGAAAACGTCTGCCCGAAAACACTGTGAAAATGAGAAACACCCCCTAATTAGACGCGCGTGACCGCTCTTCCGGAAATGAGTAGCCGACAATAACAAAACAACCAAACAGTCGCTCCAGTACAAAGACTCGCATTGTCTTAAGAAAAACAAGCTGGGGTTTATCGTTGTTTTTATCTTAACTGAGTCACAATGCAATTCTCCACAGCTGATGAGGCTTCAGTTTAAGCCGCAATTCATTCTTCTAAATTCATCTCTGTAAATCGCTATCCGTCGGAGTTTAACATCCTGCAAACAATTTAAAAAAACTAACGAGCTGGGCCCAGCGTGATACAACATTGCAGGAAAACATCACATTCTCGGACTAGAAAGAAAATTGCTTAGTTATTCAGATCCTGAGGCACTTTGGACAAAAATAAAGAACCTAACAGCCTTATTTAGCGACAAAAAAAAAGGCTTAAAGCTTGAAAACAGGTTTTGCGTCTCTTTCGAATCTTTCCCCTTTGTAGATGTAGGTGTCCAAGAATGTTGTTTCCTTATCGGAAATTTCAGCCGTAAATTTGATCGTAGGGTGATGATTGTTTGCTTGTTCAATGAAATGTTCTATTCTGTCTCTGTTTGTAGTCCAGAGAGAGAAGATGTCGTCTGTGTAACGTTTCCAAACGAGCGGTTTAAAAAGGTTTTGGCTAAGGATTCCCGTCTCTACCTTGTTCATGAATATATTAGAAAAGGCGACTGCCATTTTCGTGCCCATGGCCGTACCATGTGGACTACAAACAGGGACAGAATAGAACGTTTCATTGAACAAGCAAACAATCATCACCCTACGATCAAATTTACGGCTGAAATTTCCGATAAGGAAACAACATTCTTGGACACCTACATCTACAAAGGGGAAAGGTCGGAAAAATTCGAAAGAGACGCAATCCTTGATGTGAGTACTCATTTCAAACCAACTGAGACATTTCAGTATACCCATTTTGCTTCCTGTCACCCGCAAGGAGTTAAAAAAGGTTTCATTAAAGGGGAAGCCCTCCGACTCCTCAGAACAAACTCTTCCAAAATAATATTCGAAGAGAAAATTGCAAATTTCAAAGCGCACCTGCTACAGAGGGGTTACCCAGAGGATCTTATTAACACAACCCTCTCAGAGGTGAACTTCAAAGACAGGAAACTAGCTTTTCAACAGAAACCAAAGACAAACCAACGAATCTCGCCTTTTGTCACACAATACCAACCATCAGTGCCAAACCTAAAACAAATTCTCATGAAAAACTGGCATTTAATAGAACAACAACCATTACTGAGCGGAATCTACAAAAAACCGCCCCTCGTATCTTATAAAAGAGGGCGGTCGCTCAAAGACATACTCGTGAGAGCCAAACTATAAAAAGTATATTTTGAACACACGCTGGGGAGTCGTGTAGGCCTGTCAACCCCATTTTACACTGTACCCAGCATTTGGGAACTCTGTATGGATACTTCGCCCAACAGAATCAAGATCATCATCGGACATTTCAGTCAGAGTTCCTCGAATTGAAATATTGAATTCTCGCAGTCGCCTTTTAATGGTACTGACGCTTACACCGAGGGCCTCGGCGATATCTGGAGTTTTCAGTTCGTGTTCGACTAAGTACTCAAGCTGATCTTTGCTTATTTTGAACCTAGGACGACCAACTGATCCCGTAGAACGTGCAACAAAGGACACAGGCTGCCAATTTCAAATACATTTCCAGTGGCACTAGCAGCTATCCTCGACAAATGACGAGCTACTTGTTGCAATCGGTACAATACGTAGTCCGCGACATCATCAGTTGAATCTTGCTCTAGTCTCCTAGAGAGGTCGATGAGATGTAGACGAAGATTCTGGAGGGAAGCAATCCGAAGGCATCCTGGGATAGATCACGTGACTGGAACGCCTGGTTGATTTTTTGCAGAAAATTTGGGTGGTAAGTTAATTCGCAGAAAATTTGCGGTAAGACATGTATTTCAATAGTAATTCGATGATGGTATTTTTTATCGCTTGCGGGTGTCTTACGTTGATGTATTAGAAACAGAGCTTTATAAAGAATGTTTATGGTAAGAGTTTTGATATTTCGGAAATAATCTTGCGTGTAAAGTCATTCTTATGTTCGGAAAATAGCCTGCGAGTGTTTATGTCTCAAGCCATAAACCGTGCGGAAAGAAGTAAGTTTTCGCAGAAAATGTGAAGAAAAACTTAATTGACAATTAACCATGTAACAAGAGTTGCAATTGGAAAGTAATGGTAAAGAAAAACACTTGTACGCTATGAAACGTGCAGAAAGAAGCAAGTTTTCGCAAAAAATGTCAAAAGAAACTACATTAGCAATTAATCATGCCACAAGAGTTGCAATTCGAAAGTCATCTTAAAAAAAAGTTTGCATTATTAATTTTGACCCTAATAACGCGCCATAGTTTCCGTGGTTCGCGTTTGGAGGAAGAAGTGGCGGAAACACGTGTTTTTGATTACCGTGACAATGTTTTATTTTTCTGGTGACTTTTTTTTTTTGTGAGAGCCAAGAACACTTCAAAAGCCACGAATTGCACGGAGCCGTTCTCAAAGTCTTGAACATAGCGTAGGAGACCGGTTATGAAAAACGGAAAACATCACGCCGTGGATTCCGGATTCCAGGTACTGGATTCTGGATTCTTTGTCAGGTTGAACTTGTATTCCCTTCATTAGTGGTATTCAGGATTCCAAAGCCCAGGATTCCGGATTCAACAAGCAAACACTTCTTGGATTCCGGAAATTACACCCTTAAAGTACCTGCCCAGGCTAATTTTGGTCATTTTACTGCGGCAAAACACTGTTCATAGTATGTCCCTGGATACGTTAAAAGCTTCAAAATATTAATGACAAACTTAAATGGTACACCAAAAAAAACCTTTTTTGTGTGTCAGAGACCTCCTTGTGGGATTTTTGAGTTAATCATTAACCTACGCCTAATATTATAATTTGCATCTTTCTCCGTAATAGTTCAAAGAAATCTAAAGCAAAAACGTGCATACATAAAGATAAATAAAAGTAAGTTTTCTGTGGTTGGGGAAGACCTTAGTTGAAAAATCCTTGAAATTATTGCAGTAGGACTAAAAATTAACTTCCAGGGACTGGAACATTTCGTCATTTGCATGAGTGTCTTCCCCCAACCACACGTTTCTTTGTTATTACCTTACGAAAGATCCTGCCAAGTTTGGGGGAAAACGGGCTTTTCGTTGATTCATAAAATAGAAATTTGCCATTCCATTCATGACATTTTTTGCATAAAAGGCATCTGGAAAGGAAAACTTGAAGCAAATATCAATAAAACAGTGGCTAAAATGCTTCGTTCCGATTTTTGCCGCCATATTGAATTGATTTCCGCTGATCAATAGGCCTGAAGACGTAGTTTAGCCTCTTTCTACCCTCCCCCCCCCCCCCCCACCCTCCCTGAAGTTGTTTTGTTGATCGGTTGCTATGGAACATCATGCTGGGGCCAATCACAGCATGCATCACATCCGGTAACGCGAGATGAGCAATTCGCAATATGGGACCGAAGAGGCTATCGAAACGCGAAAGAAAGAAATTACTAAAGAAAAAGGTCAAAAAGCAGCGAAAATAAGAGGAGTTGGAGTGGGAAGTAGGCAAAAGTTTGCTTTGGCAGCTAACTGGACTGGAAGGAATGATTTTAGAGCCATACAAGAGCAGTGATCGTGAGCGAGGTGTTCGCAAACGAGTGAGCTATGTCAGTCCTGGGAAAACGAAGTACTGCAAAAGTGTTGAGAAAGAATTGGTTTTTCGTAACATAAAGGATTGTCTTTATGACATATCGGCTAGTTCTACGGAGGATAACTCAGATGGTGATGAAGAAGACTACTGTGAGGGCGATAGAGATGCGAAAAAGCGAAAGCTACAGTCATCTGATGAGCCGGATGAGTCATCAGACAAAAACAAAGGCTGTCTTGAAATCGAGAGGCGGTTGTTTGTCTGCGAGTCCACGCAACTTGATATGGTGAAACTAGTCTGCTAAAAACTCACGATTTTGCCGAACTGTTTTCGATCGCTCACATTAGCAGCAGTATCATTTTTGTGCAGGTTAGCGACAATTAGCGACAAACTTTGCCTTTTTTACGCTTAACTGCGAGAACACTTGATGCAACGTTGATCCTTCCTACTATTATGCTCAAGGAGGATTGTGTCACCTCTGCTTTTAAATTCTATAGAATACGCTTCGTAAAGAAAGAGTACCACAAAGTTTCATCACAAAAATGGGATGTATATCCACCAAGTCCGCTTTTCTTTGCTAGCATTAATTTGGCCATATGCTTTGTTTATCTTTATTTAAATAAACACAATAAAAGATCCTTTTTGAATTTTATGATTTCCCGTAATTGTTTACTTTTGTTACTGTCAAAAAGTACAGGTCATTCTGTCGACTATTCGTTCGTATCGCGTTTCAAATAATTCGTATATTTAAAGGATCCCGATTACTCGAGCCGCCTTAGTATTTGAGTACAAAAATGTACGTACGTATCCAGTGGTCTTAAACTCTTCTCCTTGCTACCTTGAAGGGAAAAAACTTTTAAAAAGTCAAAAATCCTAAATTTTTGCACATAACTCTTTCCGAGAATTGATCGATCACGCAGATCACAGGCCTTGACTAAGACATTCAGTCAAATGGCGAGTGTTCTACATAAGTAAACAACTCAGCAATGCGATTTCAGGAACTCAAAAGCCAGCTTGGAAGCAGAGGAGCAGTTTAAAGTTTTCGTTATTTACTTGAGGGAATTATAAAGCAATGGCAGCGACTCCTTTTTCGCTCGAAGGCTTGTTTTTGTACATCTCGGAGACGTTCACCGCTGGGGTGATTCAGTCATATCAAGGTCAACAACAACTCAATGCACCGTTATTACAGGGCCACGATCCGCTGGAGGATTTTAAACATTTTAATCGAAACGACGAGATTTTTCAAGAATATGATCCCCCTCCTGGGAACGACAGCAAAATGGGATGGAAAAGATCTCGTCCAACACACCTAATGTCGCTATGGAAAGGCATGAAGTATGCATTTCACATTCAGTTTCTAGGAGGCGTTGCGTTGGGGTCTCTCGCCTTTTTAATACTTATTTTGAATTTAAACACTATAGATATTTGCTTTGATGTGCAGTACCCTAACTGGACGGCGGTTTCCAAGAGATATCAGAGAATGATAATAACGGTTTCTATAATAGAATCCTTCGTGATTCAGCTGTGGACTTTTCTTGTTGTGTTGACATTGTTTGAGTGGCGTTTGATAAAGAAACTCAATCTACTGACGTTGAATCTTCTGGTCGCGCTGTTGGACCCGTGTATCAGGCTGTATGCTCACTTATACGGCGTGTTCAGAAAGCCTTGGATGTCTTACCCGCTTAACGGTCTCTTTGTTCTCATATTAGTGACAAACAGTTTAATCATAGGCAGAGAAATAGCAAAGAACAGCGAAACGGAAAGGAACAAAAGAATAAAAAAAACGGTACAGGTATTGGCCATGCTGGTAGCTCAGTTTGCCTTTGGAATCCCAATCACTTTTGGTCTCGTGTATGTTCTGATTCCTTTGTATGGCGAAGCATCTGAAACCTACAGAGCGATCATAGCCGGGGCAGTGCCTCTAGCAACTGCTATTCCAAAGGTCATTGTACGCTTGGCGGCGCAAAGAATCGATTTTCTTCATCCAGGAGATTCGCACGTGCTGTTAATCGTAATCTACAGCGCGTCCGCCATCGTTTTTCGCGTTATGCAAGCGGAACTGAACAGCCTTAAACTTTATATTATTCTCAGCTTCGCGCATGGTGCGATAGACTTGCTGGAAAGGTTGACTATCGTTATTCGCGATTATATTTGGTACTTCATTTACAAGAAACTCAAAAGAGACGGGAGCGAATTAATTTTGAAAGCAAATCAATTTCGCTCGCCAAGGAGCATGCGCTTTGTGGCCGATATGAGCATTCAGATGATCTTGGGAGAATCCACGTCATTGATAGCGGCAGTCGGTTTCCTTCAGCTTTACAATGTCATGTATAACGGTAGAGATACTTTGTCAGGAATAACTGAATTTTTGATTCGTGTCTCCATTGCTCTTAGCATCGACTTTGCTTTTAATTCTTTATCGTTTTGGCTTCAGATGTCCTATTTAAATATCGCAGTGGCGCGCGTCTGGAGGAAGAAATGGCGGAAACATATGCTCATTGGTTTTATTGTAACTGCCTTGACTATGCTTTATTTTACCAGTCGCTTGTTATCTATTGTGAGTGCCAACAACTCGTCAAATGGCACAATAAACAATTCAAATTGTTCGGAGCGCATCTTACACTCTTAAAAGGAGAAATGTCACGAGGGTACACAAGGATACCCATACACGAGAAATGTTCCGAGGATACTCAAAGTTACCCATATACACAATAAAGAAAATATCAAACCAGTTTCATCAGGAAGCACCAACCAATTTGTTGATTTTTGCAGGCATAGCATTAAAACTTGACCCAATTTTTCCAAGTTTCTATCCATGTCCATCCTTGTCTTCTGTAGCAGCAGAAAACAGGAAACAGTTTCAATGCCTACATATAGTCTTAAAAAACAAAACTGGATCATTTAGTCTTGGAATTCAAATGATGCCAAGACACGTTTTAGCTTTTTTGAAAAATGACAAATAGTGCGGCGACATAGCCTCTTAAACCTGAGAAAATTTATTTATCTCAGTTTATTAGTGTTGCGCTTATGGTATCGTTGTTTGGGGTTATAACATTTTAGTATAATTACAACGGTGACTATCGAAAATAGAGCGCTTTGATTGGCTAGGAGCTTCGCTTTATCCCGCTATAATCACCGCGCGGTGATTATAACATTGAAGGCTAGCAGTTTTTAAAATGGCAGCCAGATTTTTTGATGTTTCGGGGTCGGAAATTGATCAATAATTTTATTTTCTCGAATAATCGTCAATGTAATTATACTAAAACAATTAGCCGCCTCAGGCGACTTGAATATTGGCGAATAGTCACATCGACTTCGTCTCGGTGACTATTCGCCCATATTCACGTCGCCTTCGGCGACTAATTAACAATTATTCCTCGAGCCCGAATGGGCTCTGAATCAATAGCCCATGAGGCCGAAGGCCGAATGGGCTATTGACTCAGAGGCCATGAGGGCGAGAGGAATAATTGTTTTAGTAAAATCCAACTAGTTGGTCAAAAAATCGAGAATAAAAAAACTTTAGCTAGTTAAAGCTAGACTTTAATCCTTTTTTGCCGCCAAAAGCCCGCGCTTTTCGCTACTAGTGGGCTATAACATATAGTCTAGTAGTAGCTCAACCAATCAGAACGTAGCATTGATAATAGACCACTAGTTGGATTTTACTAATTGTTAATTATTGCTATAGCTTATATATTATCCTGTCGTCTTGTACTTACTTAAGTCGGATTTCCGAAGATGCGTTCGATTTGTCCGATTTCGATTTGTCCGTTGTGTTTTCCGCGAAGATTCAATTAACGTTTGTGATTAGCCGAAGACTGCAGTAGCTATACTCACTCGAATACCTATAGCTTTGTTCGTGAATATGGAATTACTCACGATGAATTGAAGTTCGTAATGGAAATCCTAGCCACAGAAACGGCTCAAAGTTTATCCGTGCTGTAACTGTTTTGTTTACAAGAGCACCAATCATGATGGATCCTTTCCTACAAACTGTGTGGCCAACACTACGAACTAACGCTGCATTTTATTGGTCCTATTAGGTGACCCGATTTATTATGGAAGAGGTGCAACCAGCTTTAGAGCCGTTTAAATCACAACTGGATAGCAAGTCTTCCATTGATGTGTAGGGTGTTGTTTTCGAGTGACCTGAAGTTACACATGGATGAATTAATGAAAAAGGAAGCAAGATCTCAAACCAAGAAATATTTCAAAAGCAAGTACGTTGAACCTAAAACAAACATTTATGGAACTGTCAAAGAACGTCGATTACTCTGTTTTGAATTTAACAGTAACGACCTTTAGATTTGACAACGAAAGCGAGTTACGAGTGCTCCTTTTAAATTTCAAGCTCAATGTCTCTCTTTCGTGTTTCTGACTAATAGAGTGTTTTCACTCACGTGACCAGCATCTATGCAAATTTATTGGAACAAAAGAAAACATTTGCATAAGAAAAGAGTTCAACTCCCACAGGACTGGTTTGGCACGGGTTGGCTCCAAACTATCTTAGTTCTAAATTTGAAAGACGAGAAGTCGCATATAACCTAAGGGACTCTGAAAATAAACTCAATGTTCCATTACCGCGCACAAACTATTACAAAAACAGCTTCAGCTATAGTGGCGCCATTCTCTGGAACAGTCTTCCTAGTAACTTAAGGGAAGCAGAGTCCCTTGGGCAATTTAAACGATTACTCAAAGAACTGTAAGGCACGGCATTCGTGGAAAGCAGCTTTTTATTTTTATTATATTAGTATTAGTATTAGTATTAGGTATTTTTAAAGCTGACGAATTTTGTACCGTGGATAAATAAAGATTATCTATCTATCTATCTATCTGTCTACCAACATGGCCGCCGTTTCATTGTTTTGGGACACCAATATGGCCGCCGTGACGTCATGTGAAAACACTCTAGCAAGCTCTCCATTTAAGGATATCGTGAAAATCACACACGCAAGAGGAGACACGCGACTCGCTCGCGCGTCCTCGCGTGGCCCGCTTTGCTCGCCCCAATAGGAGAGCTTGCTCGCAGGCGAAAATCGTCCTTCCAGGAGAGCCTTTCTACCGCTTGCTCGATTTTGCCGAAGTCGAGAAGGACTCTGCGTGAATCGTGTTAAATCTTTGTTGAAGATGCGGGGTTTGTTGCTAGGATACAGTTTCGAACCCAGGCCTAATAGCCGTGTGCTTGGTTCAGAGGGCTCAGTTGAGACCAGCCTTTTTTCAATAAACGGATGCTTGCACTGGAAAAACCAGTTTGTCGAGAGAAAACAAGATTGACTAGTCTAGAAGTTCGGGCTCCGGCGACCTCAAAGACTTGAGGTTCTCCTAAGCGCCAGGAATAAGTTTGGTGTGATAATTTATTAGATAAGGATACACGAGTTCTTTTCTCTTTTTTGTTTTGCTTTCTTAGTTTTTTAACAGGTCAAAGCTTAGTGGACTTTATTCAGGGTTCGTACGGAGTCTTGAATTCTTGAAAAAGTCTTAAAATTTGCTCAGACCTGAAAAAGTCTGGGAAATAGAGATAAAGTCTGGAAAAAAATTGTCTTGAAGATCTTTTTTAAGCTACAAAAAGTGCTTTATAGGTGAATTTTTTTTCGTTTTGGTTAAATCTTATTCAATCTCACCCGTATGTTTGCAGCGCACCACGAACTGAAAAGCTTTGTTCCTGCATTTTGTAAGGTCTGTTGATCACCTATTTGATAAGCGTGAGTCTAAAAAAAAACTATTGTTTTGAAAAAAAGTCTGGAAAAAGTCGTGAATTTTGAATCCACAAACTTGTACGAACCATGTTTATTAATAACAGACTGAAAGCAAACGTTATTTGCGCAGACTGTTAACTGCTGTGTCATTCTTTGTAAAATTTTAATTGTAGCCACTGAGGATAATAGTGGTAAGGATGATAGACATTTAGCTCTGTCTAAGACGGCATCTTTGGATCAATGCTTATTTTCAGCCTAAGTGTCCCGACCTTGCGAGTTGAAGAAAATAAGAAGATTTAGCAAAAACAGCGCGACTTCTTATAAGAACACAAAAGCGCGCAAAGGACTAAACACGACTTCCAGTTTGCCGATCTGCCATTGGTCAACTCGGTTATAGATCTGCGCGCGCCTTCTACTTCACTGTCTTCACGCTGTCTTTGCTTAATTGCCTGGCCCCAGTTGTTCAAACGTTGCATAGCACTATCCAATAGATTAAACACAATCCAGCGGGCAAGTGTTTGGAAAACCACCTGCGCCATGTACTGGACAGAGAGTTATCCAGTGGATAGCCTTATACAGCTTTTGAGCAACTTGGACTTGTTGTCTAAAGACAAGAGACCGTAAAGGTTTTTATAAAGGTCTTTTCTTGCCATAAAGGTGTTTAAGGTCTCTTGCTAAAAAAAAAAAACAACAGGAACCAACACTCATTGTCTTTTTAGGAAGATGGCTGTGAAATTAATGGGTCTGTTAAATAGATCTGACCGTATTTGTACAGTATATATAAATAGAAAACAGTACTAGTCACGTTCATGTGTCTTTATCATTGCTTTCCTGCTCTTCTGGTATGGTCATGTTAGATTCTGTTGCTTCTTTGTCGCACTTGAAGAAGTCTACAAACTCTTCCCAAGAGAGTTGTCCATCTGCATTTTTGTCAAACATGCTTATAAGTTCTTCTGCCTCCTCTCTGCTCAGTTTTTCTCCGCTGTTGCAAACCACGTAAAGTAGCTCATCTGGGGATATGTAACCGTTGCCATCACGGTCGAACTTCCTGTAAAGTAACGGCTTCATTGTCAATTAATTTCCATTTTGCCTCCACTACACAACCGAACACACAAAACAACACTTGGAGGCATGGGCGCGTCGGTCAGCCAGGCCCATGAAACACTTTATTAACTAACGTGAAAACTTCCACTGTTACAGTAATTCTAAGAACACGCCACAGCCGGACACGTAAACCCGAAAAAACCAACTATTGGAAAAATAGGTACCGTGTAACCCCAACCTATGCTATTGCTTCACCTTTGGGGTAAAATAAAGCCTAATAACACGAGTACGAGCAGAAGACGAGATGCTAAATAAAATAGCTAAGAAAAATAGGGACCAGTACAGATGATAACGAAATTAAGGCTAACAGAATAAGTGAAAACTAAACTAAACAAAGCAAGTTGACGTGCCGACCGTAGCATAACTAAACGGTCACTAAATCAAACCCCCTGACCGCGATCCCTCGCGCGCCACACTAAAACTCAGTTCTCCGTTCCGTGCCGGCAAAATAGAAATTTATGTCAATTCTAATTTACACCAATTACATAATCTCATACCTAGAGTCCTTAGGCTCTTTGGCCAACGAGTGGTCGCAAGGAGAAGACCACCCGCTGACCAAAAAGCCCGAGGTTTCTGGGTACGGAATTGATCAATTTCGCCCTTGAAGCTTTCTCTGCTAAGAAGGTGGGGCACCCTGTGAATAGGTTTGTAATATCAAGAAGTAAAAGACTGTTTACAGGCTCCTTAGTATCTCAAAGCAAACTGTAACGAACGCGATAGAGCGATTTTCGTATGACCTTGAAATGAAAACGCGCGAACAAAACAGAAACAACAAACGAACGGAAATAGAGCGATTTGATTGGTGTATGAAACGGATACAAACGCACCTGGGTTTTGGTTGGCTAAGCGAACGCGCGGGTAAACAAACTTCATGCCCGAAGAACTTTCTAGAAATTTCTTTGACGTCATACTGCAACACGATGGGCCAATCGAACAATGCCTTCTCCATATTAGGGTTTCTTTGGCGGGAAAACGAAGAGGCCATGTTTTGATCTTTTCATCCATTGGCTGATGAAACAAAGAACGAACACTTACCGAAACCTTTTTTCAAGGTCATACGAAAATCGCTCTATCTCAAAGCAAACTGTAACGAACGCGATATGAGCATGAAATGCGATGGCAAGCAATCTCGTCCCCAGAGTTTTCGTTCCTCTTGTCCCGTGGAAGGTGCTTGTTGCTGATGTCCAAAAAGAAAAAAGACCTCTTGGAACGACATGAGAGAGCTTACTAAAAATGACGACGGCGACAGGAACGAGAACGGCGAAAAGCAATAGGTTTAAAATAAAAACAACAACTTTGCGTCACGCTTTTTTGTACATTTCTTTACCGTCGATGCACGACGACGGCTTGAAACGTCCTAATTTCACGGCGTTTTGTTGTGGACGGGAACACAAGAGACCTACCTTCTCTTCCTTTTCCAGAATTTCGATACAGTCCTTTGTAAATCAAACCCGAAAAATTCGCCACCATTTGACGAATTGAACGAGATGGAACAAGCGCGATCACTGATAAAGTTTGAAGCAGCGCGCGTTCAGTTTTTAAAGGGCATTTCGTACCCGTCACTGTTGTTGAAAGACTGCGAGAGATTTGAGTAAAGAGGAAAGCGAGAAGCAAGCTTTCTCGATTTGGCACGAAGGTCAGTTAATGCGTTCATCTAATTTAAAGCAAGGGGACTGTAAACAGTGATTTACTGAAAATTGTCCGCATGCTTCTCTAATAGGAACTGGCCCTTGGTCTGGGGTTGTTTTACAAAGTTTCGATGGCAGTGGCGCACGCGCATTAAGCCGGACAGCTGCTTTTTCGAGCCTTTGCTAGCTGCACACTTAGCCGTTATCCTAGCCTCCCTCTATCAACATAAGTAAATATAACAAGTAAACTAAAAGCCTTAACGAATCTGAACCCCTTTTTCACTTAATTTTACGAACTAAAAAGACTGTCCGTGAATTGTAAAACCCTTGATTTCAGATACGGTATGCGTCCAAACATAGACATTAGAAGTTTTAAACCTTTGCTTTAAAAGACGGAACGGCTGCCATTGTGTTGGCTACAAGGAGGTGATCGCTAGTCAGTGCGGAAATTTTTCCCAGTCTACCAAAGTGCCCTTAAGTTTATATCGTTAAATACGCAGAATGAGACAAAAACCGAAAAACATAAAATTCGATGCCTTGAAACCTTGAGTATGTTTATTAAAATTTCGCTGTATGTTTACATAGATTGGCAAGTTCACTGTTTATAGACTTTTTTCTCAAGCTCTTCTTTGGACAGAGTTATCAATTAACACGTTAATAATTTACAATTCAAAGGAACTTGAAGGCAGGTGGAAAATGACAAATAAGATATTTGGCGGAGCCTCAGAACGAAAACAACTCTCCCACTTTGGATATGCGCTCATTTTAGTTTGAAATGTCATATCTACCACCGCGAAAAACATAATTTCATTTTTCATTTCTTTTAGTTTTTATTAGAAGTTGTAATTTCCATAATGTCTAATGGAAACAGCTTTTTACCGAAGACCTTTTTACAGATACGTGAGGCGAAATATCGTCAGAGCTAAACTTTATTTTATCTTCAGATAAAAGAGGTTTTATTGCAAAAATGGCTTAACCTAGCGAACAAATCGCGAGTTTCTAACGTATATTTGAAGCATTTTGGTCGTTTTTCTAGGTAGCGTTCACATTCTATTCTTGCTAGTTAATTTGCAAAGAACAAACTAAGGTGTTAAAACGCTAGCTCGAAAATTAACGCCTAACGAAATCTTACAGATGATTAATCGAGAGTTTAGCTTATATGTCTGTGTTTCGCGGTTAAAAGATAAAAATAAATGTGGCGATGCCCAAGTGTTTAAATTGTGTAAGGGATAAACGAAATAAAACACACAAACTCAAAAAAAAAAACAGACATAAACATCTGACCTTATCCTCACAGCTGAAAATAGTAATTTTGCATAGAAAATTTATTCGTACTTGTCTTAAATTTTTTTCGTTGCTTAGCAAAAGTGTATATTTGTCCTACGAGTGAGTGCGAAATATAGTGGCGATAAAAGTTAAAGGAAGTGGCGAAAAGAGAAAAAAATAGAAGAATATCGCATTTTTTCTGACCTAGCGTGAAATTTGTTTAATTTACCAATCCAACGTTTATTTCAATCGTGCCATCAGAAAGAGAAATCTTTATGGATATTAAAAAAACAAAAAAATAATAATTTGAGGACACGGTCATAAATTTCCAGATAAGTTATGAGTTTTAATATTTTAAGCATGAAAACTACAGCGTTTGCATTCTCAAACTTAACCTGAAAGTTCGTGCAAGGCGATGTCTACTCAACTTGGTGGGTGAAATCAATATGTTGACCACCGCGACAGAAATAACTTATCTCGATTCATTATGCCGAATTTCCTTGAGGCTTTTTCTTGCGTGTATATATGTATACTTTTTTCTTCGAATGTTTAAATTTCGATTCCTCTGCCGCTGACAAGAAAAATCTTCTATCAAAAGGCTGCAAGAGAGGCTGAATTTGAATCTGAAATTGGTTATGGAAGAATAACCTTTTTATAGTTTCATCGTGAAGTCTGCGGCTTAATTCTCGATTACTTTGCAAATTTTAATGAGGCATGGCTAATTTTAGTTCGATAATTCGACTGCAGCCAAGAGACGAAAAAGCAGAACAAAAAAATACTCTGAAAAGTATGATGTACTATGTTAGCAGTCATTTCTTCTTTAGAAAAAAACTGAAAAGAACCTAGGAAAATTGTTACTTGGAAAACTACGGGAAAAGACTAAAGGAAGAAGCCTTTAAGTGCTTTTTAGTTATTGCTTTCCTTTGCCAGATGCTTTTATTTAGGGAAGTGGACTTTATTTATAGTCATCGGTCAAAGACACATGCTAGCTAGTGGTCGTGTATTTGCTTTTTCCATGATGGGAGACAATTTATTCAAAATATTCATGATATTTTGCTAGTTATCAATACAGTCTTCCTTACAAACTAAACACTATGCAGAGCAGAAGTCTAGTTGCAAGATATTGAATAAAAGTAGGCAAAAGCAGGAATTAAGGCGCACTTACTTGAAAGCCTCGCGAAGAGATTCATCAGCATCCTCCTTCCTCGCATCTTCAAACTTCCCCATTATGACTATGAATTCATCAAAATTAATTTTATCCTTCTCCTCCTTATTGGCCGCCTTGAGAACTTGATCGACATGACTGCTAGTTGGGTTGTAGCCAAGGGATCGCACCGCCGTTGGAAAATCAACGCAGCTTATTTCACCAGTGCGGTTGAGATCAAACACGTCGAAAGCGCGCTTTAACTGAGACTGTGCGTCTGGCGATGAAGCCGCGGCCATCTTCAAGCGCAACTCGGTTACTGAAATAATCTCTCGCTGTAAGTTGAGCTCTAAGAGGCAAGCGCAAAAAGCCCACGAAACCAGCTGGACCTCAGGCCTTGTAATTCATGGCTGACAACGTTTACAATACATAAATTCCCTCCTGAAAATGCAGCCAGATGATTGGCTCTTGACTGCGTGCCAACCGCTTGGGAAACGCTTTTGGATCTGTAACAGTGAAGGGCTGAAAGATCTGGTGACGAATAATTACATACTCGTGATTTGCATAAGATCACTAAAAATAACAGACAGACGTCTACGATAATCCAAAGACGAGTGAGTAAATGACAGCTTTGTCATGATTAAAAATAGCTTTTTACATTTACCATGTTAACTTGTCACTTGTAATGCGTACTAATTGGGAAGAATTTAGCAAAAGCAAATGAAGTTTTATTTCGTCGTCATTCTGATTTATGTAACCACAGCTGTATGTTTACATTTTTAAGCCAAAATATTTCGTTTTAAGAATGATAATTTATCCCTTTTGCTGTCCGTAAGTTGAAGTTTGCCGTTCCTGTGGCGTTGGTCGTTGAACAGAAGCATCCCCCCTTTTTAATTGAGACTAAAATAAACTTTGTATAGTAGGACCTCGATATAGCGACCCCTATATAACGAAGTCCTCGGTGTAACGAACGATTTTCTTTACCTCAGTAATAGTAAAATCAGGAGACTATAGTCTCTTGGTAAAATATATGAAAGAGGACCTCCATATAACGAAACCTCGTTATAACAAACAGATTTTGCCAGCCCCTTCTCCCTTCGTTATATCGAGGTTCCATTGAACTTGTTGATGAAACCATTTGGCTCGTGAGTTTATCATAGTTTATAAAAAGGAACCTGCAAGGCTCCATCGCTCTTGCGCCGGCCCGAAAACCTTTCCAGAAAGGGCTTCCGTTCGCACATAAGAACAGTGATTTCGTCGCGATTTCTGTGACGGAGCGAAACTGCGCCGTGCCGATCTGGGTGTCTGTAAACCGAGAACCGGATACCCGCGGATGGCGGATGCGGATGGAAAAATGAGGATTGAAACATCCGGATAACCAAAAACCATCAGTAACTTCATTTTTGAAATAAACAATTGAAATTCCCAGCATATAAAAAATGGAAAAAAAACAAACAAACAAAACAAAACCAAAAAATAGGGTGAACTGCGCGAAAAAATCGTTGCGCTTTGGTTCGCCTATTTCGCGCTTGCCTCGCTATTAGCCCCGTTTCCCCACAAAAAAGCCGGTTCTCAGGCGCTCAATGCAAATCGAGGCTCGCATTTATGGAAATCTGTAAAACCGGAACAGGCCTGGAACACCATCAGGACTATACTCGGAATACCCCGGAAAATCTCCCTGACAGGCTGGAACCCCCCAGAACACCCTTAAAAACAAAAGTTACGCAAAAAAAAAATACAAAACCAAGAAAGCTAAAATATCGTCAATGAATCAGTACAATCGACTCCCGATAGCTCGAACCTCGCTAAATCAAACCACGCAATAACTCAAACCAAAATCGATTTCATCTGAATTTCCTTCATACATTGACTGTAACTTCACCCTCGACAACTCGAACCTTCCACTAACTCGAAGTAATTTTTGTTTCCCTTCAGATCATTTCTGTATAATTTTTGTCGGAAACATAGCCGAAAGAACCTCCACTGACGTCGAAAAAAAAAATAAACCAAATAAATAAAAGTCAAAGAGTTCAATTAGCGAGGCAGATAGCCCACGTGGGATTTACAATATTTTCACTAAATATCTCCTATACCTGCTCCTTGAATTAGTGTGAATAAATGAACTTGAACTTGATGTCTACCGTATTCCAGGAGTATAACATACGAATTTTTTTTTATTCTTTTCTTGTTTTTTTTAATTTCTATATTTTCTCTTTGATTAAAAACAAAAAAAGATACTTTTCAGTAGTTTTATTATTTTATTTGATTTGATTTTCCAACCAATGTATGATTTCCAAAATTTATCGCGTTTTGATTTCTCAAATAACTCATTGAAAATATAGAGTTGAAAGGCCAAACACGACTCATAAGCTCTTTTGCTCCTGAATTAGAGGGTTTGTTTTTCCTTTCGAGCGGGTAGTTTATAATTATATTACCTGGCGAATTTTTTTTTTCTGTAGATGTTTCCAGGGACTCCCTTAACTGACCTAGACGGGTATGTACCCCTGAACGGTGCATGGGTTTGAGGGACTTGAGTCTGAGAAACAGGGTATAAGTTTTTACTATTTAGCGTCTTGAACACTGATGTCCGGGTGTCCGTTTGGACCGGAATTATTTTTTAAGAAATGTGAAAATTGGGGATAGCTAGCTGTCTACATTTATGGTGCCAAAAAAACCTAATTCCACGATTTTAGTTTGAAAAATTATTTAGTTCTGTTCTGTTCGAAACGATAATTAGAGAATTTGTTTTGGTGGGTGGGGGGATTATCCGTATTTTTCGATCCGCATCCGCCATCCGCCGGCCGGCTGTTCCGGTTCTGGTTTTACACCGACACCCGATCTTGAAAGTTGATTGTCATAATCAAATATCGGCGTCAATATCGGATGGTTTTTGCACGCGATCTTAGTGAAAGTATGAACAGTTGTTAGGACTGAGTAGGAGCGAGGACTGGAACCCACTGAGTGGGGAGGGGACAGGAGGGTCACAATCTCCCGTATCCCGTTCTCCCGCCTCCCGTACTTTTTTGTCCCTTTGTTTCCCGACTCCCGCCCTTTATTGTGTTTCTCCCGTTATCATGTAAATCACGCTGTTTGACTCCCTATTAAGATTCTAATAAAGAGTGCTTTGGCCTTGTCCAAAATAAAAAAATTGTGTTGTAAATCGAACCACTCCGCACTTTCCAGCGCGATCATTGAAGCGGCATTCCTTCGACACAAGCTTACACCATGCCCAAAATCTTCATAACAGTGTTTTGTGAACTACAGTCCTAAGGAGCGAGCTCCCAGGAAGGTCTTCCATGGATGGATTTTTCCCCACCAAACCGAAAAATACTAAGACCGATCAAAATGGTCTCTGACGACATTTGACCTGACTCGCTTTGTTGTTCTTAAGGAGAATTTCGACAGCTAGCAAGACAGACGAGACACTGACACGACTGACACAGTCGACACACGTGTACATATGTCATGCTATCTCATTCATGTCCTATGATGTAAGCGACTTGGAAAGGTTTCCAATTTCACAGGAAGTAATGCCGTTTTTTTTTTTTTATCCCGAGCACGAATTTTCGTTTTTTGACTTTTCTCGTGTATAAAATTTTGCTGTAAGCCTCGGAAAACGTTAAATGGAAGTCAAGAAACGTTCTTGGGTTCGTTTCTTTGACTGAAAGTAAGCAGTACCAAATAGCAAAAACTTGCCTTTCTGAATTTCTCTCCCGCTTCCCGCCATCTTAGAGATCCTGCCTCCCGCCCTTTCTTCTCCCGTCTCCCGTACCCCTCCCGCCCCCTGTTCTCCCGGGCTCCCGCCCCCCTGTCCCCCTCCACCACTGAGATGGTCTCAGAAAATAGAACTCCAGGGCAGCGACATTTTTCCAAAAATGAGATTCATGTCAGAAGATACTCCAAGTAAGTATCTGATTGAAAAAATATGCTTTACTTTTGACATTTTACTGTGTTTTATATACACTATTTTTATTCATCAAACAGAAATTTATTGACTTCCTGTAGCCACATTCTGTACAGTCCTATGGAGAAATCTACCCAATGATAGGTAAAATGAACGAACGGGGTTGAGTTCCACAACGAAAGGCTTAAACCTTTTTTGAACACCTAAAAATGTTAAGTAGCTTACTTACCAAATTAATTTCTTTTTGGCTTTTGACATTTCACAATGTTTTTAGTATTGAAATTAGGTGTAGACTACTTGTGCGTTTCCAAGTTAGCCTAAACATGTTCTTACTTATAAGCACAAATTTAGACTTGTCTTATTGAAGAAAAAATACAATTAATGGTTTTCAGCTTATTCTCTATATAAAATATGCGTACCAATACATTGCAAATGGAGTGATAAGGCACCTATGTTTCCAAAGAGAATCCTGAATTTTGACGTATCTTGTGTGCCCAATTGTACAGAATTTTTCTTATAGATTTTAGAAAATGAGCACCTGTTTTCACATTTTAGGTTGAACAGGTTCTTGTATAGAGGGGGGAAACTGGCGAATCATTAAACAGTTTCTTAAAACCAGATTCTTAGTCAAGGGTTTTTACTGTATTTTGAAGACAATTTTGTGTTTAAGTTATGTCGTCACTGTATCGGATAGCGTTTCGTGCTGATATGAAATCCCCTGGGCCCCCAGGGGGGGCACTCAACACATTTTTATACGGGGAGGCTCCGCCAGAAGGTCCAACCCCTTACTCTTTTGTACACCATTTTTCACGAAAAAGGTACCCGGTACCCCTTTCGTATACCTTCTATTGACAAATGGTACCCCTTTCATATACCTTGTTTAGAACTTTGCATCCCTTTTAACTGCTGTAAATGCACTGTCTTCTAAATAGGAATTAATCACATAAATTGAATGCTTTCTGGACTTAATAAAGCCATAAAATCCTTTTGTTGGCCCTTTGGCCCCTTTCACAGACCCAAATGACAGATTTCCCTACTCTTTAATATACTTAAACTAGTGAAATCTCTATTCCCTTCTATATACCTGAAGCCTGACAAAGATACCGCTTTCGGGCGGAGTCTCCTCGTATAGGCCATCATAAGAAGTAGCCCCCCCCCCCCCCTCCCCCACCCCTCCCCCACACGGGCGTGAAATACTATCTAGTACAGTATGAACGGTAGCCGCACAGAACTGGAACAAGTCGTTCAAACTCTTGCATCAAACATTGTATTGGAGCGGTCGGCCGAGAAGGATTGGTGCACTAGATCCCATCCTCACTTGTCTATTGAATATTCACTTCCGTTTCAATGGGTTCCAGTCCTCGCCCCTATTCATTACTAATGGTACTGTCCGAATGCCTGTTTACGTTCTTAAGAAGCCGTGATGTGAGATAGAAACCGGTGTGACGATTCACTTCCAATATCAGGCATAGAGCCGCGAGCTACGCTCGCTCCGATAGAGAAATCACTGTTCTTACTTACCGTAGTACGTGTGAACCGAAGCCCCATCCGGTATGGTTTTCGCGTCGGAGCAAATATATTAGGGACTTTACGATCCCACAACGGCGACGTCCATGAAAACGTCGCTGAAAAACAGACTTGGCATCATTTTAAACTTTCTCGCGATTATCCCACTTCACCCTGTTACTTAAAAGAAGGGAATTTTGGCTGAAGCTGAAGAGAGGGAAACGCGCTCAATTGCAAGTTCGGACAGAGATAGTAGAATTTATCGCCTTGCCGTTCCCGTTCCCAAGTAAATTTAAAATTAGGTCTTTTCACGTCGTAGTTGTGCAGTGAAGGCAAAGAAATGTACAAAAAAGCGTGATGCACGTGCAGAGTTGTTGTTTTGCTCATTAAACCTATTGTTTTTTGACGTTCCCGTTGCCGTCGTCGTTTGTAAGGAACCTTACGATCCGACAACGGCGACAGCAACGGAAACGTCTAAAACTCAATAGGTTTATTTGAGCAAAACAACAACTCTGCACGTGCATCACGCTTTTTTGTACATTTCTTAGCCGTCCCTGCACAACTACGACTCGAAATGACTAAATTTTGAGATGACTTGAAAACGGGAACGGCAAGGCGATGAATTTTACTTTCACTCTCTGAACTCGGACGCGGTTCCCTCTCTTCACTTCCTACCTAACTTCCCCTACCTTCAAGTAACTGGGTGACTTGGTATAAGGGCGAAAAAGTTTCAAAGGACGATAAAAAAAGTCAATTTTCCAGCGACGTTTTCATTGGTGTCTTCGTTGTCGGATCGTATGGTTTGCTGGTTTGCACGTGACGTCACGGTGGCCATGTTGGTGGTCAAGAACAAAAGCATTTTTCTCCTCTTGGGAACTGAACTCCATTTTCATGTAAATTCTTCGACAAAAAAATTCTATTGTATTGACCCCCAACATGTCCGCCTTGTCACGTGGTTGCAAACCAAGAATCCGGTATAGTTTGAACCTAGCCATTCACTGTCGCGACAGCTCAGTAATCAGCCCCATTACAAATCTTTTCGCGCGCTTACAATGGCAGCCTATAGCTGCTGGAATATAAGAATCCTTCTGTCTTCGGAGATTTCTACGAGGATCCCGGCTTCTTAGCCTCTTGGGTCTCAGTTTGGCCTGACCCCATAAAGTGGTTACATGCTCGTCTGAAGATCATAACAACTTCAAGCCTGAATGTCAAAACATTCATCCTCTTATATACAAATAAAAGCATTCACCATCGCCCCACTCAAAAACTAGTTGCAAACGTCTTTACT
The DNA here is from genome assembly GCA_038088405.1 of Porites divaricata. Taxonomy (NCBI): domain Eukaryota; kingdom Metazoa; phylum Cnidaria; class Anthozoa; order Scleractinia; family Poritidae; genus Porites; species Porites divaricata. The sequence goes on from JBBMOI010000009.1 coordinate 750,741, forward strand.
GACGGGGTATTGAACACTTTTTCAAAAGCTTTTTTCAGTTGTAGCGAAATGATGCTCTTTTTGCCCCCTTGTTAGCTTATTCGGAGCCAGGAATCCGGCAAATCTTAACTTTTGGGAATCCGGAATCTGGCTACCGATTGGAATGCGGAAAACAAGGAATCCAGAATCCGGTATCTGGAATTCGGAAGCCACATCGTAGAATCCAGAATCCAAGACAGCACACGCGATCCTGTCTATTTTGGGAAATATGAAAGCACGTAGCGCAGCACAATGGGTAATAAAATTTGGTTATCAATGCATCCAAGAAATTTTGGTCGTAACAAAATCGTCCGTCCGCACGTCTAGTCAGCCCGTTCATATTAGCGGATATGAGACGTCACACTTACTTACTGTGTTTAACTTGATATTGGACATCCATGTTATGGTTTATTGGCAGCTATCAAAATAGGGCACTCGCTGGCCAGTTCACCTGATTGTCTTGCGGGTTCAGGTGATCAACTCATTGAGCTGACGTTTTTTTAAATTCTCTGCTGACCAGTTGTTGGTGCTCAGAATTAAGTTTGCTTGTCGCTTACGGCAAAAATTAAATTACTTCAGAAAGGCCTTTCTTAAAAGAACCCTCGAGAGCTTCACTTTTGGCCTTGGCTAAATCTATATATTAAATGTTTTTCTTTTATTATTGTAGCATTCACTGGACGTATTCCAAGGTGTGCCATGTTCCTGAGTTTCAAGAGTACATGCCGACTGATGACTAATTCGCGGTTACATTAACATATGACGAAATCATTCTGACTGAAAAAAATCAAAACTCTATGAAAAACAAATGTGATTGTGTTCCGGCGATTATATTTCAAAGTTGCATGCAACAGAGCTAAACCGTTTGATACAAAAGCTAAACAGCTCTGAAAAAACTCCAGTTGAAATCCTTTTTATTCGTATTCATATCCAGATATTATATTTTCCATCCTTATTTGTCTTGTTACTTAGTAACAAAAAAAATGTTCCTTTGCATTTTCCAGCGGTAATTTTAATCAACTTAATGGATAGCCTTTTTAACGGACTGAGTTGGGTTTAAACTGCGTGGCGTCAAGTCAAACTAAGGGGCGACTTTCGCCCCGGAGCGAGTTCACTCCGGTTCCCTCTTATGGCTCTATATTTTGTTACATGATACCACCACAAATTTCATGCTGGCGCGAGTCACCCCGGCGTGAGTTCACCCCGGTTCTTGTGCCGGGGCGAGAATTTCACTCCGGTACGAAATCTCACAACGGTATCATGTAAACACGAAACGACCACCCGTTTCGGTGTGAAATCGGTCTGCCGGTAGACTGGAACGGGTAGCGCATGCGTAATGTTCGCGATTTTTAATTACACGTGCATTTTATCAACATGAAGTGTACCTTCAAATAACGGGATATGAAATGACCCAGTCATCATGTAAACGCGATATGATATTATAGCAAGGAGTCCCAATCGTTCCTGTCTATTTTAATAACTTGCTTTGCTACAAAGTTTTTAATTTGAGTCGGAATCAAAGTTGCTCTTTCTCGAACCGGAATCATATTTTGTTTCTGCTTCCCTGGTTTTATCGATATTGATCATATGTCGGGCTCAGGCAAACGCTCTTTGACAGGCAATTACAATACCTGGGGAATCAGTAACAAACGACGTTTGGTTGCATTGCCGTAATAACTAAATAATACTTCGGCTTCCTGTTGTTTTTCATCTTAGTTGGGTCACTTAGACCCTCAAATAAGCTGTTTTCACGAACTTTAAGGCATGGCCTCTCTATACCCGCTCTTTTGCGCCATTTTTCCTTCTTCTTCCTGTGTATGTAATGATCTTAAAAGATATGTCAAATATCTCTTCAAGCGAAGATAAGATTACTGTGAAGGTTAGGCAGGCCTGCATGATAAATTTTATCGATAAGCTTGAACGTGCATCTCTTTTATCAACAGCACAATCGCTTCTTTGATTACGCATTTATTACGCGTCTTTTTCTTTCAAATGTAACAGTGTCCCGTCGCTTGCTTGCATGAAACGTCTCCCGTGCAAAACAAAGGAAGATCCTCTGAGGAAAAAAGCAATTTAGGCAGTTTCTATGGGAACAGACAACTAATTACGGAAGCATAGTAAAAGCCCTTTAAATTTTCGTGACAAAACCAAGCGCTTCAGGGCATTACGTGGGTTTAAGGCCGGACACAAGAGATAGTTGCCAACAAATTGAAACAAAAATCGCCTCTTAAGCTCTAAGTCCAGCGCATGTGAAGTTTTCAACTAGGTTACGTAATCCAGGAAGGATAGAAGAAGGATAGACGTCCTATTTGCGACACAATTAGCACATTGAAGGCAGCCGGCGAGGACTCAACTTGCCAAAAGCAGAATAATACGTCGTTGTTTTCTCGCGTTTTAATAATTCTATGATCTCGTCCCTACTATCCGCGTCGCGATGACCGTGGAAATATCACAACTGACCAGCGAGGAGTTTCGAATCATGCGAACAGCGTTTGATATTTTTGACAAAAATAACAACAACGAGATCGACCAAGACGAGTTCGGCAGCTTAATTCGCGCCATCGGTTTTAATCCCAGTAATCGGGAAATTGAGGAAACCCTTAAAAAATTTGACAAAAATGGCGATGGGGTAATCGATTTTCAAGAGTTCATCTCCATGGCTAAGCATTTTGAAGGATGTAGCAGAGATGACATGGAACAGACATTACGAAAAGCCTTTAGGTAAGATTGCCCTTATAACTAGTCTACTCCCTAAAAACGCAAAATATTCTTTTTGACTAAAGCGCAGTCCAAGTTAGTTGACCTAAAAATTTATTTTTACTTCCTCGTAGGTAAAGTAATATTACAACTAGCTGTGGTGAATATCTTGTCATATAAGTGGACAGTGTGGCTCAGAGTTTGGAAAGCTTTAAATTTGTATTTTATTTATTCTGAATGCCAGGGGTGGAAAAGCTTCAATTTTGCTTATTGCCATATTGACTTTGTAACAACCGAGGTTTGAATAAATCATGTATACGAAGACAGTAGAATATTCTTAGTGAACTGAAAGTTTAGCGATTTCAACGATAGAATTCCTAAGTTTAACTTTATTAAGCTTCTTTTTGGATTTCAAACTATCGCTTAGGGCAAAAAATTTACTCCCGACCAAATTGTATTTTTGGTTATGTTGCCTTAATTTCAAATTTATTCATACGTTATTGATAAGAAGAACGCCCAAGCAATTTGGAGGAGCCAGACTGGCCGTCAGGAAGCAATTTTAAGGTTGTGCATTTAAATACCGAATCTATATGAACATTTGTATGTTAATGAGTAATTTGATGGTAGCGTATGAGAGTATCCAATTCTATAGACGCGACGGTTTAGTGACAAGAAGCACACTGAGTTACTGAAAAATTCAGTAAAACGATTTCACAAACTATACTTGAGTACAGTACATTATTGATTTTGTCTATTTTCCCTTGTTCACCGATTATCAGATATCGTGGTCAATTGAGATATTTTGCCTAAAATTCAGAAAATACGGAGAGCATTCTGGCTTGATTAATTCTTCTTACACATCTGGCAGCAATTCACCTCGATCGTTTCACCTGCTTTGCCTAATTTCACATAGTCTGTTTCTCTGCAAACATATTACTACAAACTTCAATATCTTAATACTGCTGTTGTCGCCTGATTCGAGTTAGGATTTTAATATCTTTTTGTTCACCGCCGACCCGGCTCGAGCTTGCAGGTGTTTATTTCTTAACACGCCATATTACATCCTGCCCTATTCTATCGCGTATTTCCCTACCGGCAAAACCATTAAAATAGGGAAGAATAATTATAGATAAAACCAACTTTAATTCCAATATCCGCCAACGGGTGGAGATGTGTTAAACGCACTTTCAAAAGAAAGAGCAAACTTTTCACAAAAGCGAGTTTCTTCATTGAAAAACGAAGCACAGCCCGCCGAATGTTTTCGCAGCTGTTTGAAGTTTTTCAACGCGTCAACCGGGGATTTGTTCTTTTACATCAGTAAGAAGATTACTTTATGTTTCATGAACAGAAGACTCAGATAAATTTTGCCACATCGAGTTTCGCTGTCAGTAACAGCATACTAAAATTTATGCGCCATGCCTTAAATATAACAGAAAATATAAATTAATAGATATTATATTGGGAAACAATTTTGTAATTACCAATGTATAAAGACCTTCACTGAAACAATGCAATACATTGGTGCGAAAATCATTTGATATTAAGGAAAGGATTAAAAACTAAATTCGCGCAAGGTAGTTAAAAAACCTTAACGTTCCTACAAAATTTTGGGGCGATTGTTTTCAGATAAGAATGTAATGCAATCTCCAAGGCCGGTAGGGCGTGTCGTGTAGTTCTCTCGTACAAAAACCTAGGGGAGGCTGTTACTGGTTTTGGAGGCAACACCGATACTCCTTCAGGTGGCTAAACACATTTTTGGCAGTTTGTGGGTATTTGTCATTTGGCAAATCATGGCAAGAGAAAGGTTGCAGCTCACAAGCTGAAACTTGGCAAGTGAAAAATATACTGATGAAAGCCAGTTTTGATTGACGGGTGAAATTTGACGTTTTCGATGTTTCCATGGCAACATGAACAATTGAATACAACCTCATATTTTTTAAGTAAAAAAGCACTATTCTCAAGTTATTTTTGGACTTTACTAACTGGTCGATTACTAATAAAGGGTGACCGTTTATACCGTGTCGATATTTCTTGCTCTCTTGAGACCCTGAAACGCACTTGCAACTTCGTGCAATCAAATACAGGGACCGCTTTGTAATACTCTTTAACTTTTATGTATCTGGCAGATAACTGATATTTACATGTCATATTTCTATTTGTCGATGTACTAGTTACTTGCGTTTGCCATTACCCTGCGTATTTTTAATGTAAACATCTGATCCATCCTTGTAATTCTGCCGCACACGGCTAGAAAGATTACACAAATGTCATCATCATCATCATCATTGTTATCTTCGTCAACAGCAAAAACAACATCATTATCATCAACATCAACATCATCGCAGAAAATTAAATACCGGGGCTACTATTTATACTCTTTAATAATAATGTACTTGGCTGATATGAACTGATATTTATCGATGTATTACTACTTGCTTTTGGCGTGTAGAGCGTTTATTCATGGAAAATGTGACTCTTGTAATTCATCCCTGAGGCTGCTAGAAGATTACAATAAACTGTCTTTATCATCATCATCATCATCATCATTATTATCACCAGGCTTTTCTAAAATAGTGAACAAGACATGATAAGGACTTATTACTTCTATTTTCTCCAGGGTTTTTGATCGCGATGGTAACGGCTACATCTCTGTGGACGAATTACGTTATGTGGTAACGACGTTTGGAGAGATTTTAACAAATGAAGAGGCTGAGGAACTAATCGCCATGTTTGACAGAAACAGGGACGGTAAACTGGAATATGAAGAGTTTGTCTCGTGGGCCAAAGCTGCCCTGGCAGATTATTTGAAATCATTATAATTTGTTTACATTCTTTTCTTCTCTCATCGCCCTGTAGTAACCGTCAGGGAGGACGAACTTCATGTTGACCTTGTTGCTTGCTTTGCTTTTCTACTACCCAAGACTGCTGGAGTAAAATATATAGAAACAAGAAAGCAAAATGAATACGCAGCCTAGTTCCTATAGGCGTTCTCGGCCTGGTCAATCCTGGACTTCTTCGTGAGCTGTGACGTCATCCACCCTTTCGACTTCGAGCAGAGACGAAGAAATAGTTAATGCCTCGGGACTAGCCTGATGAAGATAGTAAACAGTGTGAAATGTTTGTTGCCAGCGAAAGACACTACATGTAAAGAAGATTCTTTCATTCGCAACACTTTTTCCAGGTCTTCGCTATTATAGCAATTTCTTTTTCTTTTTTTTTTTTTCACTCTCACTTAGAGGGCACTCTAAGTCTGTGAGGTCAATTATGTACGTACAAACCAATCGTGAGGTAAAGATGGCTGGATACATTGGCCAAATTCTTTTTGGCGCATTTATGGACCTAGACGAAGTCGAGGACACTAACAAGGCAAAAAACGAATGAGGCCAATATCCAGTTGTCTTGGTCAGTAAAGGACTTATTATATAGAGAAGGGACGACCGGAAATACGTCTGCCGTTCCCAGGCTACTTTTTGCCCCCGCAGGGATTTCGCCCAGAAGGCGAAATCCCGAGGAGGCATCCTAGTAACTCGCGCGTATATTAAGGAAAGTACTTACAGTTTATTAATACAGTCAGTATGCAAGAAAAAATCTCGATTTGCTTGAACAGGGGCCGCGAGGAATCGGTGGGTAATGATGACGTTCCTATTGTTTGCGCCCGCAATTACGAAATGGTTAGGATGACGTAAAGACAGAAAATCCCGAAGGAATCGCTTAGGTAGATTTTGTTACATTTATTGTGCAGTCATACTTTGTTACGTGTTATCAGTGACATTCTGTTGAGCAGTTGTTTTGAAAGTTATGGACCAAAAGACACTCGTTAAGCGCAGATGAAGTTATAAGGTGCGTATAACTGTGTGTATATATAAACACTTGCAGAGTTTGCCAGACACCAGCTCACAAATCTTTGATTGGAAACCTTGCCAGACACTCTTTCTCTCTCTTTGACCGGAATAAGACTCAGCCCCAAACAAGCAAGACGAGGCGGCACAACGGCTAGCTTATCACTAGCAGAACGATGGACGATTACAGAAATGTGACGACAATCAAATTCTGTGCTGACTTATTCCCTGCTCACTTCAGTATTTCCTTCCTCTATAAAGTTTAAAATAAGACTAGAATGCGCGAGCGTGAATTGATCAAACGTCCTTTTAATTTCTAAGGCTTACTTTCCGGCAATTAAAATGAACTCAATATAAAAAGTGAAAGAGAAATAGCGAAAAATTCAACTTCTAATTAAATCTTTTCTTATGGTTTAGAGTAAACTATTCTCGAAACTGAGAATGTTTTGATCAAAGCTGTGTAATGCGAACTGAAACTGTGCATGAAACCTTGCGTTTCCTCTATTTATCTCACCTATTGTATGGAGTATGTGTGAAAATCTTCATTATGAATCGGTATATTTCAGAGAGCTACACAACGAGCAAGAATACTATTGACCGACAACATACAGAGTGGGGGCAGCTGTAGTGTCAACTATTACTAGTTATATGGCTATTAAGATACCTTTTATGCGGGACCAACGCAGGAAATCCCTAGCGCGAAGGATGGGCCTATCTTGCCCACTTGAGTAGCCAATCCGCAGAACACACTATTCACTTCATCTTGCCCACAGGCGGATTCGGACATAACTATGAGAAATTATTGAATGAGGCTGAGCAAGATGTGAAGTATTCAGATAGAGAAGGATGTAATCCACCGGAGCTGAAGGCTGAGGTGAATAATATCCTCCAAGATTATACCATCGAAATGTACAGGGCCTGGTCCCAAAAGTTAGTTCCTCTAATTTCATGCACTATAACGTTTCATCAAAACTTTATTTTTACATGAAAGTTCTAGAAGATGTTTATTTGTCTATCGAGTACATGTGGTCAGAATTTCAGTAACTAGCATGCCTTTTTTCCCCATCACATTCTGTAGCCGTTGCGGCATTAAGTGGGATACAGCGTGTAGACCCACAAATGATCCATTTGAGCTTTTTTATCACCTGGTGCGCAGGAGCCAGTTCAACCCCCAAACAACATTTGTTTAGTTTAGGCAGCTGAAAAAAAATATATTTTGGGCATTCATCCAAAAAAGATAATCATCCCCGTCCCCTTCCACCGCAAGGCTTTTGCACTTCGTTGCAAATTTGAGACGAACTGGGTGTTACTTGGCAGTCCTAAGCAGAAGTCTTTTTTGCCATCTCAGGGGCCTCTAATTTTAAACATGATAAACAGCTTTTCATTACCCTTTCCGGACTTGGCTTGCTAACCATGTGAGAGCTTCCTCATCGAGTCTCCTATATTGTATCTAGCCTTCTTTAAAACTATTTTAGCTGCTTTATTCAGGACTTTTGGTCTTCCCCTTAGTTTCTTGCCTTCAAACCTTCATTTCTCCATGATCATTTTACCACCCAACAATAGGATTTTTCCATTTTTTTTACCCCAACAGATAAGCCAGTAAATCGAAGGATACATGCTTATGCACTCACGTAGCTGAACGATTTTACGTTAAGGGGGCTTATCTTTCGTGGTATTCACAAAAAAATTAAGAAAGGAGTTCGAGTAATTCGGGCTCTGAAAATACAACAAATGTCGCTGGAAAATATACTGGCGCACGCGCACCTTTGGCGCGGAAGTACACAAATCGATTATTCGAGTCAAAAGATAGCACAACAAGTATGAAAATAGTGAATTAGATATGAAAGACACAACGTTTGTTGAAATGATTTGCTTACAAAGTCCCATCGTTCTGAAATACAGACTTATAAAGTGGAGGAACGAACTTTTGGGACACCCTATATTTTCCGCTAGTATGTTGCAATTCTCTACAGGCATTTCTGCCACCTTCTGATTGGTTTCTCTACTCCATATATTCGTCTGTGTAGTAAACGATCTTTCTCTCTCTCGCATTCCTCTTTCCGACGTGTTTGGCGTTCAGAGATGTCTGATGTGGAGTCAGTTGTAGAGAAATCGAAACCTAAAGATCCTCCAGTGAACCCTAAGAGGTGGTTGACGAAGTATTTTCCTTGTTTAAAGGATATCTTAATACTAAACTCGAGGCACAAGGGAAACTAATAGAAGGTCAGTCGAAAATACAGAAGTCCGCCTCGGAATTCAAATTCAAAGGTAACAGGAAGCAATTCGAGTTTAACGCCAAGCTAACAAAATTTTCTCTCCAGAAGTAAGGCCAGCGCTGACGACCCGAGTCAGGTAAATACTTTCGTACAGGAAGCTGACCAGATTATTCGTAAGAGGCAGGAATTAATAAAGATTGCGGACCGTAGCAAGGACGGTTGGTTGGTTGTTCAAGAGTATGAGTCAGACGACCTCGCCTCAAATTCCGAATACGAGAAACGTCTCAAAAAAGCGAAAAATGCTGCGGAAAGGAAGAGGAAAAATCTTGAAAAGTCGAAGTTGGGTTCTTCGAAACGTTTCAAGTCTGATAGTGATATTCAGCTTTTTTGCGGTAATATTTTTCTTTTATCGGCTCTACTTTGTTATTTCTCACTTGGTTGGAATGCCTGAGCATCCAACCATCAAATTCAAATAGCGTTGTTTGTTTTGTATGTGTTACATTTAAGAGGAAAATAATTTACGCCCGTTTGAGCGAGGCGAATTAGAGCGTAAATGCATTTTTCGCTGTTATGTTGCAATTCTCTACAGGCCTTTCTGCCACCTTCTGATTGGTTCCTCTACTCCATATATTTGTCTGTGTAGTATACGTTCTTTCTCTCTCCCGCATTCCTCTTCCCGGCATAGGCGTACGGGCCGGGTGGCGAAGAAGGCTGCAGCCACCCCCCCCCCCCCCCCCAATTTTCGGCAATTCAGATTGTTTGGGCAGCAAGAGAAAATTTGGGCAAAAGCAGGTTTTAATGACGTTTCCATGTTTTATTATTATTATTTTGAGATAAATATTTTCTATTTTAATCTGAAAAAAAAATCCTGAATTCGGCGTAATAATCCAGTTACATTCTCTCGAGACAGTGGTTGCCTAGCACGTGATGAGTTTCTGGTTATTAGGGAATCGAAGGGTATCAATTGTTGATTTACATATTTATAGTATTTTGTTGTTTAGCGCTGTACCGCACTGCACTAACTGGAATGGGCTCTTTCCAGTCTTGAATTGATTAGAATAAACTTCCACATATCTTTCTAGAACCATCTCCGCTCGTAGAACAGTGTATGGCAGATAGCATCAGCAGTGGGTCTGAAAACGAAAAAGTGGTCGACTAGTTCTCAGTTCGATAACGGCCAAACATCAAAATTTTCCTTTCTTACCATATTTCTAGCGATAAAAGTTTCATCCCAAAATATCCCAATAACACTCCCACAGTTTCCGTTTTAACTTCACGAACATCAAGCCGACTATTTGAGAAAAAAGCTTCCGTGAATGATTTTGTAAGAACAGTTTCCAGTGTCGAGAAATACTGTAAAATTCCGAAAATAAGCCTTTCCAAATATAAGCCCCCCAAACTCGTTACGCAAAAATCCCTCCGTTAAATCGCTCCACCAATCAGAAATTTCCCTCAAATACAAAGTAAAACAAAGCAAAAACGTCAAATTTTCTTCCAACTATAAGGATAAACCAATCGATTTTGAAACGCAAATTTCCGTCCATAGATAAGCCCCTCCAAAAATAAGCCCCTCAAAAAGAGCATTTGAAAAATATAAGCCCCGGGGCTTATTTTCGGAATTTTACGGTATTGCTGCAAGTAAATTAGGCAATGGCGTCATTTCGTTCCTGTGACAACTCCGATGTCATTACATTTCTGATCATGACAAATTTTCATATTTATCTAATACAACTGCGGTGGCAATTTTTCCAAATGTTTGTCTATGGCAAGTGTCTGTAATATGAGAAACGGACGGCGGACGGCGGACAGCGGAAAATAATACATAATGAATAAAAATAAATAAATAAATGTATAGGATAAATATATAAGATAGATAAATAAACAAGACAAATAAATAAAAGACAGAATTCAAAATATTAAAAATATAAATATCAGTTGTGACATCTCTGGATCGTCGAAGGGAAGATAAACAGAGTAGGCAGTTATGAAGTTTGCTCGAATGTCACTTCCAAATCGTGGCTTGGAAGGTCCGTATCTATGTCGAAGAGCAGGAGATGCTACTCTGATTTACTATTTGGCCGGGAGGTAAGTAAATTTTTTGCGGTATCGGTATTTTTTTATGTTTGCTGTTTTCTGCAGCTATTCTCCACTGCGTTGGATCTCTTCTGACTCCGATAACAAACACACATCAAACAAAACTGACTTTTAATAAAAGGTGAAAAAGTGGGCTCGGCCTCTCGCCTAGATTCAAGCCTTTTTGAAGAGGGGGGAGAGGGGAGAGTTTGAAAAAAGACGAAATGAATATAGTTAGCTTAACTTAAAGGGATTGTTTAAGTCTCAGCTTGCAAGGGATATACGTTAAATTTTAATAGCAGGGGCAGAAATTCAGAACGGGGGGGAGGGGGGAGGGGGCGACACTTGCCCATATATAGACACTAATTATTTTACTGAGAATTCTTTAAAAATAATGTAAAATTTCACAGAAAAAGAGATGGCCGCGGTTCACTCGGCTAACCCCTAAATTCGCCCATGCTTAGGGTGTTTAGGACGGAAAGCCAATATTCTTACCCACACTGTACCTAAAATTTTTACTCCACTTTCAGAGTTAAATTAACTCCAAAAGGAGTAAAAACAACCCATGCAAGGAGTAAAAATAGCCCCATTTCGGAGTTATTTTAACTCCAGACTGGGAGTAAAAAGAACTCTTTTTCAGGAGTAAAAATGACCCCAAATTCGGAGTTAAATTAGGAGTTAAAGTAACCCCCAAAAAGGGGTTATCCTGTACCTAAAATTTTTACTGCATTTTTAGAGTTATAATAACTAGTTTCCTCGAAAACCATGCCCGATTCCAGACCTAACTGGGCAAAGTCTAGACCAGTTTTCAGACCAAAACGGCGCAAAAACCCTACCCTTTGGGGCGGCACAATTTCTGAACTCATGCAGTCGTTTATGAACTTAAGTGTCCTTTATGAACTATGTTGTCTTTACTGAAATATATTGTCTTTATTGAACTATATAAAAATAGGAAAAACTAATACATGGCTTATTATAAGGGAGTATCCCCGGGATTTTTTTAAAGCGCTCTCCTCTCACCCCTCTTCAAAAAGGCTTGAATCTAGGCGAGAGGCCGAACCCGTTCTTCCACCTTTTAAAGTTTTGTTTGTGTGTTTGTTCTATTATCGGAGTCAGTTGACCCAGAAGAGATCTAAAGCAGTGGAGAATACCTGCAGAAAACAGCAAACATAATAAAATACAGATACCGCAAAAACTAAGTCACCTCTTCGACATAGACATGAAACTTAAATACGGCAAAAGAATTTCGCAAACTGAAACGACAGAAACTACACAGCTTTTCTTCCCAGCCACGCTCTGGAAGTGACATTCGAGCAAACTTCATAACTGCCTACTCTCTTTATCTTCTCTCTTGAATTCTGTTTTTTTATTTATTTGTCTTATTTCTTTATCTATCTTATATATTTATCTTATACAGTTCCCTTTTTTTTTTTTGTTTTCATTTATTCATTTATTATTTTCCGCCGTCCGCCATCCGCCGTCCGTTTCCTTATTTTACAGACACCCGGTATTTGACCCTGAAAAACCGTTTATCGATCCACCTTCATATGCCAGTACGGCCTATGTTTTTGCATCATATGGCCCTCGTTTCTTTCCGACTGTACGTTTCGTAACAATTTGCATGGGCAACTTGCGAGAATTTCTTGTGCAAATGATTTACCGCCCCCCCCCCCGGCAAAAAATTTCCCGTACGCCTATGCTTTCCGGCGTGTTTACCGTTCATTTCCCGCCCTCCTCCCCCCCTGCTAGTTTTTCTTTCAGACTAATTCTCCTTTTTGTTTTCTTTAGTAGGCCGTGCAGAATTTGGTGCAAATCGTTCCAACATTAGATGTTTCAGGTGTCAACGTCTCGGGCACTGGGCGAAGGATTGTCGAGCCACATGGCCAGTCTACCATTCAGCAAACCGCAGCGGGCTTCCCTTATTCGAGCGGTTCCAACTTAGTGGATTCTCCGGAGGACTTACTGACAGATCAACAGCTAGGTGATGATTTAAGCGACTACCCTATTCCTAAATACATCTTACAGGTACCTTTTGAATTTGAGTCAACTCTATCGGCTTCTCTTCGGGTTAAAGGGAGTCTAACATTCAATTCTGGCACCACATCGGTGCGCCGAGTCCTATTTTGTCTATTATACGAGACGGTTACAAGATCCCTTTCGAGCATTATCCTCCGCGGATTTTTCTCAGGAATAATAGGTCTTCATTAACACATCCAGCCTTAACCTGCGTGGCAGGCGTTCGAAAGGGAAGAGGAAGGGAATTAGGGCGCGATACCACGCGCGAGGGACGAGGGACGAGGGAGGAGGGGAGCGCGTTCCTTTCCTTTCTCCCTCGTGCGCCCTACGCGCTCTCGCGCGCCCAACTAGGCCATTTCCGAGTTCCAAAAAGTTTCACTTTCAAAACGAGGCTAAGTGCGAAACCTTTGTTGTGGAAATGAGTTTTAATTGTGATGCAAATAAAACTCATTTCCACAACAAAGGTTTCGCACTTAGCCTCGTTTTGAAAGTGAAACTTTTTGGAACTCGGAAATGGCCTATTCCCCCTGCCTCTTCCCCTTTTAACGCCTGCCACGCAGGCTAATTCAGCCTTTGTTGAGGATGCAATTTCGGAGTTACTTCAATCTCATCGCATTGAAACTTTCATCAACCCCTTACGTTGTCAATCAATTGTCTGTCTCAGTACAGGCAAGCGGTAAGAAGCGACTTATACTTGATCTAAGACATGTTAATCACTACTCACAAACACAGAGGGTCAAGTACGAAGACTGGAAAGTGGCTCTATCGTCTTTTCAGAAAGGCTCCAACATGATTTCTTTTGATCTTAAAAGTGGTTATCACCATATTTACCTGATTCACGCTGATTACCAAAAATTCCTTGGTTTCGCCTGAAAATGGTCAATCCCTTTCGGATTGGCCTCGGGTCCCCATGTTTTCACAAAATGTATGAAGCCTATTGAAAAGTCTTGGAGATTCCAAGGGGTTAGGATAGCTTTATTCTTAGACGACGGTTGGTTAATAGAGAACAGTCTTAGCGCATGTCGTGTTTTATCTTGCAAGATAAATACAAATTTGTGAGTGTTCCTTAAACGAAGACCCAAAAACGAAGATCCCATAGACTAAAACGAAGGCCCCTTGGACTAAAACGAAGACCCATAGACTAAAACGAAGACCCCATAGACTAAAACGAAGACCCCATGGACTAAAACGACTGATGCTAACCGCTGAGGGCAATGCCCGCTCCTGTAATTTGTTACGGCGATTTGGGGATGTTGTGGGATTTTGCTCTGCAGTATTTAGTTGTGATAATCAAGTCTATCACTTACCTTTCCTTCAGGTTTCTTTGAACATATTTTGCATGTTTTAAACCAATTTGGAAGTGTTTACGGTGATGTGATGACGTCAGTTTTATTTAAATCAAAAGCTTTTTGCCAACTCTAGGCGAGTGCGCTTTCGTGGCGTTGTGTTAAAACCGTGAAGGTTGAACAAAGGTCCCAGGTTCGAATCTTGTCAGGCTTGAGTTTTTTTTCCTCGTCTTTTTCCTTCTTTTTCTTTTATTATTATTATTTTTTTAATCACAGTTATCATAAAAACAACTGTTTCAGCCGCAAAGATGAATCTTTTTTTTAACAATAGAGGACAGAGTATGGTAACAGCGTATAACAGGGATATAAATGAAACAAATAAAGTCTCTTTGTTGTTTCCGCCAGAGAATTGTCGTCCTTCACCGGAAAAATCATTTCCGCCGGAGCTGTTTTCCCGAATGTTTCTGAGAATCATGACTAGACATTGTGCGATTTCAGTTGCAACTGCGGCCGATTGGGACACCAAATTTGTCTTAGACGATTACTGTATTAGAGAGATTCAATTTTGGAAAAATAATTTGTATCGACTAAACACGAACAATATTGATCTCGCACCTATTTCTTCCAATTATGTTATTTATTCGGATGCTAGCGCCACTGGTTGCGGCGCTCATATACAGCTATTTCGAGAAAGGTTGTCGGAAAAAGTGCACGCGACAATCCCGAAAGGCATTGTGGGTGGTTTTGAGTTCACTGTTCTTCAGAGAAATTTGAAAGAATTGGCACGAAAGGCCATGAAAATGTGTTTGCGAGTGCTAACGAAAAGCAACTAAAGTAGGTTCGACAGCTACAGTCGTCAGGAACAGTGCATCGATTATATCCCACATTACCTTTCGGGATTGTCGCGTGCAAGTTTTTTCCGACAACCTTCCTCGAAATAGCTGTATATTTAAATGTTACCCAGATATGTCACAAACAGTGGAATGAAGACGAATGTAAGAAAAGTTATACTTGGAGAGAACTTTCGGCAATAGAGTTCGCTTTAGAATCTTTCCTTCCGATCCAACCAAATGAAGATTAAAAACTAAAACAGTAAGACTATATATTCACAAGATTTTAACAAAGTATAAATAACAAATCTCTCCGTTACTAAGACAAAAGTAAACAACCCCTGTCTTAGAGTGATTTTACTTGAACCGTGAAACAGATACTAACACATCTACCAAATAGCAAGAGATACACCAAAGAATAAAATGGAATTAGTGCAAAAATAGTGTAGTGTAGTGTAGTAGGTCAAGTAAAACACTCTAACAAAATAGACTGCTTACTGAAACAATTTTAAATAATATTTTAACAATTATTCCTCGAGCGTGAATGGGCTCTGGGTCAATAGCCTATGAGGCCGAAGGCCGAATGGCCTATTGACTCAGAGGCCATGAGGACGAGAGGAATAATTGTTTTAGTAAAATCCAACTGTAGCTGGTCAAAATATCGAGGCAAAACAACTTTAGCTGGTTAAAGCTAGACTTAAATCCTTTTTTTTTTTTTGGTCGCCAAAAAGCCGGCGCTTTCGCTACCAGTAGGCTATAACATATAGCCTCGTAGTAAGTCAACCAATCAGAACGCAGCATTGATAATAGACCACTAGTTGGATTTTACCAAAATGCATAAGTTCCTTCTTGAAGAATGTCACAATGTTTGTTAACTTAGTGTGCCCTTCGGATAAAACGTTCTACAGTGAAGCGGTCCGATAATGAAATGACCTCCGGCCTGCGGCAGTTCTGACAATCTTGATCTTGGTATGCGTGTCTCTCCCGTAAAATTAAGACCTCGCCGTTTTAAATGTTTTGGCCAGTCTGCAGCCAATCCCCTTAAGCATTTGAAAGCCAGTATGCAATGCCTTTTGACAAGCATGGACTCGACAGACAGACAGACATTTTAGTTTTCTAAGTGAGCAGGATCGGAGTGATGTGATCAAATCGATCCTAGCTGCGAAGTTTTGAACATTCTGTAATTTATTGATATTCGTATTCGTCGAACTAGACCAGACAGAAGAACAGCAGTAGAGTTTGTTAAAGGCTACTGTATTGATAACGTACGGAGCAGTAATCTGGAACGCCAGGCATATCGTTGATGTACACATTAAATAAAGCGGGTCCCAGAGTGGATCCTTGTGAAACTCCGTGTGTAGATATTCGCATCCCAGACATTTCAGAGCCAATTCGTACGCACTGCTGGCGATCATGCCTGTAGTTCTTAAACCAGTCTGGGTGAAGATTGAAAAAAAGCGAATTCACTTTAAAAGCGACGTTTTCGCTGCTGTCGTCGTCCTCGGATCTTCAGGTCCTTATTTTCCAAATAGGCACTGCAAAATTAGGATCTTTTTTTTCCGTCGGTTTTATAGCCGCTCGCTTCATTCTTTGTCTCGACCATAAATTCGAGAGGAAAAAAAAACTCGATCTGTAACTTTCTGTAGGGACAACGAACTCGTGTAGAAGTAAGAGACCGATTTATCTTCAAGCTGGGACTGTGCATATAACGAGAAATACTCTAAAGAGCGAAAGGTTATTACACTGTAATAGGACTGAATGACAATAAAACAGATTATGGTAAAAGGAATGAGAGGAGTCCAATATTTTCTCTTAATTATAGAGGGGAATTCCGTATGAAAGTGACAGAGATGCAAACCCCAGTAATAAACCTCATTCACGATACCCGCCAAAAGTAACAAGTGATAAAAATTTGCCAACTGAAGAAAATTGCGGTCGAGTTTGTTTATTCTAGACAACGGGAAACGGATAACTTTTACGTTTAAGACGCTACTGGCTAGTTATGTACGTGTGGAAGTGATCATTGTTACTTTTCTGGAAGCAGTAGCTACCGTAGATGTCCTCGCAGCGTGCAATAATGACGTAAAACTTGGTGAAACTCGAACTGTACGTTTTGCATGACTATTAAGTCGTCCTCACGTTTTGAGAGAGTGAACAAACTTGACCGTGATTACTCGCATTGGTAGCCTGAAATACCACGTGATATGCTTGCTTTATCCCAGGAATACTAAAACGCGTGCAGAGATGGTGGCTATTGTGAATAAGGTCTATTTATTGTTTATTGTTTATTATCATATTTGCCATACACACAAAATATAAAATTAAAACAATATATAAGGCAAGGAAGCCCGAGAAAGCCAATAAGGCTTATGAATAGGACCACCTTTTAAGATTATAATACCTAATTTTTAATTACAATGCTGACATCGGCAATTCAACTCTAAGTACGCATAATTAATTTGTTTTGATCATAGAAAATAATCATTAAAATAGGATAAAAATAGAAAAGGCTGAACGTGTAAGTACAAAAGAAAAAAAAAAAGCTAAGAAGAAATAATGCAAGAATAAGCGAGAAAAAAAAAAAAGCGAAAGAAGCGAAAAACTACACACAAGCATTAAGAGAACTAAAGTGTGCTTATACCAAGAAAAAATAACTTAAGTTTAGAATTGAACAAAGCAGTACTAGAGGCATTCTGAATTTCAGAGCTAAGGGAATTAAATATTTTGGGCCCTTGAAAACGAAGTGAAATTTCCTTACATTTGTCCTACAGTAGGGCAAACGGAAGGAATTCTTGCTCCTGGTGTTATATGAATGTATATCACAGTTAAGCAAAAACATGTCATTGAAACTATCAGGAAGCAGGCCGTTTTTATAAAGCTACATAACTTTACCTATTTGGAGTTTGATAATGTCTTCAAATTTTAGAATTCGTAAGCTTACAAAGATAGGATTGGCATGTGCATCAAAAGAACTCCTGAAAACTATTCTAATAACCCGTTTCTGAAGATTAATCAAACGTTTAAGATGTGACTGATAAGTTGAGCCCCAAACAGTCGCACAGTAATGTAAATAAGGATAAACTAAACTATAATAGAGAGTACACAAGGAGGTCTTATTAAGGCAAAAACTTGATTTGTAAATAATGCCCACTGATTTTGAGACTTTTCTTGCTACCTTTTGTATTTGAGATTTCCAAGATAAGTGTTAATCAAGTATAACTCCGAAAAACAGAACTTCATTTACACGATCAATTTCAATACCATTAATTGAAAAATGTAAGTCAAGTTTTTGCTTGTTTTGTTTTGTTTTAAATAGAATAAAAGTAGATTTTTTTATGTTAATAGAAAGCTTATTAGCCTGAAACCAGCTTGATAGTTTCTTCAATTCATTATTCACAATTTCCATCAGTTGATTTGGGTCGTTATGCGAAAAAATATGTTGGTATCATCGGCAAAAAGTATGAATTCCAAGGCCTTTGACACATTACACAAGTCATTAATGTATAACAAAAACAATAAAGGGCCTAAAATCGATCCTTGAGGCACCCCACATTTGACGTATTTAGAGGAAGAATTATAGCCATTGTACTGTACAAATTGAGTTGTACAAGAAAGATAACTTTAGAACCACTGTAATGTAACACCACGAACCCCATAAAACTCTAGTTTAGCAATTAGGATATCATGGTTCACAGTGTCGAAGGCCTTGGATAGGTCAATAAATAGACCCAAGGTAACTTTTCCTTGATCAATCGCATCTGAGAGTTTATCGTATAATTGAATTAACGCATATGCAGTAGAGTGATTTTTCCTAAAACCATTTTAATTATTAGAAAGGATGTTAAGAGTGTGTCTCCGTAAAAACCGACCAGTGATTTCGGATCAAAAAATTAATTTTCCTTATATTCTGGGATATTAAAGTCTTTACCTGATTAGTTACAAAAATGCATTTTGTTTGACCGAAAATGCGAAATATAATTTTTTACGAATTTTTGAATTTTCGACCGGTTGGCACCGGCGCCATAGCCTTTGAAACTGCAAAAATCGCCTACATTGCCGGTGCTACAGAAAACAAGCAACTCGTTCAAGAAGCCCGATTTTCTTTTTAATATACGGATACACCACTCTAGATGTCCTAGCCATATCACAGTTCCGAATTATTTATAAATTTTAACGGCAAGAATCTTTTTTCTTGCACGCGTTATCGGCCTTCCATCAAAACACGAAAATAGCTCAACTTTGAGGGCAGTTTAAAAAAGTGTGGCACCTGTCTCAAACTTGCTATCTGTATTAATACAAACTAGAAATGATAGTAAAACGTAAAAAGGAATAAAACTTTTGTGCTCTTGACGTTTTCGAACTTGACCGTCGTTTGAATTTACAGAAATTTCGAAGACAAGATAATCAACGAACACTTGCCTTGTTATTCTCCTCCTTTAACTTCGCTGTTTGTAATGTCCTTCTTGGTTTGTGGAGGAAACTATTGTGCCTGAAGCAATCGCTTTTAATATACAAATATTGGTTTTCTTAACATTAGTCCTCCAACGGCATTTTTTGTCTTGTTTGTGATAAAAGTAATGGCACTCGTTGCTGGCCGCGAGCGTGACACGGTTGTTTCGTGACATTCAAATTTTTTTCCACTGTTTGTTAGATGTAATTGCCTTTGAATCGCCATACATCGATAAATTTACTTCTTTAGTTTAACGTAGATGCATTGAAAAAATTGACTCGACACATTTTAGAGAAGGAAATTGAGAATCCGCTAAAACGCTACCAAGAGAGAATGAGATGACGCTACTAAAGTTCGTTCCAGGCCCCACTGTTGCGCGGAAAATCATTGGACTGGACTAACACGTCGAGGATTTTTTAAAAATGTTTCTACGTAATTATGTATAGGTAATAAAACCCAATAAAGCCAATAAAAATGTGTACAGCTCTATAAAATGATTCACAAGGGCTAACGTACTGGGCCGTGGCCACGAAACGTGAACTCTTCTCTCTTTATTTGTCACATAATTATGCATCCGAAGAGCTCATGCAGCTTTTGTAGCTTTTCCATCAGGTAGCGATAAGCATTAAGGCTAAGAACCTGGGTCTTAAGGTTTCTTGTTAGCGCATATTTTTATGCCTGTAGAAGAACAAGCAAGGCACTGGAAGGATTTTTGTTGTTTCGATCTGACAATGGAGCGCATGATCTAAATCGTTGATCCCCAGCGTTTGGCGCTATTACTTCAGCAATGCATATTTCTTTTTCCATGTCTGTTGCTTCATTTCACCTGCCTCATAGTATGCCCTTGTCAATGATTCTTTCTTTATTGTCAAATTTTCGCGTTGTTTCCTGAGTCACGTGCATCTACTCTACTAAAAGCGGAAATGTCGATTAATATTAAATTGACTTTCAAGAATACTAGAAATCTGGATGCAGAAAAAAGAAAAAGTTTGTAAAAACCTTCCGTGTAAATTTAACATAAAGCAAAAATCCAGAACTTCTTTGTACATATAACCTAGCTTGCGTAGCATGGCGGTTTTGTCGCGCGGAACGATCATTGCTCCCGCCCCAATCTACTCGCGGTTTCACAGCCCTCGTCCGCCTTCAGGCTAATAAGTAACACGGAAAGGAAAGAAGACGAAAAAAGGATTGGAGGTCACATTTGGAGATCGACCTCGGGACTTCTCCCATAGCAGGCCGCGCAATAACCAACTGTACCAATACTTGCCCCTCAAAAGCAAGTGCAAATGCAAAGTAGCCGTAGAAAGCCTACCTGACCGAGTAGGAATTATGATCATTTTTTAGCTTTTCATTGCTCCTAAATGAAGAAGATATCGACACCTTCTTAAAGGGCGCCAGTTTCGAGCCAGTTGCAGCCCAGATTTTTTGATCAGTTATGTCTCACACAAAGGAACAGACCCGCCCTGTCACGAATATCAGTTCTTATTTTAAGTGGTTCGTTATATCTTCCTGTCATTTTCACAACGTACATACTGAATATTTCGGACCTCGAAAATCTCTTCAAGGAGAATTTCCCAAGTCCGAGAAGGAAAACTTTGATGAAGAAATTACTACCCCTTGTCTGCTTGGTGTCCCGGGGGGGGCACTCCCTTACAAGAGCCTAATGGGGATGTGCCACTGGATGGGGTAGCATTTTCACAACTGGAGTGACTATTATGGGGTCGCATTTTTAATAGAGTTACTAGAATGGGGTCGCAAATTTTCGAATTTTGGGGGTAACTAGGGAATCAAAATGGGAAGACTCTCGGTTAAAAAGATCAGAAAGTTGTTTATTAAATTTAACAATAAGCTTGCATGGCCCGGCTTTTTAAAGGACTGACAAGGTAGATGCATAAATTGAAAGTGACTAAGTTGGGATCGCAAAAATTACATTTTCCAAAATGTGACTAAGATGGGGTCTATTGTTTGTTTCCACATGACGTCACCAAAATGCAAACTAAAAAACTATCGATCCTACCGAGATTTTACTTTCACGATGCATTAGAGCAGCTGAAAACTAATTTTCATACAAATTTTCGCTTCAAAAGGATTCTTGGTTTTGTGATAGAGTACGCTTGAATTTCCAAGCTTTTGCGTGACGCGCCATTTACATGACGGCCAAGAGAGCTGTCATGTAGGTTAAAAAAATTACTTATTTTAGGAAATTTTGCTATCTAAACAGTTCATGTATTAGAAAAAGTATTACTTTATAATGTTTATGAGTTTCGCGAAGAATAAATTCACGCTTTTGTAGCAAAACTCGGTAACAGATGTTTCTGTTGGTTTCCGTCCGCCATGTTGGAGCTCATCCAGATGAGCTCCAGCATGGCGTCTCCATACAAAGCTCTATAAATTTGGGTAAAACATTTCTTCGGATATCTCGTATACGAATTATTTCTTCGACCCAAATCTTGGCGAGGGTCTTTGTATATTTACCTCCTTTCATTTCCAAGATTCTGGACTTTATCTGTTGAATGGTTTTGATTTTTATTTTAATCTATTTTGAATGGCGTGACACTGAAAACCAGCAATAATTGGCCGAAAAATAGACTAGAATGGGGTGGGGGCTCTGAGAGGCCAGCGGCACATACCCAGCAAACATCAACCCAAGTACCCCCCCCCCCCCCCGCCCCCGCCCGGGTTGGTGTCCAGTCCACGAGGACTGGGCATGAAATACAAAGTCACGCATACAACTACGCATACAGTATTTCAAATAGATAATCGAGCTAAATCGCTTTGTTAGCGTCTTATCGCGTCACATTTGCGAACAAATTAGTTTTATTTGCCCAAGAAATTTTACTGCCATATCTTGAGGAGTCGATCTTAATGAAAAACTATTTTTAGCAAAGACCTCGAGGTCGGGTGTCACGAATCAGTCACGCTCGCGGATACGACATTTTACAAACCAGATAACATTGCAACAAAACAGGTATAAACGCGGAATCATCGGCCAGTATAGTTTCAAATGATTAAGAAATAACCTTAACATGAAAAAGAACTAAGGTTAGATCCATCAAACCATCAAGTGAAGTTGGACTTTCACGAGCAAAGCGACAAGGCAAGTGTTCGTTAATTATCAGGTCTTCAAAATTTCTGTAAATTCAAACGGCGGTCAATTTCGAAAACGTAAAGAGCACAAAAATTTTATTCCTTTTTACGTTTTACTATCATTTCTAGTTTGTATTAATACAGATAGCAAAGTTCAGACAGGTGCCACACTTTTTTAAACTGCCCTCAAAGTTGAGCTATTTTCGTGTTTTGATGGAAGGCCGACAACACGTGCAAGAAAAAAAATTCTTGCCGTTAAAATGAATAAATAATTCGGAACTGTGATATGGCTAGGACATCTAGAGTGGTGTATCCGTGTATTAAAAAGAAAATCGTGCTTCTTGAACGAGTTGCTTGTTTTCTGTAGCACCGGCAATGTAGGCGATTTTTGCTGTTTCAAAGGCTATGGCGCCGGTGCCAATCGGTCGAAAATTCAAAAATTCGTAAAAAATTATATTTCGCATTTTCGGTCAAACAAAATGCATTTTTGTAACTAATTAGGTAAAGAATTTAATAACCCAGAATATAAGGGAAATCGATTTTTTGATCCGAAATCACTGGTCGGTTTTTACGGAGACACGCTCTTAAATTTATTCAAGAAATTGATCAAACGATTATAAACAATCCTTTCCAGAATCTTAGAAAAAGCCGGCAGAACAGAAACTGGTCTATAATTAGACAAAAGTATGCATTAACTCCTTTTAGCGTTAACTCCTTTAACCAGTTACCTCTTGACAATTACTCAGTTCTCTTTCCAATTAATCTTATCTATAATGATATTAAAAACACAGAAATGCTTGCAACGGTGTGTTTAATAGCACGACAAGGGGAAACGTAAAACTAGCCTTTCAACTAGAACTGCAAGACGCATCGCGTTAAGACAGTTACATTCAATTACACTGTGCGATTAAAAAAGCTGAAGTCAGGGCTACTAGTGGAAAATCAAGTTGGGGAATTTTTTGTTTAATATGACTGGAAATCTTAGATTAAAATCAACGTTATTTTAAGAACTTGAAATTGTATTGCGGGATGAAAAGCCTCTGATTGAAGATCTTGGGCGCGGTTGAATAAAGGCCCGTTTTACATGTGTCCCAGGTAGAAGTATCACTCTCGCTCTGCTTGGGTACACCTTTATATAAGCCATGTGCCGCCCCAAAGGGTAGGGTTTTAGCGCCATTTTGGTCTGAAAACGGGTATAGATTTTGCTAATTTTGGTCTGGAATAAGGAGTGGTTTTCGAAGAAACTACGGCAGTGTAAGAATGTATTTGTCATTACGTTTCCGAATGAATCAGAAGGAATTCGAAATGGATTTTAAGATATCTTTACTACTTACTACTTATACCAGGTCTGAAAACGGGTATGGATTTAAGAGACCGGGTCTGAAAAAGGCTGTGAAAAATGACATTTTTTAGTCTGAAATAGGGTCAGGATTTGGAGAACCGGGCGGCACACCCCCACCAAAAATTCCCGTGAATACCACCCCGGGGACTCGCGCCTAACCGAGATACCCTAGACGAGCCAACTTTTCGTAAATTTCCTTACAAGACATGGCGACCTGTTTACTTGAGAAACAAAGTTGGCTCGGCTAGAAGGGTGGCCAAGTCACCCCTTTGTGATAGTAGGGTCACCTTGCTAGCCGGACCAACTTTTCTCTCAACACCGAGGAACGCCCCCGGCCGATCCACTCGGTCAAGGGGGGAGACCATCAGAGCATGCGCGAACGCTGTTAGCTCTAGCAAAGAGGTCAAGTTTTTTCGGATCATTATACTTTTCTAGGAAACTGCCCACCTACCCCTCCCTCAAGCCAACATTAACACTTCTTCGGCTCACTTACGGCAAAATGTTGGCTTAGGGGAGGGGTAGGTGGGCAGTTTGCCAGAAACGTATAATCCGTTTTTCTCACAAAAAGGCCCTCTAGAACGGGTAACTAGGCGGGGTAACATTTCTGCCCGGGAAAGGTTTTCTTCACATGCAATTTATAAAAATCCAAGTTTAGACAAAGACTGGACCGAAAAAGAATGGTAGTTTAATGGCTGAAATCCTGCTTGATACCAGAAATTTGCTCACCGGGTAGAGAAGGTTAGACTGATGGTTTGAAGACTGCTCCCACAATCCCGACTGTAAAATCAACCTTGCTTTTTTGTCTTATGTTTTCACTTATTGCTGATTAGATTCTTTATTAGGATCCGGTCCTTCTTTTTTGTAAGCTGATCCTTGCTTAAAAAATTGAATTTCCCACAATCCCGCAGTCGCGCGTTTTCAATTATGCTAGGCCCGCAGTTCCACAGTCCTTTAGTCGACGAATACTTAACGCTGAGTGAGTAAAACGAGTGCCTCCGTAGTCCCGAACACCCGGAGTTGATGTCAGTTAACGAGTGTGCTTATCATGCTTAAGACCGAGGTGTACTGGTGCTCCCTCACTGTCGCACTCCCGCAGTCGATGTCAGAATTTATTATGCAAACCAGTCGACTGCGAGACAGCGGGAGCAGTTTTTTTAAGTTAGATATTTAGTGGACTTGGTTTTCCTCAATCTATCCCTCTTTTGGTCACTACCTTTTTGTTTTAGTGAAGCCCTTTGCTATGCGTTCTTCCTGGCATGGCTTTCTGACTATAGTTGGTGAGATGTGGTTAAACACCCAAGCGAATTGGTGAGCCGGCCTCATACAAGGGTGATCTCTCACCGGGACAGTCCTTTTCTTCTCGTGAGTTTTCACCTTTATTTTAGCTTAATTCGGACATAGTCTACCTGGCAGATGTTTGGGTGAGGGGGGAAGGGGAAAAAAGTGAATGCCCGCAACTAGAACGCGATGGCCGGGCGGAGCGCGCAGGAAAAAAGAGAAGGGAATCCCTTCTTTGCTTCCAGGCCCACCTATGTACTCGCCTTCCTCTCTTCCTCGTTACAACCTCGTTCCTCGGGCTTTTCCGTAAGAAAATGAGTTGGGTACCTCCCGCTTCCTCCCATTTTCAAAAGGAAAAGCCCTAGGGACGGCCCGAGGTTGTCCTCCCCAAATACCTGCCACACACTGACTACCCTTAAGAGTCTTGGTACCCTCCATTTACTTGGAGGAGGCAACATTCGTTCCCAAACTGAATAAAACAAACAAACAAAAATCATGAGAATGGCCTGCGTGCACACGTCTCCTATTTTGGCTTTGTTGAACCAACAAATTAAAGGAAATAGCCCCGGCGCTCTCAATCAGCTCGGCGCAGGTTTTGTCAAGAAGAGGACCGTAAAGAGTCATTCCACGGTAATGTGAAACTAGACATTGGTTTTTAAAAAGTACCAAACTTGTCTAATATTACCTAAAACTAGAAGCGAAATGTTCAAAGTTGACATTTTAAGCACTATCATACAATTCCCAGGTCATATTTTGGCAAAAATTATAATTTATTCTGCATGTGTTGCCAAAAGCCGTTGCGGAGAAGACAAATTTATTTTTGACTAATTTGAAAAGCTAAAAACTTTTTTTAAAAATCCGCTCTGGGTCTTCAACATTTTAAACATGGTCTATACGATATACGTACCTAGCTTGAGTAATTAAAAACGAGTGCAAAGAATGAAACTTTCCAAAGTCAAAATGTCTTCTCCGCAACGATTTCACTCCTAAGAGTTTTGATTGCAATAAGGAAAACGGGCCAAAATGTTTAAATTTTTTAAATGTTCTCATTCATAGTCAGTGTAACCTTTCTATATTGAACATTCATCAAAATACATAAACTTCAACGGAAATTTAGTGTTTTATTTTTGTTGCGGAGAAGACATTTCCGTTGCGGAGAAGACAGCTACGAAAGCAGGCTTGTTTTAATTGGTCAGTGTCTTGCCCTCAGGGACAAGTAGAAAACATTGAGCATGAACAGTAAACCCTTTGCACTGTGGGTGCAATATATCCCTTCCGCCACCTTGGACACTGCGTCCAGTCCTCTACCGTCATTTAGTACTATCTGATCCACGTTTTACCCTTAACAAGACAGTTTTTTTACAGCGAGCCCTTTTGTCTTCTCCGCAACGTCTTCTCTGCAACGGGACCGCATCAAATCATTGCAAAATTTCGAGTACATTAGAAAGGAATAACGAAATATTTTTTTGTCTGACAATTAATTATAAAAAAACTCTTCCTTTGCAAGGAAAGAGTCATTTTAAAAGATGCCCGAATTCAAAAGAATCTAACCTTGAAGTGAAAGAATAATAATTCGCGCTTCTTGCGAGTCTTCTCCGCAACGGGAAATCATTCGTTGATTGTATCTCTCCGTAAAGAGCAGGAGTAGATTTATCTCGTGTTGTAGATACACTTAGTTCACATCTACCTAAGAAAAATATAAAAGGTGTACTTCTTCTTTTAGTAGTTTACAGACGATCGATTTTTTGTTTCCAAAGCGTCTTCTCCGCAACGACAGATTACCGTGGAATGACCCTAAATTAAGGCATTTTTTTTCTTCCAAAAACACAAAAAGTCCAAAGACTACTGCAAAACTGATTTAAGACAACGTATATTGTTTTTTATAACAATATTTCGGCTGGCCATACCAGCCTTCTTCAGGTTTACAGATGTTACTGAATTTATGTAGCAATCACAATATTATATAAATGGAGAATGTCGAAGGATATGGATTACAATAATTCGTCCACGGTTTTTGCAGCTAATTTAATCCTTTATTTTTTATTCCACTCACTGAAACAGTATTTTTGTCAAAATCCTGAATTCCCTTGATCAGTAGCCTGAGAAACAAGCGTTATTTTTTCGCGCTGTTCAGGCGAGCGAAAGCAGGCTCAAGGTGGACGTGGGCGCGCGGGCTTGGAGCGCCAGACACGCGCGCGAAAAAATAACACCTGTCGCGCGCAACGCGAAACCTGGGTTCTAACAAAGAATTCCAAGATGGCAGCTATCAGGCATGGTTAGTTTTTTCCACCGCGTTTCGAGGATTTCGAAGGTTTGTAGCCATTGTTTGTTTGAATTTCAAAGCTCGATTGTCCTTTTTTCGATGTACCACTTGTTTTTTTGGTAGCTTACTTATTTTATACAGCTGCAGAGTACATGGGCTTTCTACATTCCTTGTACCTTGTTTATGCTTCTTTTAGCTTATATTTTATAATTTATTAGAACACTAAATTTTACAAGCTCATAATCTATTATTATTCGTTCTTTTTCACTTGTCTAGCACGTTTTTCTTTTATATTTTGCAAAATTCCTGTAGTACTGTGCTTTAGGGAAACAAACTACTAAACTATTCCACCGATCCCCAAGAATATATTAACAAATTTTATGTGATGTTAAATTTGTGTTAGAAATAGTAGGATCTTAATGTTCAGGGCTGTCAGTAAGATATTAAGTTGCTGGGTAAATACAGCAAGTGGTATAGCCGGGGAATCAAAGCTAGCTAGGGAGAACTCTTGGCTCTACTTTTCCTAGGAAAGTAGCCAGGGGAAATTCCCACCACCCCCCTCTCCCAGCCTGTAATGACATCCTGATATTTAACAATACTTGGAAAGTTCACTGGGGGGTTTCTATTAGCAAGTAGTTGTTGAGAGCCTCTAGCTAACTAACAAGGGCGACAGAAATCAAAAGTGAGCATAAATAGTTCTTTCACAGTAACGATTATTACAGTAACAACGATAATGACAACTGTCTACGTAACTCTGCTATAAATGATGTTACTTTTTTCCTATGTAAAAACTTTGATTAACTGGGAACACATGTCACAAAAATATAAGTGTATTTAATGCTATGAGAAGGATTATTGCTGTATGCATGTCCCCCTTCTTTCTGTTTTATTGTCCACTGATTCAAGGGCTTTGATTGCAAAGCAAGGAGCCCTTTTGAACAGAAAATTTTGTTAGCTTATTAGGATTCAATGTAGTGGTAAGTTAAGCTGGTACAAATTACAGTGTGATGAACAAATTGTGAAGAATTCACTATACCTTAATTGACTAATTACATCACATGCAAACCAGCAATAGCTTTTTAAGGACCTCTGCCATGTGTGCATAATTTTTGTATCCTTTCTGCTTGAATAAGAAAGTAGTCCTGGCTATCTTTATCATTAACTTTGATTTAATCCATCTTCACCGCATATAATACTTCAATATATAATTCAGACACAAGATAGCAGCGGGATCAAGGACTAGTAGGAAACAGAAGAACCATACGAGCTAGTCCCCCCAATTTAAAAATACCTTACATTGTAAAAAAGAAAGAAAAAGAAGTTGTCAGAAAAAGTAACACATATAAACTGTTAATCTGCAATATTATTTTATGGCCAAGTAACATGCGGGCAATCAGGATCAAAGCCCCTTACTAGGCTTTAAGTTTTAAGGTTTATGGGCATAAAGTACATGCATATTACCTGGTACACACAGTTATGTTGCAATTCTGTTTTAAGCGGTTACAATTATAACTTCTATGCAGTACTCATACAAGTGTTACCGTAAATCCTCTATTAAGCCCCCCCTCTCTAATAAGCCCCCACTTTTCAGAGGAGGAAAGTTAATAAGCCCCCCCTCCCCCTCCCCCCAATCCTTATTCTTCACAAAAAAATAACGGTTAACGTGGACTGATTAGTTATGATTTATTCAGGCTAGAAGTTCATATTGTTTTTGGTCTTCGGCGGCATGACCTCCAACTTCATATGCTTAACTTTCTCAAATCAATACAAGTAACCATTCTCATAAAAATTACCGAAGAACATGAGGCCGAAAGCGCATTTCTGAAGAATAAGAATTTTGTTTTTGTTACTTTTAGGCTCCCACAAGTGAATTAAATACTTTTGACAGTGACTTTAATTTTACAACGCGTAAGTCTACTCTGATGCGTTTTGCTAAATTAAATAAGCCCCCCCTCAAAAGTGCTTGAAAAAAATAAGCCCCCCGGGGGGCTTAATAGAGGATTTACGGTATTCTCTATAAAGTTATCTTAGTCTAAACTTATTTTTCA
This sequence comes from Porites divaricata, assembly GCA_038088405.1. Taxonomy (NCBI): domain Eukaryota; kingdom Metazoa; phylum Cnidaria; class Anthozoa; order Scleractinia; family Poritidae; genus Porites; species Porites divaricata. Next base: position 780,181 of record JBBMOI010000009.1, read on the forward strand.
TTCTTTTAGTGATAGACCTGCATTTTGTATTATTGGGAGACGTGGATGAAGAGGGATGACATTGCATCCTGGACAACATTAATTCAGTCAGAAAACAAGATCAGCAAGAATAGTCAGCTTGAAAGCAAGGTAAATGAGTTTATCTGAGCATTTTACAATACAGTGGAACCTTATTTTAATGAAACACTATATAACGAAGTGCTCGGTATAATGAGCAATTTATATTCCTAGTCCAAGTAATGATAAAATATATGGAAGAGAACCTTGATATAGTGAAACCTTGTTATGGCGAACATTTTTATCGTCAGTCTCTTGGCCCTTCATTACACCTGAGGTTCCACTGTAACACAACGTACATAATGTACATGTATCATGTGTCATGTAGTGCCTTTTTAACACATCCACATTACATTTCTTTTTTTAATTGTTCTTTCAACAAATTCTTGCTCTCCAATTCTCCTTGCATTCTATTGGTGTAAATATGTTTTTAGTTGGTTAGTCACTTACTAGACAATCAAATGGGAAGGCAGTCAGTTATACAGTGTGTAGTTCAATTTGTTTTTTAGTTCAGAATTTTTAAGTCTAGTTGGATTATTAATTTTTATACCTGTTTAAGTTTTTATCAAAATTAATGTGTCACTTTTTCATTTTACTCAGATTGAGTAACTCTTATTTTACTGATTAGGTTTAAGCCCTCATTTTACTGATTTGAATCCTTTTCTGATTAAAACAATAATATTAATTAATACAAAATGATGTTGTCTGAAAGAAAAAGAAAATTGTTGTGCTGTTTGACTGGCTAATTTACATGTACAGGTCTCATCTTACAAAAAAGTATCTTTGTGTTACAGAAATTGCAACTTGCAAACAATGTAATTATTAACCCTTTAAGTCCCAATAGCGTCCAAGATCAATTTTCTCCTTACAATTATCCATACACTTTAAAGACCCAAGAGAAAATACTTTGATCTTTGAACAAATTCTGTCAACTAATTCTTTAAGGAAATGTATGAAGATCAGTTTGGAGAATTTGTATGTGGATACTGGAGCTTAAAGGGTTAAAGGAAGGTATTGTTCTAAATATTTTCTACTTCATTACACAAAATAATATTATTTTGAAAAGGTTTCATGGCAAAAAATACTTGAAACTCCTTAAGTCCCTGCTGTCATCAGGGTGGATGGTGTTCTTGAGTCAGATGATGTGTTTCCAGAGGAAATAAATAATGATATAATTTTTGGCGATCAGACTTCTGCTGAGAACATTATGCAATGTTGAAGTTATGATATCATAGGCCATGTGTAGTAGACAGTGCGTCAAACTCTGTGTTCACTGTTTTGACTGGATATTGCCATTATGGTGCTTTTGGATGCCAGCATTTGACCTCATTTTTAATCTTTAATCTTGAATTATCATAATTGCCTATATTAAGCTACATCACGGTGCTCAGTTATGTACACAGATGCTCATAACATTGACAGCAAATGTGAAAATATGGAAAATTTAACACTCACGCTCACAAAATCGAACACATTACAAAACATGGCAACTCGTTAGTGAACCATCAACTCTCAACTTATATTGAACAGATGATCAGTAAGGTAGATTGCTACAAATACTTGAGTGGAACGCAGTAACAGACGTAGCATAAACAGAAACAGGGGACAAAGCATTTCAAACTGAGACAGTTCTAACAAAAAAAGGAAAACTTATGTGCATTAATGTTAGAAGAAAAACATTGCAACTGGAATGGGTGCTGTAGTGTATTTGTGGCTGGGTTGTCTGTGTAACCCAGCCCTGGGGCATTGTGGGTACACAATAAATGGACATGGCGGCTTGAAAACGTGTCTGTGTTTTCCAAGCAAGAATGCGCTTTAATCGAGGACTTTTGTCTGGTGTGCAGACATTACAGGTGCTGCATACATGTACGTATTACAGAGAGGCTGTCACCTGTCTTGATCATGAAAATTAATATTATCAAATTGAGCATCCTTCTTTGGTCACCCCAAGTCTGATATCATGGTATTAATACTATTGATTCTATGCAGCTGATATCTTTCTGTGTGTGTGGAAACCAGGCAACGGAGACACAGTGGATGGACCTGACACTTAAAAGTAATGGACATGTTGTTGCATTTGCTAGGGGCAAAATTCTTTTGCCACATAGCTGCTCATTGCTCAAGCTGCAATAGGTCTTGCTGAGGCTTGCTAACCTCTTCCAGACTTTTTACACGGTCTTAAAATATTTAAACTGGTATATGGATACAGTCTATAACCTGAGATCAAGTGTTATTGTTATCTTTTTTTTGCTTCCTTGCTTCTTTCGCTCGAGAGGGAAAAAAATAACGCCTGATACATTTATTTAACAAGCCGTCAACCGCCCCCTAATTTACATAATGTAACGTCTGCTTGACCTGTCATGTTATTAGCCAATAAGCACTTACCATAAGGGAATCAAATTTTGGCGCGAATAATGTCTCTTTTGAAATCAATTTTAGGAAAAAGAAAATTTTAAGTACGTCCATGTTCAGATGGCGCTTCCCCCCCCAAAAAAAATTAAATGTGTTGTTTTTGTGATGAAATACTGCTAGCTGGAGCTTGCCGTTCCTTTTTTTAACAGCTACAAATAATAAATAGCTCGTTGACTTCGTTCTGTACCGAAAGCAGTGAAAAAAAAATTAGGCTGAAACATCATATTTCACGAACTGAAAGGTGTTGTCATGAAAGCGAAGATCGCTCAGAATAATTCACAGGTTTCTGAAGGAAGAATTGCAGTCAAACCAGGTCAAGATTCCATTCATGAATTGATTATTTGAAAAGTGAGCCCGTTTGTTGCGTCTGTAACTAATGTAGCCGGTATCAAATTGCATTCAAATGATCGGTGAATTCTTAGTATACAATGAGATAGAAAATATTTCAGTGGATGAAATTTCTATTTAGGCATTCTTCAAATTCAAGAAAACTGAACCGGCAGAAATTTCATAACGAACTCGCCTGTGTATTCACTGCTCATTACGCAAGCAAAAATGCAGACTGAAATCAACAACAACTAACAGATGGCAGCATTTTGGCCAATCGGAACGGTGCAAATCATTCCAAAATTTATGAGTAAACTGTTCAGTAAGCAAGGCAGCTAAGCGAATGAAAGATTTTGCCTAAAATAACCCTTTTAATAGCTAGACATATGTCTAAAGCTAAGCCAATGGATGATGGCGTACAATAGTGTTGCAGGAACACATGGTGCGTACAAAGACATGAAACCCTTTCAAATTGATTCTGACCCTGTTTAAGACCCTAAATTGTGAAATTGAATACTTTTTTTTAAGATTGAAGATCTCATAAACCTATACAATGCAGAACGGCACATACCGAGTTAGCCAAACATGGAAGTCTCCCCCCCTGAGCACCTGTTTCCATCTGTAAACTCCCAAGAGAACCATTTTCCATATATGGAGGCAAAGAAAACAATGCATTTGTTAATGACGACATATTGTCAAGACATGACTAATTTCGTTTGCATGCGTGACAGATCCCCCACTTAGTAATTAAAAAGTGTATTTACCCATTTTTCAGGCAGCTTTCCAAAATATACACAAGCGTACTTGTCAGCCAAAGTTTTCATGCTAAAGAACAATAATAATTATTTCACTATACTACAGTATTGTTCAAAAGTAATACTAAATGTTCAGTGATTCTGACTGTCTTTTTATTTGTCACCTGAAAAACTCGAAAATGTACTTCCCCAAGCGTGACCACTAGACACCGGTTTCTCTTGAGAGGTGTTATCAATTGTCCTGAAGGTTTCGTTGGGTGTGACGTGAAAAGACAACTTGAAGTTTGTTCATGATAGTGTTTCGTATTTGTTTCATCTTCCAATAGTAGATCAGTGGATTAAGGGTTGAATTAAGAAATGACAGGGTTAAAGTGTAAAACCCCAAAAGCCGTACATTGATCCTTGGTTCAGGAATAGCAGCGATAATAAATAAGCAACAAATATTTGGCAAATAGCAAACTATGAAAACCAGGTACACAAAAAGCGAAGCCATCGCAGATTTCCTTTTCCTCTGAACACTTTCGCCTTGGCCAGTCTGTGCTACTTGCGGGACTTGATTTTGGTTTATGTGGCGTCTTAGAGTTAGGTACAGTTTAACACTCAGGGAAGTTACATTTATGATACAAGCATAAGAAATAACAACAAAAATTACATACATGATATTTTTTGGGATGAATAACCTGATCAGTGAAATAAGTGCACTTATCACCCAAATTGAGATCACGCCAATAGCAACTCGCTTGTATGTCACCAGTTCCTGGTATCTGAGGTGAAGTTGAATGGCCAAAACTCTGTCTACACATAGTGCCATGACACTAAAAAAGGACGCATAAAAGAAGAAATTTATCGGGATAAGAGTCGTGATATATATGACATCGTAAGTTTCAGTGGTTTCATTCTTTTGTGTTGAGTCCATAGCAAGATATGCAACATACATTGGTTGAGCTAGTAAACCAATACCAAGATCAGAGACAGCCAGGCTCAGTAGCAATGTCTTGAAATTTCTTGACAAGGATGAAGTTTTCATGATCGCGCAGATTGCTACAGTGTTCAAAATGGTGGTGGTATAAGAAAAGTAGGCGTTTAAGATGCAAAGTGTGAAAAATGACCAATCCATTTGTCATTCTTTATGGGTTTGTGGTGCTTGAAGCAAGCAAAACTCTTACCAGACCTTGAAAATGGTTGATATTTTAGGATGTCAGTAGAATCAGTTTTCTAGAACTGATATCCAACCAGAGCCTCAACATGGATTGACCAACATTAAGAGAGTTTCAAGGCTTTTCGTTGATAGTAAGACTTTGATAAGCAGTTAACTGAACTACGATGAAACATTTGTGAACGCACCAGTTACTTATTGCTGTTGACTGGGCATTGCAGTTTTGCAAAGCAGATGTTTCACTTGTTTTTAAGGTGCTTTGAATAATAATTATTGTTATATATATTTTTATTAGCTTCAAAGCAATTAGAGAACAGCCGTTTTTGTTTCAAATTAAACTTAGAATTAATCACCAGAAAACTTTCCCGTTGATAGTAAGACTTTGATAACCAGTTAACAGAACTACAATGAAACACTACTACTGTTGACTGGGCATTGCAGTGTTGCAAAGCAGATGTCTCACTTTTTTTTAAGATGCTTTGAATAATATTATTGTTATATGTATTTTTTATTAACTTCAAAGCAATTAGAAAACAGGCGATTTTGTTTCAAAGTAAACTTAGAATTAATCACCCGAAAACTTTGCCAACCATTTTTTTCTCGCTGGGTCGCTTAATCAGGTCTGATCAGTTGAAATGGTGAGAGAACACATGTAAATCTATAGGTTAAGGTGTCAGTTCTACAAAGTAACAAAAGTACCCAACGATTTTAATGCAAAAAAATAAAAGTTTTGAACTGTTTTTATAATAGTCATATAATCTTGAACTAATAATGAAACTGACATCCCTTTCCAATAAACACTTTCTATTTATTTGATTTAAAAAATTTCAGCTGTTTTATTCCATGTGAAATGCTTTCTTCACTACTTCATTATACATGCTTTATTATAATTAAAATGCATTAGAATATTCAGTAAATGACATCCTGCATCAAGTTCCCTAAACTTCCTGTAACATCCTTTAACATCCTTAAAACATCCTTTCACTCTTTCATGCAGAGTGGCACACACCGAGAGAGCCAAACATGGAAGTTAACCCCCCCCCCCCCCCCCCCACAAGCACGTGTGTCCATCTGTAAACTCCTAAGGGTACCATTTTCCAAATATGGAGGCAAAGAAACAATGCATTTGTTAATGACGACATATCGTCAAGACATCATAACAACATGTAATTTTGGTTGTGTGCTTGATAGATTGATCTACTGTTTTACCCGTTTTTCAGGCAGTTTTCCAAAGTATACACAAAAGAAAGTTAAAGAACATTTTCACTACAGTATTGTTCAAAAGTAATTAATATACTAAATTTTCAATGATTCGGATATAAATCACATGTATCTATTTGATTCATACGTGTGGATTTTATACAAATTGATAGTTTCACCATCCGTTCATGCAAATTTACATGCTTGCTCTAAAACTGCCCAAGTTATAAATTTGGTCTGTTTATGGAGGCGAAGAAACAATAATTATTCATTTGTTACTGATGACATATTGTCAAGGTAATTCTGGTTGGGTATTTTTTCTGTCTTTTTGCGTTTTCTTCTTTTATTTAACAGACATGATCTGTAACATGTAAAAGATGAAATGTGATTTATGACGTCAAAAAATTATTTTGTAGAAAACAACAGGACGACTAGTGTCACGATCTCAAAAGATTGTGTGAATCATCAGGAATTACAGGAAAATACATAGATGTTTCAAAAACAAAATTATTTTGTCAAAGGGGTTACATAGATGTAATGGTAAAGAAAAAATTCAAATACCCTGGTATAGTATTTCTTTATGAGCTTTAAATTCTAAATATCTGGTAAAAAGGTAACATTATCTGACTAACTAATAAGAACTGATGACATAATTATCTTTGATCTTCAGATTGAAACAATCATGGTACTTCACACAAGAACATGTTACTTTACGCAATTTCCTACAAAAGAAACAAGTTAAACTCCCGCTCACTACATTCACTCATTCAATCCTGTATCTCAAATCTTCTTCACAGTTAACTCTCTTAAAAAAATACTCTGAGCTTTTGACAAAAACTTTATTAAAAATCTGATATATCACATTAATTTGACGAATTTTGTGATACAAAAAAATCGCGAAATTAAGGTGACGTGAACAACGAGTGTCACGAACATAACATGATGCATAAATTAAGTGAATCACATTATGTCCATAATCAAGAAATTAAAGAATGAGTTTATTACCACTGAAACGTTTACAAATTAAGTCACATTTTTTTACTTTTCTGATGAATTTTCAGTGTAAATGGATGTTGTGGTCAATTGACTTGAGAACAATAATTCATGTACAAGCATGAACTGCTTGTGGACATTGTGAGAACTGCTTGGTTTTTCTTAATTTTGATGTTATTGTTCCTTTGATAAAGTCGTTTTATTTAATTCAAAGACATGTTAAATAACATTGCCTATGAAATGTAAGTTATTGTACTCAATAATGTGAATTTAAAGTGATTCAAATAATAAAATTTTTGCAAAATTTCATATTATAATAAGGTAGATTTTACTAACAACATAATTTTTTCCAAATTTTGTGGCTCACATGCAGCCACTTTGATTGATAACTAAGTGAAAGTGCCTTGAGTGAATGCCGAATGCATGTGTAAAACTCCTTTCTTTGCATGAAGATTGAGCAAAATCAATGTTACAAAAAAATGTTTTAAGGAAACAAAATAAAAGGAGATGACAAATTCGCTAGACAAGTTTCAGGGTTTGTTCAGTCGAAATGCTTGAAGTCTTAGTGTTTAACAAATGATCATCACACAATCTTTGAACCTAGAAAAAGTCAGCTGCGGACTTCTAGTTGACCTCTGAAGAAACTCATGTGTTCCAATGATCTTGGCCCTATCTCTTGTCCCCCACTGTTTGGTCCTGCTTGGTCTGCCTGTTGCAATTTTCTTTGCTGTATGGATCAGGAACCCCTGTCTTCTATTGTGGCCTTTAGACACCCTTTATTTTGACTGGTATTCCTTAAGCATACTTGTGTGCCAGGTTTGTGCAGGCTTTACTGAGTTGCTTGTGATCATGTCAGATTACTCCCAAGCAGGGTGGTTACATAGCAGGATCTTGGAGCAGGATTCCAACAACCTCATCACAGATCCAGACTGTGTGTGTTCTTTGGGTTAGGTATAACACACGCTTTCATGCTGACTGAAAACTCCTTTAGTGGGTTTAAGCCTGCTTGTCATAATGACAATAATAAAAATGCAAAATGAATAAATAATAAAAATTAAAAAAAGCTTACATTTGCGCTTAATTACCATGTCTCTAAGTGCATTACACAGTCCTAAGAAGGGTAGTATTTAAAGTTTAGAAAGACTAATGATATCTAAAAATGCAAAACAGGTTTGCTAGAATTATAGTAATTAATAGAAATAAAGATAACACTAAAATCCAACAAATTCAGCTAAAAACTGTTGTAAATAAATATGTGTTTCAAGAGATTATGTTAATGAGCCTTAGTTTGATCTTTCTCCTGTCTGCAATGTGTGGGATCACCGTGCTTTCACCATGTTTTCGTGACTATGGGCATAAGGTCCTGACATAACCCTTCTGAGATGGTTTTCAGTATACAGCTGTAAAGCTTGCAAGGCAACACAAGGATAATTTTTCTTACAGTGAGTTGTCTTTATGTTTGATGTGATTTTCCCAATGGACTCTGCCTTTCCTTCAGGGTACTGTTAATTAGGTATTGGAGATCATCAGAGAATTCTCCATTTGCTGAAGACTGCAGAATTCTCAGGCAAATGTTCGGTATCCTGTGACTAATGTTTAGTCAGACGTGGAGCCTTTTTCAGTGAAAATAATTATTCTCCTTTTGCTTTACACCTTTCTCCTTCAGATTTGAGATTTTTATTTATTGCACTATATTTTAATAATTATTTACTACAAAAAAAAATTACAATACAAAATAAAACAACATTAAATTACATAAAAGATCAAAGATGGAATGTGCGCAGTGACCAAAGGAGCTTAGGCTTTCGAGTTGGTCACTGTCACGTGTATCTAACTTGCGTACTCAGACATTTAAATAGAGTATAATGGAGTCAGGAAAATTAAGAGTGCATAAAGTTATACTTACAATTTTGTGTTTAAAACAATGGAAAATAATGATAATTGATTGTGAGGGCAGTGAAATCAAATTACTCATCACAAATTCAAAAGGTACAGTTTGTATTACTTGTAGAAGCTGTTATACAGAAGTCTTTTTAATTTAGAGGGAATTTTTTCCCAGTTTTTTGGCCCAGCAAATACAAAAGTGGCAGCTTCATAATTATTGTTTATCCTCGGCCGATGAAAATTAAGGTTGGATACAAATCTGGTTGGATATGGTTGGATACAAATCTCCTACCACTCAAATTCTTAATAAAAACCCTGTTCCTTTGCTTTGACCATTGATAATAAAATAATATTATGGTGTGGATTTGACAAATTGGTGTTGTTGGCCACTCAGCTAGATACGGGGAACAGATTTCCATATCTGGTTAATGGGTTATTGAATAATATGGGATTGCATTCCCAGCCAGAAATAGAAATTCCTGTGCACTTCTTATGCTGCTGTGAGTGCCTTGATAATTAAGCTTTGTGTGGTTTGTACAGCCTCTCATATCTTTGGGCGCTTTCCAAAAGTCAGAACTGGCTGGCCGGACCATCCCCTGACCAGACATTTTGGGAGTGAAATATGCTTTTTCCAAGCGGTTTTGCTAAAAAACCATCTCCTCTGTGCATAATATTTAGGATTGGACTGATCTGGATGGTTAGTTTTGATTAAAAGTGAAATTCAGATTGGTACCATAACCTATTTCACTTTGAAAAGGATGCTGCTGTCTGCTGTGGTGTAATTGTCTCTGTCATTCCAGAATATTCGAAATTCCTCTGGTACTGCCTTACTTTCTCCTAGCAAACAGGCCAGCTAGTTATGATTACTGAATTTTATGTCGCTAGGAAAAGGAGCCTTCCTTGCTTCATTTTTCTTCACTTCCTTTTTGCCAGTTTTGGAAGCAGAAAACTTTCAGATTGGTGCGGACTGCAGGACTTGGTATTCTTAGACGCTGTGTACAATAAGGTGTCTGCTGCATAAAGCTCCCTGTAATCTTTGGGGGAGGGGGCTTTCTTGCTAATAGGTGTAATGTGATATAACGGAGAGCTTGCTTGAAGGCTTAGAGCTCAAACCAAAAACCAGTTTAAAAGGATTTGCCACAAGTCTTAAAGGGTCTGTTTACGTGGAGTTGGGGAACTCCAGGTAGGGAAGGTTACATGCTTAGAATCGGTTACTCGCATGTCCGTAATATCTCTCATGGTCACCCCACCTATCATGTAAACATGATCAAATTAAAATGAGAGATGATATGGACAGGTGGGTTACCCACCTAAACAAGTTACCTCGATCACTACATGGGGTCCCCAATCTCCATGTAAACAGGCTTTAAGTCACACCTTATGTCAACGAGCTTGGTCTCTGTCTTCTGCAGCACTCAGTTGCCTTGAGGGTCACTTTATTTTGAATATTAATTTTTGATGCCTAAACATCATGCAAATAATTAATCAGCATTGTGTCTTAACTTGAGCAATATTTAAAAAAAAAAGCACAGGTCGGAGTATTGGGATTTGAACTGCTACTGGACTGCAAAGCTTGAGACCTGGAGACTTTTTCCCATACGGTACATGTGTGTGTTCTGCCCACTGGTTGGTCCTTCCTTACAGTTCCCAATCTAAGGCATGCCTCTACCAGTGTTCCAGCTCAGGTTGCCTCTTTCCTTTTATTCTCCCCTCAATAGCTAATGGGACGAGATCACTACGCCATGCATAAGGTATGACCAAGCCAGACTCTCTGTCTTCTGTTGGTTACAGATATGATGGCCCTCTCCTCACAGACATACCTTTAGTTAATACATCTTTGTTCCAGACTTTGTCAGATCAAGAAATGTTAAAGACCTCAATCCCTTCAAAGCCACATCTCTCAGCTCTCCAGCCTTTGCACATCCCCTTTCTTCAAAGTTCATGATTTGACTACGTACAGTACAGTGCTCCAGCTGACAGTCTTTATAATAATTATTCTCTTTCTTCAGGCAATGGCTTAACCCTTTTGTCAGCAGTTCTTTTCCTTTAGTAAATGCGTTCTCGATCTGATTTCTTTCTCGCAGGATCCATCCTGTGTAATAAGGCTCCCGAAGGGACAGTCTTTATAATTCTCTTCTTCAGGAAAGGCTGAGGGCTTTTATCAGCATTTTTTTTCTTTTAGTTAATGACTCTTGCACTTTGCTCCTTGTAAAGCCTTTCAATCAGCCATCAGTCACACCAACCAACTCCTATGGATTTTAAAACTTCCAGAAGCTTCACCCAATTTTCTCTGTTGAAGGGCTCTTCATAGCAATATGTGTTGAGTATTTGCCTGTTATTCAAACCACTTTAAAATCCTAACTGTCAAGGGCTAAAAAGTGGCTGACCCACTCTATTGTTTTATGCTCTATCAATATGTATTTTAGGGCTGCATATATTCAATCTTTTGGGATGAGATTTCTCAGGTGATTGACAGCTGCAAATTAGGGGATATCAATCAAGTAAAAGTTGACAATGGATCAAACGGTCAGTCAGGCAGTCAACTAAATTAATAAACAGTCAGTCAGTCAATCATTTTATTCCTTCATATATAAAGACATAGAGTAGAGGTGCATGAGCGTAATATAATAAATTACCTCAATGTAGGACCAAGATAAGAAAGTTCTCAATCAGTTTCCAAGGTCCTAAATTTTTTAACTCTCTTAGTTTTGAAATTCAAAATGCAATAAGTACTGCTTCCTTTTGCTGTAAGCTGAAAGCTTTCCTCTTATCATAAATAGTAGTATTTTTTTTTGCCACTTTCGCTTTTTTTAGCCTAAAACTATAATTACTACGACTATCTAATGTATTTAGTATAAGATTTCCTTTAGTTCTGCCATTAATTTGTAATTATGAAATATTTTGTTCTAATTATTTTTATTGAGGGAGCCCATTCCTTATAAGCCCGGTGGCTTCTCTTGGGCTTCCTCACCATGACATCTTAAATAATTTTTTTTCCCTTTACTTTGTACATTTTTATGGCAAACAAACCAATAAACCAAACCAATTGAAGGGCTGGGGATGAGAAGTGATGTTTTCCTGAAAAAAAAAATTTAATAGTGATTAAAAATCACTAAGTTTTTGCATGCAGTCTCTTTTTGAAATGGCAAACCACATATAATCCAACCTGGAGGAATAAAGTAAAAAAAAATGACATAAAAAAGCCTGCAATTTCTGAAAATGCTAACTTTATTGAGAGTGCTGGATGTACTAAAAAAGAGTGGATATCACGTTTTTGTTTCATTAAGTAAAAAAGAATTGGAAATGTAAATAATGCAGTGTAGTTTGATTAAAGAAAGGCCAGTACTGTGTAAAGCTATTAAAAAATATTTTTATTGACATTTATACAGTCATCTGTATCTAAATTGGTTTGGTGTGTGTTTGCCAAAAACAATTACAATGATGTATCAACAACAACAACAAAAAAACTGATCTCTGTTTTTTGATTAAGATAATGATCATAATTGAAATTTGGGTGATATTTTTAACAAATTTATATTTTCAGCAAAAAAAATTAATTTATCCCCAGGCCTTCTATTTATAACTTGTAGCATTATGTACATTGTATGCTTAATGTCAGCGTACTATTAAGTACATTGGGCTGAATAGTAATTCCCAGTCTGAAAACTAATTTTTATGTTCCTCATTTGACAATGCTTCTAGGTTGGGTGTTTTTGCATTGCATAAAGTAATGCATACCATGCATTTGGACATTAGAAACTGTGAGCCATGGAGTTGAAATGATGTTGAAACCCAGGGAACCTAGGAGTGCATGTTGATGTGTATATCAGGCGCGGATCCAGGGGAGGTGAAATGGGTGAATTTTCACCCCCCCCCCCCCTTTTTCTGAGCCCCTCTTCAATCATGCTGATGCACAGACCTCAAACACCTCAACCAGGCTTTGGTTCTATTACATTATTACAAAAATTCACCCCCCATTTCAAAATCGTGGATCCACGCCTGTATATGTTGTGGTTCAATTTTATCATTGGTTCAAATTTTCTTTTCTTTTGTTTCAAACTCATTATCATGTCATTACCATACCCAAAAACAAAAGAAAAGAAAATTTGAACCAAGGATAAAATTGAACCACAACATATACAGTGGAAGCTCTCCTAACAAACACTCTGATAGGGGACAGCTCTACTTACGACCACCATTATTCTCAGCTCCCATACAACTCTGTATTTTTGACATTAATTTTCCTCAAGTGGGCAGCTCGAGTTATGGACACCTTTTTTGCATCTCAAGAGTGTCTGCTCCTGAGATGCTGCCACTGTAACTCACAAAAGCAATAGATAGCAGTAGAGTTTCAGAAAGTTAAATTATTTCTGTTCGTTAATCAGAAATCAATAACTGTTTCGTTTTAGGTTTTACAAACTGCTGATTGAAATTGGTATAGTCTCTGGTCTGGGCAGTGTTGAAGAGGAGGGACCTGATTTGAATCCTGCAGCATTGTGCAGAAGGCCATCTTGGCTCAAAAGTAAGTCTTAGATCTTTTGTTTGTCATATTTTAATGCCTTTTTAAGGACAATATCAGGGCTGTCATTAAGAGCCGGGTGGCAGGGATTTCCCCCGGCTACATGTACTATGAATGTGGCCCCCTGGCTACTTTCGAAGGAAAATAGAGGAAAAATAGAACCAAAAGAAATCCCAGTCATGACGAGACAAAAATCTCATACTTTTGACACAGAAATAGTTGGCAGGTGTAGTTAGGTACTCAGGACATTATTTTTAGCAGTTGGCAGTAAAACATTGGGATGGTCTTTGTTCAGGCCGATATGGAAAACAGTGTCCTCCTCATCTGGCGGTAACTGGTAAAATTTACCGCCTCAAGCAAACTTTCTTACTGCCTGCAATGGCCTGAAAGGTTTACTAAAAATAATTTAAAAAGTTCTTTTAAAAAATACAATTGTGATCTGATCCAATTCTCACATGCCACAAAAAAATGAATGAATGTATGGAGAAGTACTTAAGTATACACAGCTTTACTGTTTATGGGCCACACATTTTGGAAAGAGAACATTGGAAACATTATTGGAATCAATCATTTTTATTTGTTGTGTAACGGTAACAATAGCTGATTTGCATACCATAAGTCTTAAAATGAGGGAATGAGATTTCAGAGAACTTAGCTCCTAAATTTCCCACAAAGAGCGGGGCCATTTCCTACACTCCAATACCCGCCTGTCCCCGGAAACGTGCACCTCTGTGGTCCCTTACCTGCTGAGCTAAAATTTAGGGAGAACACTGGGAAAACCCTGTTTAACCCTTTAAGTGCAAAGAGGGACCAACATCAACTTTCTCCCAACATTATCAATACACAATCAAGAGTAAAGGCCACTTGACCAAAATTAATAGGCCTTTTCTATAGTCTAGGAGGGCTCGGTTTTTAACTAGGTGATCATCCAACATTATATCTGGGCGTATTTCGTCCAAAAGCAGACCAAAGAGTAGTTTTTTAATTTTGGACTAAATTCATAGGGTCCCCTCTTTGGAAAAATTCCAATATGGCCACTTGACCAAATAGGCCTTTTTTATAGCCTAGAAGGGCTCAGTTTTTAACTAGGTGATCATCCAACATTATTTTTAGGCGTATTTCGTCCAAACTCAGACCAAAGAGTAGGTTTTTAATTTTGAGTAAATTCATAGGGTCCCCCCTTTGGAAAAATTCCAATATGGCCACTTGACCAAATAGGCCTTTTTTATAGTCTAGGAGAGCTTGGTTTTTAACAAGGTGATCATCCAACATTATTTCTAGGCGTATTTTGTCCAAAAGCAGACCGAAGAGTAGGCTTTTAATTTTGGACTAAATTCATAGGGTCCCCCCTTTATAAAAATTCGAATATGGCCACTTGACCAAATAGGCCCTTTTTATAGTCTACGATGGCTCGGTTTTTAACTAGGTGATCTTCGAACATTATTTCTAGGCGTATTTCATCCAAAAGCAGACCAAAGAGTAGTTTTTTTAATTTTGGACTAAATTCATAGGGTTCCCCCTTTGGAAAATTCCCAATATGACCACTTGACCATGCAAATAGGCCTTTTTTATAGTCTAGGAGAGCTCGGTTTTTAACTAGGTTATCATCCAACATTATTTCTAGGCGTAGTTTGTCCAAAAGCAGACCAAAGAGTAGTTTTTTTAATTTTCGACTAAATTCATAGGGTTCCCCCTTTGGAAAATTCCCAATATGACCACTTGACCATGAAAATAGGCCTTTTTTATAGCCTAGAAGGGCTCAGTTTTTAACTAGGTGATCATCAAACATTATTTCTAGGCATATTTTGTCCAAAAGGAGACCAAAGAGTAGGGTTTTAATTTTGGACTAAATTCATAGGGTCCGCCCTTTGGAAAAATTCCAATATGGCCACTTGACTAAATAGGCCTTTTTTATAGTCTAGGAGGGCTTGGTTTTTAACTAGGTGATTATCGCACATTATTGCTAGGCGTATTTGGTCCAAAAGGAGACCAAAGAGTAGTTTTTTAATTTTTTACTAAATTCATAGGGATCCCCTTTGGAAAAATTCCAATGTGGGCACTTGACCAAATAGGCCTTTTTTATTGTCTAGAAGGGCTCAGTTTTTAACTAGGTATTCATTGAACATTATTTCTAGGCGTATTTCGTCCAAAAGCAGACCAAAGAGTAGTTTTTTAATTTTGGAGTAAATTCATAGGGTTCCCTCTTGGGGAAATTTCCGATGTGACAACTTGACCAAATAGGCCTTTTTTATAGTCTAGGAGAGCTCAGTTTTTAACTAGGTTATCATCCAACATTATTTCTAGTCGTATTTCGTCCAAAAGCAGACCAAAGAGTAGATTTTTAATTTTTTACTAAATTCATAGGGATCCCCTTTGGAAAAATTCCAATGTGGGCACTTGACCAAATAGGCCTTTTTTATAGGCTAAAAGGGCTCAGTTTTTAAGTAGTTTATCATCCGACATTATTTTTAGGCGTATCATAAAGGCTTTTGTTCTTGGGCCATCGTAGTTTAACGAGGAATAAAACACAAACAGTGGTGATAAACATTTTAAACTTACACACTTTAATAACTTGACGTTTCATATGCTACGCAACATACATTTTCAAAACTGGAATAAAGACCATTACAATATTATGAAAACTATATATGAAATGTAAATAAGGGGTCTGGAAATGAGATTAAGAAACATCTGTTTCTTAACAGTAAAACAATAAAAGCTTAAGCTAAATAGTAAAGTATCAGCTTCTCACTGCTGACGTTTACATTAAGGGCTGGCTTTAGGCGTATTTCGTCCAAAAGCAGACCAAAGAGTAGTTTTTTAATTTTGGACTAATTTCATAGGGTCCCCCCTTTGGAAACACTCAGAGGTAGCTTGAGGGAAAGCTCTTCGGGGCCACAGCGCCCCGGAGAGCTTGCTTGCAGGTGAACTTGGAGGTTTCTTGTATCATTTGTTCAGCGTTTTCTAAGCCTCTCAATTTTTGCCTGGCTTTAGGATTCCTTTCTCAAAATACAATGAAGTAACAAAAACTGAGTACAGAAAAATTGAAAATTGGCAGTTATGTTAGGTGGCCTTTTACTATGTTACTATTTATACCCTTGAGTTGGATGAATAATAAATTTGAAACTTATTGATTAACTGATTAGTGCACCAGTTGTCGGGCGCTAGAAGTTCGACATGTTAATAAAGTTAGTAATTTTTTTTAGGGGGCCCTTAGAAATGAGCCTCAGGCTCCCTAAAAATTTTTTTGGGCAAAAGCCTTGCATTGTAATGTAAAAAAAGAAAGAAAAACAAGTTTGTTGATTGAGAATAGCTTTTCTTTGGGGGATTTGGAGTGCAGATTTGAATGATAATAGTTTTTTCCTCGTGGTTTTCTTTGTTGCCATGGCTTCTAGATTAGTTTGAAAGATTGGAGTGTTTAGCACTGTTCAGTAAATCTATCAATGAAACAATCAGTCAATAGTGATGATCAGTCTGTCAATCAAAGTGTCACTCAGACATTCAGTAAGGGTAGCAATATTTAATCACACAGACTCACAGTTAATCAATTAATCAGTCAATCAAACATTCAGTCTAGCCTGCGTACAGGCGCCCCTCTCCCCTCAATCAATCAATCAGTCAAACTGTCATTCAGTCAGTCTATTAGCCAATCCATTAACCCAAGAATCAGTTAATGAGT
Source organism: Porites divaricata (assembly GCA_038088405.1). Classification (NCBI taxonomy): domain Eukaryota; kingdom Metazoa; phylum Cnidaria; class Anthozoa; order Scleractinia; family Poritidae; genus Porites; species Porites divaricata. Next base: position 797,163 of record JBBMOI010000009.1, read on the forward strand.
TTGCAATATTTAATCAGGCAGACTCACAGTTAATCAATTAATCAGTCAATCAAACATTCAGTCTAGCCTGTGTACAGGTGCCCCCCTCCCCTCAATCAATCAGTCAGTCAGTCAGTCATTCAAACAGTCAGTCAGTCTATTAGTAATGCACTTATCAATGTAATGTCGACAGGGGGGGGAGGCAGGGCATAGGGTGGGATTTGACTTTTTTCAAAAATTTGCAATCAAATTCCCTGCCCATGGGCAAAGCATTCCAGTCAAATGCAACCAAATTTCCCCACCCCAGGCTGCACATTGCTGTCAATCCCAAAGCTGGCCAAGAAAGGCACAATAAAAAT